>OW026521.1:4749764-5349764 GCA_932274085.1 Protocalliphora azurea | reverse complement strand
GCCGCAGTTAATATTTTCAAATATAATTTTTTTTATGTACCAGTCGTATCTTTAAATTGGAACTCGATGAAACGTTTTAGTCCATTAAAAATTGAATTTCCAATCAAATAAATAAAAGGTGGTCCGAAGTGCTTTTTGTCATTTTCAAAATGCAATAACTTAGAAACTAATAGATATATATATATATATATATATATATATATATATAATATGTATTATACTGGTCGGTGACGTATTTATTAAGTTTTAACGAAAAAAAAGGAAGAAGGGAGAAAAAAATTTTTTAACATTTTGGATAAAAATTATGGTTTTCTTCATTCTAACTAATTGTATATTTGACTAGTTGATATTACATATTTATACAATTTATGTAGAATTTCTTATATCTTTTTACCGATATTTTTAGGAAATAAAAAGTTGCGAAATATTTGTGCACAAAATTGAACTAAGACATAATCATAAAGTATTTCACAAACTGGTCCACAGAAATTATTCCAAGTTTTCATGTTATTTAGAGTAATTCAAGTCTCAAGATTTATTTGGACATAATTATTTTGAAATTACTTAAGAAGCTAGTATTATTTGCTGGTATTTGCTCAATTTATACCAATTAATATAGCCATAACTAACTGAAATTGTATTATGGTATAGATTATCAAGTACTTAATTTATTTGTCTATTTTTGGCGATCAGTCATTTTAGTATCGGGTATTGTTTTTTATAGTTACACAAGTTTAATTTGTAATAAAACAAAGAACTACATTTTTAATTTCAATAAAACGGGCTTCGTTGGATAGAAAATTTTATGGCATTAATGTTTAAATATGATTTCAGTCATGTGGCCGTCACGAGTGGCGCGTACAAGGCATAATCTGGAACACTAATTTTCACAAAGCTTTCGCAGCATATGTAGCCGTATTTCGCCAATAACTCATCAAATGTTGATTTCAAGGTGTTCAGTTGTCTCTGGTTTATCGACCATTACGTGAAATTACTCTTTCATCAAAAGTTTCTTTTAGTAAACCAATTGTGGCGCGCGCTGTGTGGCAGGTGGCTCCGCCCTGTTGGAACCACATGTCAGCAAGATTAATGCCAGCTAATTGAAGTACGAAAAACATTTCTAATTATGTCCCTATAACGTTCACCATTGACAGTAACATTCTGACCATTATCGTTTTAAAGACATATGGACCAATGACTCCACCAACTCATAAAGCGCACCAAAGAGTAATTTTCTGTAGATGAAATGGTGTTTGAACAAAATTCTGTGGATTATCCTTACTTCAAATGCGACAAATCTGTTTGTTTACGAACCCATTTAACCAAAAGTGGGCTTCATCCAAAAACAAAATTTTAAATGGAAATTCAATATCAATATCAATTTGTGCTTCAACACATAACTTCAACAATTTGCAAGCGTTGCTCTGGTGTAAGTCTATCCATAATGAAATGTGAAACCAAACTAATCAAAAAGCAGCTATCAGCTGTTAAATCGGTTGTCAAATAAAGCAGTGTTGCCAACTCAATGTTATGAACGTCTAAAAAAAACCCCCTTTATATGGGTTATGCGTACACAAATTTCAATTAGTGTAGTTTCAATACTAAATATGTTGAGATATTTTTTTGCTATAACTAAACCATTTAATGAAAGGTTATGTTCCAAATAAATCAGGGTTTAGTAGATTTCGGATACTTAAAAATATTGTACAAACATTTTGAATTCAATTCAAAACTTCTGTGTGCAAATTAAAAAGTGAGGGTATGAGGCAAAATAGCAAATTATTCCAAAGTGGATAAAAAGTGGATATATATATCGAGAACTAGAGTCAATTAAAAAAATTTGATTTATAGGCTTAGATCTTCATGATTCTGTGTATCTTAATTGACTGACAAATCCATAATGGGAGAAAGAAAAATTGTTGTCAACCGGAGTGAAAAGTGATTTTTAAAAAGCAGGTTAAAATTGTCATGTATTCTATACTAGATAAATTTTTATCAAGACAAACATCAAAATTTTATCAGATTAAAAATGTAGACAAAATTTGTCAGTATTATTGCAGCGCCAAGAAAAAGTTACAAGAGTTTAAGTGCTGACAATTTTGCCTTGACGTTGCTTGATAAAGGAGACCT
This sequence comes from Protocalliphora azurea, assembly GCA_932274085.1. NCBI lineage: Eukaryota > Metazoa > Arthropoda > Insecta > Diptera > Calliphoridae > Protocalliphora > Protocalliphora azurea. The sequence continues at coordinate 5,347,634 of OW026521.1, read as the reverse complement.
TTATAATTGCTGTTGATATTTTTTATATGGTTTCTTACGACATGCATATATACGCCTTCCACTATAATTGATAAAGATACAAGTTTATCTGAAACTTAGACAAAAATTTGACTTTTGTCTTGATAAAAAAAATTGCTTACCTCCACTCAGCGTAAGAAATTTATATTTTTAATTAAACTATTTGCTGAATTGCTATGCACCAATCTTTTATAAAAATAAATTTAATATAACTAAATGATAATAAAAACATGTAGATACATATATACATTTGTATAATAGCTATATACCTACATATATCGTCAATTCCCTGAAAGAACGCCTAAAAATTTACCGAGTGTCTTTCGATTTTATAAAATTTTGCGCGTAAATAGTCCATAGATATCCAAATCGTTTTTAGTTTTTAGTTTCTTGAAATTCCGGAAAGTCGCGGTTTTATTTCGCTTTTTCACTTTCTAAAAATTTTGAAAAGTCTCAAAAGTATATAATTTTAAATAACAATATTTCTGGAAAGGCTTTGTGGAATTTAATGATCTAAACAAGGTTTGAATTGTGATTTCATCAGCTTTAATACGAATATTTCTAATATAAGAAAGATTTTTTAAAAATGCATTCTAATGCAATTGCACTTTTTAAATGCATTTTTCATTAAAAATGATATTAAAAATTTTTGTCTTTTTAACATATTTGGAAAGTATGTAATCTTTACATTAAAATAAGTATCTAAACTTTTTAGGACGCACACATCTACCATGCATAATTTCGCTTTTTTGAAAATCTATTCACATTTTTTCATATAAAAATTCTATTTTTCTGGTATTATTTTTAAAATATGACTAGGTTTACATATTTTATTTAAAAATATTATTGGGTCATTTTTTTTTAAATTTATTAAAAATAGTAAAGCTTTATGTGCGCTAAACTAATTATTATTGCAATTTGTAGTAAACAAAACAATTTAAAATACACTTAAAGAAAAATTTAATATTTGCAAAATATAAATCCAATTTATATTTTGCAAATATTTTTGAATAAAAATGATATTTTGGAAGTGCTGACTGAGCTACTCAAAATGAAGATAGCCGCCTTTTATTTGATTTTAAAATTACTTAGATCCGTCAATAATTCTAAGAGATATTAATATTTAAAGTTGCATACTTTCTATATTTTATTAAATTTTTACAAGTTTAAATAATTTTTTTAACAAAATATGTAAAATTTGAAATATGTTTTTTTTAATTGCATTACATATAGTAGATTTGCGCGTCCCAAAAATTTAAACTTTTTACTCCAAATATGTTAAATTTAAATTTAAATCTAAAAATTTTAAATAGCATAATTAACAAAAAAAAAAGCATTTAAAAAATGAAATTGCTTAAAAATGCATTTTAAAAAATCTTTCTTATTTTTGAAATGTTTGTATTAAAGTCGACATAAGCAAAATTTAAACGCCTTTTAAATCATTAAATTCACAAGCCTTCCCAGAGATATTTATATTTAAAGTTACACACTCTTGATTGTTTTTTTTTTTTTTTTTTGATTTTGAGGAAGTGAAAAATCTAAATGAAATAGCGTGTTTGTGCAATTTTGCAAAACTGAAAACTGAGATCGATAAAAAGTTTAATGGAGTTTTTTTTATGGAAATTGAAAGACATCACGTAAAAAATACCATTTTTTCGATGTTCTTCCATGGAATTGTCGAAACTCTCAAAAGTTAAGTTAAGTTAGTCAAGAAATTAAAAAATAAAAGTCTAAGGCGGACCCTAAGCTTTGTCGAAATTTTATGAAATTTTGTTATCAAATAAAGTTAATTAAAAAAAAAAAATATCATTTAAAAAATAAATAACTTTTTGCTCATATAGAAATTGAATTTTATAAAAAAGAAAACTATAAAATTTTGTATCCTTAAAATGTTTTACTTTAGTACCACCCAAAATGAATCAGTTTACATTTGGTGATGAACCCATGAGTTATGGTGAATTTATTAATGTTGGTTGTATTATATCTGGAGGCGATATGCCCGTCAATATAACCTGGATGTTAAATGATAAACCATTTGAAGAATATTTAGAAATCTATACCACCAAACGTGGTAAACGTATTTTAGAATTAACCATAGAATCAGTGGCCGCCAAACATATAGGCAACTATTCTTGTGTGGCTGAAAATAAAGCTGGTCGTGTTAATTATACAGCTGAATTAAAAGTTAATGGTGTGTTCTTATTAATATTAAGCTTAATTTTTTCTTTCATTTCTTTTTTATTTTTTGTTAAAATCCCCGTTATACAAATCCCTTTAGTACCCCCAAAAATAGCTTATTTTGATTTTGGTGATGAGCCGGCCAATTTTGGTGAATCGGCTAGTGTTCAATGTTTGGTGACATCGGGTGATTTTCCTGTAACATTTGCTTGGTTATTTAATGGTCGTAAAATATCAGATGATGTCTATGATGTGTCCATGGTTAAGTTGGGCAAAAAAATTAGTGCTCTTTCAATTGATATAGTGAGAGCCCATCATGCTGGCAATTATACTTGTGTAGCAGCTAATAAGGCTACATCGGTTAATCATACAGCAGAATTGATAGTTAATGGTAGAATTATATTTATATTATAACATAATTGTTATGAATATTTAATGTTTTCTTAAGTTTCTTTTTTTATTATTAATTTTTTTTTTGTTGTCAATTTATTTTCCAGTTCCTCCTAAAATAGCTCCCTTTGATTTTGGTGATCATGCTGTTAATTTTGAAGAATCAGTTTCCGTTAATTGTTTAATTTATTTGGGTGATTTACCCATGGATATTTATTGGTTATTTAATGGTGAACCCATTAATGCCTATACTGGTGTATCTATAGTTAAAGGTGGCAAAAAAGCCAGTATTTTGACAATAGATTCGGTACATGGTGGCCATGCTGGCAATTATACTTGCAAGGCTCGTAATGATGCTGATGCAGCTGAATATACAGCTGAATTAATTGTGAATGGTAGTGAAATGTGAACAAAAATTAATAAGTTTTTAAAATAATATCATTATGATTTTTTCCTTTTCTTATTTTTTTATTTAATTAATTTTTGTTCTTCCCAGTCATACAAAAAAAATTTTTTTTTAATTGACACAAGCCTTGCTGAATCCATTCGAAAGACTTTGTTTTGAAAATTTTGATTAAAATGACATTTTTATTTCTTAACATCAGAATAACGGGAAAACAATTTTATTTCCAACTTTGTGTTAAGGGGTGGAGAAAACGTACATGAGAAATTTATATGATAAATTGTCTTTTTTTTAATTATTTCGCATTTTTATTTTTTTTGTCTTTTCAAAACAAATTTAATTATTTTGCACTTTTCCTTTTGTTAAAAAAGGAAAAATTTTAAAAGAGAACAATAAATTTGACACCTTATGTTAAACATTATTGCTCAGCTTTGTGTTTAAACATTTATTGCTAAATAGATTAAGCAATAGATTTCTTATTGGTCCACATGTAACATTTTAAAGAGAGAGAGAGAGAGAGATAGAATTTGATAATTGAAAACATTAAAATGTCTACGTGTTGACTAGTGGTAAGGAGAAGCTTGTTAATTAAATAAAATTAGGGTTTAGGTAAATGTTTAAAACAATATATAAATATGAAAAATCTTTGCTGAATTTTTATGAATTTATTTTTGGCTAAAATTAATTGTTGATAAACAACATTTGTTACTACAAATTTGTTCAATGAAAAACTGCCATAAAAAAATCTTTGCTGAATAAAGCTGAATAAGGAAATTATATTCTTAATCAATTTTGTAAAGAACTAAAGTATTATTTATATCATGAATTCCATTAAAGATCGAAGAAAAAATGAAGTTTTTTGACAGACGTTTTTATTTTTCTAAATTTCGAAAAACTCGAAATTTTATTCGTGATTTCTGTTTATGGAAAATTGTCAAAATTATACGAAGCATCTAGTTTTAAATATTCATAACTTTTTTAGTTTCAATCCGATTTTGCTGAAATATATAACGTTGTAAAGATGATTATGTCCTCTTTAAACCTTATAATTAAAAAAAAAAAAAATTATAAAAGATGCATTTTTGAAATTGTTTTCCCCTGCGATTCATAATTTTAAACAATTTAATTTAGATTTTTTGTGACGGAAATATTCACTATTTTTAATAATTAGAAAACGAGACTAAAACATTTTTCTAAAAATTTTTTAGTCTAAAACATAAAAATATTTGAACAAATGAGTTTTTGTATTGGAAAAACTCTTGGTGTTTTTTAGAAAAAATTGTTAAAAATACCACAGCTTTTGGTCACAAAAAAAAAAAAAAAAAACAAAAATTAAATTGTTTATCGATGGGGTACAAAGTTGTTAAAAATGCATCCAAAAAATGCATTTGCATCATACATGCACTTTTTGAAATTATTTTTTTTTTCAAATTATAATGTTAGAATAGGACGTAATCGTCTTTCTACTGACTTTTAAATCAATGAAATCGAACTTTAACTTCAAAATATATGAATAATTAAAGTTACATACATAGTGAAAATTTTTAATTTTTTACGAAATTAAAAATGTGAATAAAATCACAAATTTCTGAAATACAATTTGAAATACAAAAAAAAAAAAAAAAAAAGAAGAAAACAAATAGATATGTTATTGTGGTTTTACAAAGCATTTAAATGACAACTATGAACCAAATCTGAAGACCTATGGTACTTTTCATATGTGCTGTCTCATGGAATTCATGCTATAATTTTTCAAAACTTTCATTAAAAACCATGATATTAAATAAGAAGGTAATTCGACTTCGCCCTCACAAACATTTTTTTGACCTTTAAGCCAATTATTTGATATTTGTTCTTTTGTAAATAAACAAAAAAGCGTTGCCATAATAATAAAAAGGGAAAATTATTTTAGGAATATTTTTTAGTATATGTAATTTATATATTCCAAATAATCACTTTTATCGCATACATAGTATTTATAGATACCTTAATATTATCTAATATTGAAAATTATCCATTTAATAAATAATTTTCATCTAAAAATATCTCTTTTATTCAATATAATTTAATCGATATTTGAAAGCACTCTCAAATGATACACATCTTATTTCGATCGGTTTACAAATAAAAGATATATAAATGCTTATATGACGAAATTTTGAATCTTTATATCTCTTAAATTAAAAGTTGCTAAAAAAAGTAGCTTTAAAACAAAAAAGCTCTACTAAAAGTAAGAAAATTTGTCAAGATCGGACACATACATATAATATTGATCATTTTTAATAATTTTCTCAATGTACATGAACGTAAAAAAAGTAAACAAAAAACTTGAATTTTTTTTAAATTTGTGCGATAGCACGATTTTGAGAGAATAAAATTAGTGTTTGCTTAAATGTCACATGGCTATTATGGCGTAAAAATGAGAGAGCGGTGCTATCTTGTTATTTTTATATCATGTTAAAAACTATATTGAATAAAAATATTATAATTTCCATGATGAACTTAACCCTCTGACGGTCGGAGCAAATTTTAGTCCAACTAAAAGTATAATCAGTGTGAAACTTTTTGACGATTTAAGGTCTAGACATTTATTTTATTGTGTAAGCTGTTGGATCAAAGTATTAGAATATAAAAAGAAGTTAAAATATACATTCAGAAGAATAGAAACACTAATGGTTAAGGCCTGAGGTCTTAACCGTTAGTTATTAAATGTGTGTTAAGCAAATAATTTTTTAAAAATTTTTTAAAAGTTTATAAAACATTAAATTAATAAAATATTGCTGAATAAAACAAACAGCAATCACTTCTTAACTAAATTTGTTTTATCATAAATAAAAACTCTTTATGCTTTCAAGTTATATTAATTTTTAAAATATATACCCTTAGCTCCACCCAAAATAGTGGCCTTTGATTTTGGTGATATACCCGCTAATTTTGAAGATTCGGTATCAGTAAATTGTTTAATCTCTTCCGGTGATATGCCCATCGATATTGAGTGGTTATTTAATAATGAACCGGTAAATATATTTGCTGGGGTCTCTGTTATGAGAGGTGGTAAACGAACCAGTTTATTAACCATAGATTCCGTACATGCCGGCCATGCAGGCAATTATACATGTAAAGCTAAAAATCGTGCCGGATTTGAAGAATATTCGGCTGAATTAATTGTTAATGGTGCTTAAGAATTATTAAATTATAAATGTTTTTAGCTAATTTTTATTTTGTGGTTATTTTTTAATTAATTATATTTTCATTTTTACAAAAACATATTTAAGTTCCTCCTAAAATTACCCCATTTGATTTTGGTGAAGAACCGGCCAATGTAGAGGATTCCGTATCGATTACTTGTCTTATATCATCGGGTGATTTGCCTATTGATATAGAATGGCTATTTAATGATTATGGTATTAGTTCATATTCGGGTATACAAGTTATGAAAGGTGGAAAACGCACTAGTATGTTGACCATTGATAATGTCAAGGCCCATCATGCTGGCAAATATACCTGCAAGGCCAAAAATCATGCAGCGGCCAATAATTATACTACTGAGTTAATAGTTAATGGTATTTTTAAGAATTCTTTTTAATAGTTTATTTCAGATTAACGAGTTTTTTTTTCGTTTTGTAGTTTTTAAAAAAGTTATTTTAATTTAGATCTTTTTTTTAAGTTCCTCCCAAAATAACTCCTTTCGATTTTGGCGAAGAGCCTGCAAATTTTGAGGAAACTGTTTCCATAAGCTGTATCATCTCTTCGGGTGATCAACCTATAGATATAGAATGGTTGTTTAATGATTATGGCATTAGCTCGTATTCGGGTATAACGGTGGTAAAGGGTGGCAAACGTAGTAGTATGTTGACAATAGATAGTGTACAGGGGCGCCATGCGGGTCTTTACACCTGCAAGGCCAAAAATCATGCTGCTGCTGTTAATTATACTGCTGAGTTAATTGTTAATGGTAGTTTAACCTTAAGTTATTAAATAAAAATTTATAAATTTTAATTTGAAAAATATTTCTTTTTTTTTTAATAATATATTTTTTTTAATATTATTTCATTTGTGCTTAAAATTAGTCCCACCCAAAATCACTCCTTTTATATTCGGTGAAGAACCGGCAAATTTTGAGGAAACAGTATCAGTTACTTGTATTATATCTTTGGGCGATCAGCCTATAGATATAGAATGGTTGTTTAATGATTATGGCATTAGTTCATATTCGGGTATTACTGTTATGAAGGGTGGTAAACGTACCAGTCTTTTAACCATCGACAATGTTAAAGCCCATCATGCTGGTAATTATACCTGCAAAGCAAAAAATCATGCGGCAGCGGTTAATTATACCGCAGAATTAATAGTTAATGGTATTTGTTTTTTTTTTTAACTAATAATACAACTTTTTAAATTATTTTCTATATTTTTTTCTAAGCAATTATTTTTATTTTATTTTATTTTATTTTTTTTTTTTTATTAAATAAAAGTACCTCCTAAAATTACTCCCTTTGATTTCGGTGAAGAGCCCGCTAATTTTGAGGAAACCGTATCGGTTACTTGTATTATATCTCTGGGTGATCAGCCTATAGATATTGAATGGTTATTTAATGATTACGGCATTAGTTCTTATTCGGGTATAACGGTTATAAAAGGCGGTAAACGTACTAGTATTTTAACCATCGATAGTGTAAAGGCCCATCATGCTGGCTTTTATACTTGCAAAGCTAAAAATCATGCTGCTGCTGTTAATTATACTGCTGAATTAGTTGTTAATGGTAGTTGTTTTAGTAATTAAAATTTTCTAGATATAATTATATTTTATTTTATTATTTTATTTAAATAATTTTATTTTAAACCTCTTTAAGTTCCTCCAAAAATTGTACCCTTCGATTTTGGTGAAGAGCCCGCCAATGTTGAAGATTCTGTTTCGATTACTTGTCTCATATCATCGGGTGATCAGCCTATAGATATTGAATGGTTATTTAATGATTATGGCATAAGTTCCTATTCGGGCATAACAGTGGTTAAGGGTGGTAAACGTACCAGTATTTTAACCATAGATAATGTACATGCCCGACATGCGGGTCAATATAGTTGTAAAGCTAAAAATCATGCTGCCTCGGTTAATTATACCGCTGAATTAATAGTTAATGGTAGTTTTATTAGTTTTAATAACAAATATCATGTTTTAATTATTGTATTTTATTTTTAATCTTAATTTTTATATACCTTATAATCAAACCCTTTTCTTTTAGTTGCTCCCAAAATTGCCCATTTTGATTTTGGTCAAGATCCCGCCAATTTCGAGGATTCGGTATCAGTTAATTGTTTAGTGTCATCGGGTGATTTACCTTTAGACATTGAATGGCTTTTTAATGATAGTCCAATTAATTCTTATTCGGGTATAACAGTGTCCAAAATGGGCAAACGTTTGAGTGTTTTAATGATTGATGCGGTTAATGCTCGTCATGTGGGAAATTATACTTGTAAAGCTCGTAATTTATGGGCTTCTTCAAGCTATACCGCACAATTAGTAGTTAATGGTGAATGCATACAAATTTTATTAATGACTTTATTTGTAAGAACAGTTTTAGTTTTGGTTTTTTGATTTCTTTTTAGTTTTTTAGGTCCTACTTCCCTTATTCAAAAAGTTTTCCCTCCAAAAACAAAAAATGAACCTCTAGAATTTGTTAATAACACTTTAAAATTAAAATATATTTATGCATGATTATTTTTGAAACAATTTTATATTTTTAATTAAATATTATTTATTAGATATTCATATAAAAATCTGTTACATTAATAAATATTTTTTTCTATAAAATTTAAAACAATAAGCAAATGGTATTTTACTGAATAATAGTGTCCCGAAAAAATGTTTTTTTGCGATATAGGATGATCACTGAAAGATGATGAGCTAAATACCAAAAAAAAAAAAATAATAAAAACATATTTAAAAATTGATCTTCAGTTCCCTACCAGCGCACAGTATCACATTTATCCAAATGACAACATTAAAAATACAAAAATAAAAACTTATTAATTGAATTAATTTTTATTTAGCATTTAATAGTATACATATCATTTATTATGGAAAAAACATTTGGAATATTGCAAATATTGGAATATAGCACGAATTATGGATTTTCAAAGTTGCTACTTTTAAAAATATTTTAATTTCGTTTAAAGAAGAAAGTTAACTGCAGTAAATACTGCAGATATTGATATGATTTTTTTGGTACGTAATAATAAATGTATCCAAATTATTTTGTTATAGTTTATTAGGTTAAAAAATCAATATTGAAACATTTTTTTTATTTAAAAGGAATCCTAATATTGAAAAAAAAAATATATATATTTTTTGAGAATTCAATTTTTAATGGACTAGAACTAAAAAGTTGCAAAGTGTTCCAATTTAAAAATGTGATTGGTGTATAAAAAACATACACAAAATTATTTTTGAGAATTTGGCTGCGACTTTTTGCGATCTTTGTAAATATAATAAAAAAAATATGCGGTAGACAATATTAGGAGCTTGTTAAGAATTATCTCAAAATTTTAAGGTATAGGCTAAAAATGTGATATGCAAGTATTACACCAAGATTGGTGTGATTAGATTCTGCCACGCCTACCTATATATATATATATATATATATATATATATATATATATATGTTTACGTTCTTGTCTACTAAGAGAATATAAAATTTCTGCTCAACATCTCCGAAACTTATTTTTTGTCATTCTAAAACTACCAAATGTGACACTGTGCAGCGATTGAAAATCAAAAAAAGTTAGAATTTTTTTTGTTCTTGAAATAGGTCTTAAAAAATTCATTATTTTTAGCTTGTTATGGAAAAAATATTTTTAAATTTTTTTCACGGGATTTTGTTCCTCGAGAGGACTTGTTAAAGACAAATTTTTGGAAACTACTTTATGATGGACTACAATTACTAGAAAACAAATTTTAAATATTAAAAAAAAAAAATAAAAATAGAAAATTTTTATCTTATGATAAAAATATGATACCCTATGAAGCCATTTGAATATCTGAATTTTTATTTTTTTATTTAATAATTTTATTATTTTTTCTAATCTTAAAAACCCGCGAATTTATTCACGATTTTTTTTGAAAGTCAAAAAAAATCTGCAAAATGTGTAATTTTAAACACCAATATCTCTATAAGCTGTAAACAGATTTTAATGATTTGAATTACATATATAAGCTGCATATGTTCTTTTTAAACGTAGTAAGTTAAAAATAATATTATCACTTAAAACAGCATTCATAATGCAAATTTTAGGAAGCATTTTTGAAAAATTTCTGCCCTTTCAATTATTTTCTAATTCTGATATTATAAAAATTATAATATTTACTAAAAATTGCAATATAAATTATTCTGAGAAAAATGAAATATTCCCAAATATTTCTTCATATAAAAATATTAATTTTCTTTTTTGATTTTTTTTTTGATTTATTGTGAGTTTATTTTTAAATTAATTTTAGTAATAACATTTCATAATTTGTTATTTGTGGTATAAAATCTTTTTGTCCCATAATATTAATTAATAATAATTACTGTGTTATAAACATGTGTATTTGTTTTCAATATTAAGCCAAAATATTTAAAATCAAAAGGTTTGAAATTTCTTTAAAACGCATCAGAAAATTCCATTCTTTTTGTGAGTGCATCTTTAGCAAAAACATTACTTTTGATTTTAAAATATCATTTACAGTATTTGTTATAATAAACCATAGTATTAACATAGTATTAACTAGTAAAGAAACTAACTCTCTTTTTTACAACTACAACAAGTCCCCACTCTTCACATACATGTGATGTGTGAATTCAACACACTTGTGAGAGATTTAAACAAAACAGAAAATTAATAAAAATTATGCGAATCATTTTTGCACACACTTATAATATTTAATTATTTTTTTAATCACATTTATTACACTTTAATTTCCGAAATGTTTTTATTTTTTAGAAAAAATAATTTTTTAATATTTTTAGCATTTCATTTTAGGTTGTTGAATTTTTAATTAAAAGAAAACAGTTGCAATTTTTGGTATTAAAAATGTAGTAGATTTTAAAATTATTTATATAGTTTTGTTGATATTTAGCAACAAAAATATAATAATTAAATCATTTTAACTACAATACTCATTCAAATTATTAATATTTGTTGAAATATGCGAATATAAATGTAAAAAAAAAAAAATATATATATATATTTAATAGTTTTTAAATACAATTTTTTGCAACTATGTGTGCATATGAAGTGTGTTGAATGTGGTTTTTACACCAAAACATATAAATAAAATTTTACTAGACACTCTTAGCGTTACATAGTGTCTATACTAGACAAATTTTTACCAAGACAAACGTCAAAATCAGTGCGATTCTATACAAGGTAACCTCAGTTAAATAGTTGATTATTAATTTTGGTTGTTCAGCTGTGAAACTGCATATATAAAAAAATTAATGATTTCGCTTTATTGTTGTCTTTGTTTAACTGTTGCCACTTTCCATAAATTCGGGTTAATTCTGACGTTTGTCTTGATAAGAAAAATTTTCTAATGTAGACACTATGTTACGTACCTTTGATAGCTGCGTTACATAGTGTTTACATTAGACAATTTTTTATCAAGACAAACGCCAAATCAGCTGTTTAACTAAGGTTACCTTGTATATATTCGCACTGATTTTGACGTTTGTTTTGATAAAAATTTGCCTAATGTAGACACTAAGTTAGGTACCAAATGAGAGAGTTTCTTTACTATATAACAAACTTTATACCGGTTTTTAAATCAATGAAATCCTACGTATAGTTAACGAATTATTAGCACTTAAATTTACATACTATTGAATTAGAGTAACCAACAATAAAAAACAACAGCCTAACCACAAAAGACATTTAAAATTTAATTTTTGTTAAAAGCAATTTTATTTTAAGATAGAAGTTTTTTTTCGTACCATAAGAAATATTAGAAAAAAGTTATTTCAAAAGCTTTTTAAAATTCATACATTAAACATCTTTTTTCTAAAAAAATATTAAAAATAGTAGATTATCTTGTCCCAGAGCAAATATTATTGCATTTTGTAGTAAAACTTTTAAATATATCAAAAGAAACTGAAAATTGAAGGGGTAGAAATTTGTCAAAAATGCATTATAAAATTTGGAATTGCATTATAACTGCATTATTAAAGAAACGATTTACTTTTGAATTATTGCCTTTAAAGTGGTCTCAGTTAGCCTTCAATAGAGCCTTGAATCATTAAATTCCGTCTACAACTTGCGGAGATATTAACATTTAAAGTTACGTACTTAGTCAGATTTTTTTAACGTTATTACAACGTTTATACGAGTTTATTCAATATATGAATGAACTCGCGATTTTTTTGAAATTGGAAAAAATAGTAATGAGCAGGGCTAAATAGCTCCACAGGTTATATGAGTACCTAATATGAAAAAAAATCTTATGACCCTATTTCCAAAAATTGTTATTTTTTTACAAATCTCTCGTGGAATGAAAGATATATTGAAATTTTGTTCTCATGATGTACTAAAATGGCTGGAAAAAAACCATTTAAATATATTTTTTTATTCCATATTAAGCTCATTTTTTGTGTATTTGGTACACATTTCGAGACTTTTTTTACATATATTACATATATTACATATATTACAACTGTGACTTTCAGTCACTTCAGGGAACTGAAGATCAATTTTTTTTCTGTTAATATTTTTTCTGCATTTTGCTCTTCAATACGCTTCGTTTGAACGTTCTTTAAACACATTTTTTTTTCAACGGGACTGAAAAATAATTTTATTATCTGAAAAATAAAATTTAAGCAGTATACAAAAACTGTATTATCTTATCGTCTCTGCGCTGACTGAATTATCTACGTAATTTTTCAATAATTTTTCAGGAAAGCTAAAAAAACTGTTTAATTTCGCACTTTTTTAGTTACTTCGCAAAATTTTTACAAAATTTTTCCTTTTATTAATATGCTTAGCAATTAATGTGTATTGTGGAAAATAACCAAATTTTGGCGCGTTTTGGAGAAAATCAACGAAAACTTTACATAGACAATTTTGTGGAACAATTTTTATAAAGATATGATTGTGCTTTTCTTTTTGTAAGTTCTTAAGTTTAATTAAATACATATAAGTTTGAACTATGGAAGGAGGTATTACTTGTAATATCTTGGTCAAATGTCAACCTCCTAAGATGATAGGAACATGCTACTAAATGGTAATTTTTTAATGATCTCAGAAGAAATCTTAAAAAAGAACAAAAAAAATCTCCACAATCTAAATGCTACATATATCAAACGATAGCTAAAGAAAAGTTTATTAACCAGTATTTCCGGATTTTCCAGAAGAAAAAATTAACGATTTGCTAAAAGCTCGTTAACTCAATAAAGTGCATCAATTTGTGTGAAGACAAAAAATGTTGCAAATGTAACTTCTCAAAATTAAAAATTGATGTGTCATAAACTAAACTCCAAAATATTTAGATCAATTATTTCGCTCTCGTAAGCTGGACCAATTCTAGAATACCTCTAAAAATATGATTTTCGATCAACACTGTAGACAACTTTTAATTTTTGATCAAAACAATTACAACATATAAAAAGTAATGCTCGAATGTCATTGATAGTAGTATGATCTCCCGACTTTTTGCCTGGCCTGATTTAATTCAAAAAAAATGCAAGTAATTTATTACGTGTTGTTGTGCTAGGGTATCACAACTAACACGACCTATATAATCGTTTGGAGAATATGTTGACATCTAAAATATTTTTTTGGAATGGACACTATTCACTTCCATCATCCTTTTCAAAAATTAATTGTTCAATTTCAGTTATTTTTTTTAAAATGTGAAACAATAATTCTAATATTAAATAATTTTGTTTTTTTTAAATTTTGTAAAAAATTATAAATAAACAAATTAATTAAATCCTTATAATTTTAAAACATTATACGGAGCTCGTCCTTAAGAATAAACAAACACACGTTCTTTTTAAATATTTATAATAATCTAAAACCGAAAGACAAACGGACATACAGACAACATTAAAGTTTTAGATGACATAAATCTGTGACAGTTAATTTCAGTATGATAGTCTTGTTATATTCACTTTTAGGCGTCATATTATGAACATAAAATATTAAATATATTATATTTAAATTTTAATATTACTTTTTTCTCTAAGAAAATTAATAATATTAACTAATATAGAAAATTATTTACTTATTACTACGTTTATACACACTTCTTACTCGTAATTAAAAATATTTCGAAATAAAAATTTTGCCGTATAAACGATGAGTTAATATTTAATTTCTAAGTTAGTAACTCCCGAAGAATAACCGTGAGTAGTGAAACTAATTGCAAATAAAACGGCATTGCCACTTCGTTTTACGATTATAGAATTTTCGATGATAATAGTTGTATTATTTCACATCCGGCACGACAAATAGGGAAATATATTTCTTTATGCAATTTATGTATAAACAGGGAGTTAATTATTTGCAAGTTATTTTTATTTGCAATAATCATGCGTATGAATTTATATATATGACTGGTAGGTGATCTAAATGCACCAATAAAAAATAAATCGAAAATCTTTACATAGTTAGTGAAGTTAGCGCAAGGACGTTATATTGTTATACCTACCGCTACACACTTCATTAACATTCTTGATGACTTTTCTATTTGGATTTCGTTGAAATCCAAACACCACAATTTAAAATACCTAATAAAATTTTTTTATTATTATTTTTGTATATTTCTTTTTTTTTTTTTCTTTTGTTATAAAATTATTGATTTAACAGATTTATATAATATGAGTATAGATTTATTTTTATTTTTTAGCTGAATTGGTTTTTCATTTTTATTATTTTGCTTAATATGTAATGAGCTTTTTGTGCAAATACATATATAGTAAGAGAGTAGCTTTAAATAGGTGCTTATTGCTTTAGTTGCTAAATTGGCTGAATATTATTTATAAACAATAGTTGATAAGAAAATAACAACTGAAGGTATTGAATTTTCTGAACTTTTCACCTTTTTTAAAAATATTTTTATACAAAAAATGTATTATTAGCATCGAAAATTATATCCCAGAAGTATTAGGTGAAACAAGCTTTAAAGCTATATTCGGCTATGCCGAATTTTATGTGACATTTTATGTAAGGTATTTTTATTGTTTACGTTTTTTGAATAATTATTGTACCTTTTCAATATCCATTTTGGTGATTTTCAATAGCAAAATACAAAAAAATATTTCACACTTGAGCCTAAATTATCGAGGGCCTTCATGATGATTCAACAGATGGACGAAAGGTCAAGCTTATCCTTGCAGCCTTTCGTGAAGAATATAAAATTGAATAGAACTCGCAATGAATATAAATATATATACTTGTAATATCTATATATTCTACCTTTATTCTCGGAAAAATCATCGGGTTCATAGTAGAATAACAGACTCTGTAATTATTGTAATTTGATCAACCACAGTAAGGAAATAAATCAAAAATATATATTATCTATGATGGGTCTTAAAAATTTGATTTTTATCCTCAATTTTAGAATATATATTTAAAAATATTTCTATAGCTATGACAAAAGAAAAAAATTTGTATCTAATTTTTTCTCGACTCATTGTCTGAATATAGCAACAATTTTAATTATATTATTCTTCCTCTATATATCAGTGCCCCCTAAAGTTGTACCTTTTGATTTTGGTGATGAGCCTACAAATTTTGAAGACTCGGTTTCCGTAAATTGTCTAATCTCATCGGGTGATATGCCGGTCAATATTACCTGGCTGCATAATAATGTGACCATGCAACCTTTTGGCACTGGTATAACCATATTAAAGAGTGGTAAACGTGCTAGCGTTCTAACTATAGATGCAGTACATGCTGGACATGTAGGCGAATATACCTGTATGGCAGAAAATAGAGCGGGAAAAGCTAATCATACAGCAGAATTACATGTTAATGGTGTACATTTTTTTCAAATTTAAAAATACATATGTATTATTAAGTTTTATATACAGTTTTTATAACATTTTAATTTATATCCCTTTTTTAATTTTTCTTTAAACAAATAAAACACAAAAGTCCCTCCAAAAATTACACCATTTGATTTTGGCGATGAACCAGCCAATTTTGGTGATTCAGTGACGGTGCAGTGTACCATTTCCAAGGGTGATTTACCAGTCGATATTAATTGGTTATTTAATGGTTATGCATTAAATGATTATCTGGGTGCTACTACATCGAAAATAGGCAAAAAAGTTAGTGTCTTAACTATAGACACAGTGAATGGTCATAATGCTGGCAATTATACTTGTATTGCTAGAAATATGGCACAGACTACGGAGTATACAGCTGAATTAGTAGTTAATGGTTATAAATTAAATTTTCAATTATTTGGTTT
The DNA here is from genome assembly GCA_932274085.1 of Protocalliphora azurea. Taxonomy (NCBI): domain Eukaryota; kingdom Metazoa; phylum Arthropoda; class Insecta; order Diptera; family Calliphoridae; genus Protocalliphora; species Protocalliphora azurea. The sequence continues at coordinate 5,331,195 of OW026521.1, read as the reverse complement.
TTTTTAATATATATTATTTTATTTGTTTTTTTTTTTTTTTTCTTTTCTTGACATCCTATTTATATACCATTGTTTTCTAAAAAAAAAAAAAAATCAAGTACCTCCCAAAATCTCACCCTTTTCATCGGGTAATGCTGAGGCTGTTCATTTAGGTCAATATATTACATATCAATGTACCATAACCGAGGGTGATTTACCTTTAAATATTTTATGGACTTTAAATAATCAACCTTTGATAAATGAAGATAATGAAGATATTATTATTTCAAAATTGGGTAGACGTAGTAGTGTTTTAACCATAGAAAGTGTTAATGCCAAAAATGCAGGCAATTATACTTGTCAAGGTTCAAATAAGGCCGGCAAGGCCAGTTTTACCACACAATTAAAAGTTATAGGTATTTGTTTTACGAAAATAAACTAAAATATCTAATAATATGTAATTGTTTTAATTATAATTTTGTTAATATTTTTAATTTTAATCCAACTATTTTAGTTTTACCCCGCATTAGACCTTTTACTTTTGAAGAAGGTCCTGCTCAAACGGGCCAATATTTAACTCTTTACTGTTCGGCTTCGTTGGGTGACTTGCCCTTGAATATATCTTGGCTCTTAAATGATAAAGATGTTGATGAGGATAGTTTGGGTATATCCACAATGATGGTTAACAAACGTACTAGTGTTTTGACTATTGACTCGGTAGATGATCATCATGCGGGCAATTATACATGTTTAGCTCGTAATCGTGCTGGTTTACAAACATACACTACAGAATTAAACGTTTATGGTTAGCTTAATGAATCTTTTAAAAAATGTTGGTTTAAAAATCTTTGTAGCTTTATAAATTATATTTACTAAACAAAATAACTTTTTTTCTTTTTACTAATACGCTAAAAAAAAATACTATTTACTGGACTGCCTCTGTTGCTGCCTCCTAATGGGTTATTTTTTGAAATATACATATACATAAGTATCAGTATATAATAAAAAATGCATTTAAAGTTAGAATTGAAAAGTTCTCACAACAACATTTTGCATGAAGAGCACAATTTTTTTTCTTAACTCGAAATAAATAAAATCAGACGGAACTTTAAGGCTAAAACTTACTATACATGAAAAGGAAACCCTATATCCTATAATTAGATTCAAGACTAAATCTAAAAAGTAAAATTATACCTTAAAAAATTTTACAAAATTGGAAATATAACTAAAATTATTTGTTAGGCCTTGGAGTTTCGTCGTACACTATAAATATATCGCTAACAAAAAGTTAATAATCGAGTGATTCTACATTAAAACGGACAGCAATCGGATTTGACATCTCCGATTTCAATGAAATTCACTACAGACATTGGCTATTGAAAGTGTTTCTAGAATCAATAACTATTAGACTCATGGTCGTTTCCGGTTCAAAAATATGACGTTTTGAAAAAATGAAAAAAGCTAAAAACTTCACAAAGTTGTACACTCATTTATATACAAAATAAATAAAATTTTATATACAAAATTATTCTGCTACATAACTTCTAAACTAAAGGAGTGCCCAACATGATATTTTGCATGAGTACTCGTATGTAGAAGACTTGTGTTAGCACTATATACTTTTTAAGAATTTTAAAAGTATCGTTTTTGGAGATATAATGGTTTAATATTTATAAGTCAAATTTTGACCTTTGAACTTTAGAAATAAATTAACTTTCTATATATCATTTTAAAAGCAATATCTTTATCTTTTAAATGATACTAAAATTCAAATTTTATTATGTCTAGTTCCGAAGTTATAAATAATTAGATTATACTAAATAAGTATCCAGCTTTTAATTTTGCTCTAGTAAGGAGAAAAGTTATGTAAACGTTATTTATATAATAAGAATTTTTAAAATATCGTTTTTTGATATATAATGGTTTGATTGTTATATATCCAACTTTGAGCTTTGAACTTTTGATATAAATAAACTTTATACATATAGTTATAAAGATAATATCTTTGTCTTTAATATGAAACTAAAAACAGATATCTGACATGTATATTTTAGAAGTTATTAACAATTAAACAAGTACACCTTTGCAAAATTTTTATTATATTTTTTTTCGTTTTTTAAAACGTCATATTTTTGGACCAGAAAGGCTCATGAGTTTAAAAGCTTATGATTTAAGAAATAATTACAATAAACAATTTCTGTAGTGAATTTCATTGAAATCTGAGACGTCAATTCAGAAAATGGCTGTTTTCTGTCCGTTTTGGTAGGGAATAACTCAAGATTTAATATTGGTAAAATGAAAACACAAAAAATATTTTGAAACATTGATATTAAATGCTTAATACCTAATATTAATTACTGGTTGTACTGCTATGCTAAAGAATTCTTTGAATAACAAATGCTAATAAAGGAGTTACTTAAGGTACCTACAGGCAAGTTAATCGAATTTTGTTTGCCGCAGTTTTCTCTTTTAACAAAAATTTGCAAGATCAAACAACAACAAAAAATTTTTTTTGTAAAAGAAATTTAAATTTTTTCTTTTATAAATACCTTTAATATGTATTTGTACTTAAGAAAAATTTTAGCCAAAAAGCATATTTCTATTGAATTAAAATTTTGGTATAATATAAATAAACTTGTTCTTAAATATTTTTATATAAAAATATTCAGTTTTATACCAAAATGCACAAGATCCCAATCCGGGAAACACGTATTTCAAAAACATTTTTTTTTTTTTTGCATTAAAATGTTTAACTTGTCATTATAAAAGACGTGGTTTGAAAAATGCTTTTTGATTATTTAGCCAACATATGAGGGTACAATGCCCACAGTGGGAAATTTTTGTAGTTTTCTGTTCATAAATCTGTAACTTTTTAATATTTAATAGAAAATCTTTAATAATAAATAAACAAAATTTTGCACTAATTATCTTGAAAATACTTTTCATAATTAGTTAATATGAACTAAGTCCATTTGCAAATTATTTGGTAAACTGTCTTTGAATTTGAAATTTATTATTACCTGATTAAATAAGTTTCAATTATATTAAAAATTTATAATATTTGGAGGAATTAGGACAGAAGGATTCAAGCCCCAGACTTAAAGAATTAGTGTAAATATTTTAATTGATTTAAGCCATGATAAAGGTTAATTTTCCAGAAAGACAGCCGGACGGACACAATATGACCTGTGATAAATGGTTCATTATTAAGTATTATCTCTTCCAGCTCAACACAAATTTTCATTGTAATAAATAATTTGAATTCTGAGATATTAGAAAAACGTTGTGATAAGTAATACATTTTAATGTAAATAAGTTTTTTGAAGTAATTCCATTTTAATAAAAAAAAAGTATTTAGTACAAAATTAACCCAGAATTCATTTAAATAATCATGATGAAAATTTACCGAGCTATTACGTTCATAACGGTGAATTACATTCATATATTTTTACCATTTTGGTGGTATAATTACATCCGTCCGGCGAAGAGGCAATGTTAAGTTATCCCCTGGTTACGTTCGTAGATATCCGCAAATAAAAGTTGTAAAGTCCAATACACAAAATACAGGTCGTTCATTTTATATTGATTTAAGCATGAAGGTAAAGGGAGCGAAAAAAAGACGCATTACATTAAAAATTATTTTTCGCTCAAAATATTTGAGTGAAATCTGTGCAAGAATTTTGACCACGGCACATAGGGGTAGAGGGGTCGAAAATGGGGTTTTAATTCAGGGATAGGTGATACCAATATTTTAATGTCTACATTTTGTTTTCATATTAATTAGTAAGTAAAAAAAATACATTTTTGGAATTTTAAGATTTTTTTGAGAGTATTTTGATATTCGTCCGGCTGTTTGTTAGTTCTTGCAAGTTTTCAAATTCAAAATCGTTTATTATTGAACTCAATAAAGATATCGACTTTAAATTTCCTTTATTTGATAGATAGTTTTGTTCTTTAACTAATTACAAAAAAATTTTTTTTTTCAAATATATTAAATTTAGCAAATATTTTAGGACTATATTATTGCTTGGAATTTTGTAATATTTTTACACAATAGTTCATGATATGTAAGGTTTAAAATAAATTAAAAACTTTATAAAAATTCAAAAATTTTTACAAATATTTATGATCTGCTCGTATTCTAGCATTTCCCATAGTGCGACGTCGCCTTTGTCCAAAATGCTTCGATGTTTACATAACATGTATTTATTTAAAGTTTTCTTTTAGATACATTAAAAAATAATATAGACTGAAGCGAAAAAATATTTCTCAATTAAAAAAAATTGAATTTTTCCAAGTTTCAAATTCAGATTAATATATTTTTTTTTGTCTGAACGATATACAATTTATATGATTCTTGCTACAATATTATGAATAATTTTATAACAAATCCAGTGTATATAAACAAATTAGTCCATCAATTAAAAAAAAAGTAAAAAATTAAATTTTAAGCTACGAAACTAGACCAGGAAATTATTAAACACCCAGTTGCCTATTCTGATGATCTTGATTTAAAAGGAAAATATTAAATAAGTTAGCTTTCTTTTTGTGAAAAAGTCAGGGATTTATTAATTTGCCCTCGTATTTTCGAAATTAAAAAATTAAAAAAATAAACAAATATGTAAAAATTTTGACCAAATTTGACCAGTGTGAAAAGGAGATATTAAATTTGATAATTAGTTAAAAAGTATAGTCTATTTACACAAACATTTATGGCTCAATTAAAAGGCATGACGGTGATATTTTAGTTTTATTTTTTTTTTTTCTAGAGAATTTAAAATTTAAGGCAACGTTTAACCCTACTGTACGCTAAGGTGCGTAGCTTTTCGTTGATTTGTAAAGAAAATTATATATTTTTGTCAATTATTTAATAAAATTATTTAATTAGTTATAAAACTAAAAGTAAACCAGTGAATATATGGAGAAAAAATAAGTTTGTGTATGTTCATGATGTCCATCCATATATGATTTCGAAAGGAACTCTGTTGAAATTGTTTGATAACATTCACATAGTTCACCCAGCCCCTATACAAAATGTTTTTATATGATTTAAAACATATAAAGGTTTTATAGCCATCAAATTACAGTAGGATCGGATCCATAATTCACAGTAACTTAAACGCACTAATGTCAGTTATTCAATAAAATTTTGAAGAATTTAAATTTAATAAATTTGAAACTAACAAATTTAAATTAATTTGGAAATATATTTACAAAAAAGGGATCGATCCATAATTCACTATGCGTCTCATATATGGCCTCATCCCGAATATTACATAAGCATATATAAATCTTATACAGATATTAGTAGGTAAATAAAATTTGGCACAAGCATGTTTTACAAATGCAACAAGTACGGTACCAAATTTGATGGGGTTCGATTTGAAAATCATTATAAAATACTTGAATTTTTTATGTATTTTGCTCTCATAAGAACTTAAAAAGTATAAATTCTAATTTTAAACTTAACAAGACTTGATTGAGTAGAAATGGTGGACATAACTATATAACATACAAAAAGATTCGAAAGAATTCTGGCGCAAATCTTTCAAAATATTGATAATGTGAAACATAGAATACAACTAGAAGTTTATGTGAGATGTACTTAGAAAAAGAATTTCAAAAAATTACAAATTTTTTTCAAAAACAAAACATAAAATATATGTGACTACATGTATTTTGTTGTTGCATGAATTAGGTTTTTGACAATTGAATCAAGTTTTTTTTCTCTTACACAAATATCTACTTATTAATCTATGATATGAAAGGTCTTTAAGACACCACATATTATATTTTATTCCTCTTTCCAAAGCTCTTAAATAAAGTAGAAAGTTCAAAATTAACTTACATATATATAAAACTAATTTTCCTTGAAATCCTAATCGAGCCAAATTTTTGAATTTCAATTAGGGGGCTTATGATGAAATTAAGTAAATAAAAATTATATAGGATACCGGGGAACCTGGGTATTGTGAACTTTAAAGGTTTTTTTAAACATAAACCAAATAAAGAAAACTTTTTTTTTTAGTTTTCACCTTAAACGCGATTATCTGCAGTTTCATGACTCTATATTCATTAGTAAAGAAGGTATCCGGGTATTGATATTCTTTAATACATCTATTTTTGTTTCTTTCACTCCTATACAAATCTATGATTTATATATATTTTTAAGCAATTTAGCAAATTTAATTAGTAAATTTAATAATCAATTCTACACAAACTTTTACAAACAAATTTGGTCTGCAAATAAAAAGACAGATGACTGTCACACGTTTTATTTTGTTTTACAGTCTAAATGTGGGCCGCCTTTGAATATATTTTATACAAAATCATTTTGACTCCTTTCAAAAAAAAAATCCCTAAAACTAAAAGTATATTTCGTATAATTTGTAACTATTTATATTTACACCCAAAGTTTTGCCAAAAATTGCTCCTTTTACCTCGGGTGCGGATGCCTTCTACCCCGGAGATTATTTCACTCTACAATGTTCCATAATACATGGTGATCATCCTCTACTAGTTTACTGGTATTTTAATCAACAAAAACTCAATGAATCTCTGGCACAACAAATGGGTATACAAATTTCAAAAATGGGTTCTAGAAGTTCAGTATTGACCATAGAATCTGTACAGGGTCAACATGCTGGAAATTATACTTGTTATGGAAAAAATGCCGCCGGGGTTACCAATTATACGGCTACTTTGGTAGTGAATGGTATAAAAAACAATATTAGTTAATAAATAGGTTTAAAATTTTAAGCAGCTTTTAAGTTATTTTTAATTTGTGTTTATTTATTTATTTTATTTTTTTTGTTCTATTGCTTAAATTTTTTCAAAGTTCCCCCCAAATTAACACCATTACCCTCTAGTGCGGATAATCCTTTATTTTTGGGTGATTATTTTCAACTAAATTGTGCAGTTTTACATGGTGATCTTCCTTATAATATTACCTGGTATTATAATGATGAATCTGTTAATAATATGGAGGGTATAACCGTATTGATGCATAGTAAACGTAGCAGTTCTTTGAGTATTGAAAGTGTTTTAGCTGAACATGCGGGCAAATATTCATGTATTGGTGCTAATCATGCGGGTTATACAGAAGTTTCAACCAATTTAACCATAAGGGGTTTGTGGTATTTTAATTGTTAAAAAAAAAACCAAGCAATGCATAATGTATTTTACACTTTAAATGTTATAATTATAGATATGGTAGCGGCTTAGTATAAAAAAAACACTTGTGAACAAATCAATGTTAATGCAAAAAAACCAAAGCATAATATAAGGGGTGTTGGCTTAACTAATTGTAAATGGCTTTAGAATTCATTAGGTTAAGTAAAAATCAGTGTAATATTTAAACATTTTAAAGGTACTTTTTAAAAGAATTTTAATATTTTCAAGAATTATTGCAACAAAATGTATGAATAACCATTCAAAAAGGTTTATGCCTAAAATTATACACCATATTTTCACTTATTTCTCATTTTCATAATTTCACTTTATTTGTTATTAACTTTTATTTATGTGTGTTTTATTCATCTAACCTTAGAATTACCACAACTTGAACAATTTCAATTTAATCCCAATGGTGTAAATGGTGGCCAAGCGGTACGTGTTATGTGTATGGTCACCTCCGGTGATTTACCTATTGACATATATTGGCTAAAAGATGGCCAACCTTTGTTACGTTCTATTTATCATAAAATAGATGAATATACTTTGATATTATCTCTGCGTCAAACGAACATAGGTGATTCAGGCAATTACACTTGTGTCGCCAGCAATAAGGCTGGAGAGGCTAGAAAATGGTCTATGTTAAAAGTCAAGGGTAAAAAATAAAAAAAAATAATTTTTCTTATCTTTTTCTACTTAAGTTTTGAACATTATTTTGATTCCTCAAATTTAAAACACAAAAGGATATAAGTGGATTTCAGCATTCACTTATAATTTTAATTTAAATGAAAATAGGACACTTTTAATGAACCCAAATCTAAATCAAAAATTTATTGATTGCTAATAGCTTTTTAATCAACTTTTTCTTATCCTCTTCCTATTTTATTTTCCTTTCAAAAAAAAAAAAAAAAGAACCTCCCAAATTGGCAAATCTTTCCGTGTCCACACCACTCAGCAATGTGGGTGATTATGTACAATTAACCTGCATTGTTACCAAAGGTGATTTACCCATTCACATAAAGTGGTCACTTAATGACAAAGATATTATACAAGAATTACCTTTTACAACGGTGGCCACGGTGGGTTCACATACCAGTCTCCTAATGATAAATAATGTTACGGCCCAACATGCTGGACAATATTTGTGTCGGGCTGATAATCGTGCGGGTTCTTTTAATCAAACAAAACGTTTGATAGTGAATGGTAGGAGAATTTTTTTCTTCAATGGCAAATGGTTTTTGACAACCAACCAAATATATTTAAAAAAATGAGATTTTTTTAATCTATTTTTTCTACTTTTTATAAATAATATTTTAGAATTTTATAACTTTTTTAATAGACTTTTTTTAATAAAACTTTAAACAAAATTTGCGTAATTTTTTTAATGCGTTTGGAAGGCACTACACCAAGTTGAAAAACTTTATTATGTGGTACCAAAGATATATATCTAGATAAACATGGTCTGTTGTTTCCAAGGCTTTTGTATACTAGAAATTTGTTTGCATTGTTAAGACTAAAATTACTGATTAGAAAATGTGTGATGTGTACTTTGAAATTAAAAAATTATTTAGTCTCCTAAGACTTCACAATTGAATTTTATTAATGATTAGAGCGGCTCTGAATAATTCAAAAATAATTTTAATCTGGTTAATCCTAAAATTGCAGAGATTTAAGAATGTTATATATGATAATTTGGCCACAGATTTTGAAGGTTTTTGACTTTCTGTTGGAATGTGTTGATTTGATGAACAGTTTAATGCGAGGCTTTAAAGTAACTATTAAGAGTAGAATGTGATCTAATTAGATTACATTCTTTAAAAACAAATGTATAAAGAACAATCAGATTTATGTGAAATAAATTCAAAATTTTGATCACATGACCAGGCGAAGAGCGGACAGATAGACAGACATCGTTAAATCCAATCAGTAAACTATTGTAAGTCGACTTTTATACTTTTATGTTGATAGTTGTGAGCTCATTATACTTTTAAATAATAAACATTATTTTCAATGAAACATAATTTAATCTGCTAAAGCTTGTTTGTGTATAGAAAAATTTAGGTTTTCTTAGTCAAATTATTAAAAAATATTTTTTAAAGAAATTTATGCTCTAACATTTTGTCCAACTCCAACCAATAAAACCAGTTACATGTTTAAGAATATTTTGATTAAAAAACAATATAATACTTTTTCGTTTTTGGGATTTATACCTGATAATTTTCTAAACAGTAATAAAACAAACACTTTCTACAGGATGGGCCAAAAGTCACCATGGGACTTAAAAACTTTTTCGTTTATATATATATTCCTTATGTTTTTCAGATTATAAAATATACATAATGGAAAGTTTTTACATTAAGTATGGAAAATAATGTCACTTAAATTACCCCCATTTTCAGCTTCACAATGATGGGTTCGTTTTTGAGCAATTTCCATAACATCTTTCAAAATTTGTGGCTGTAGCGCTCGAATTTCTGCAACAATGTTAGCCTTGAGTTCAAGTATTGTCTTGGGCTTATTCACATCTACTCGCTCCTTCAAATAAGCTCAAAGAAATTAGACGGATGCTGATACATTTGGCGAACGTGCTGGCCAATTAATTGCCGAATTTCTTGAAATTATTCGCTCTCCTGCTGAAACCACATGTTTTATCATAAACCGATACCGATCTCCATTTACGTTTACAGCACTTCCATCTTCATTTTCGAATAAGTAAGGCCAAATGATATTTTCAGATGTAAAGCCACATCATACTGTTCACCTAATGAGATGCAATTGGCGTTAATGAATGGCCCTTGGATTTTCAGAATCCAGAACCTACAGTTCTGCTTTTCTTATCTTTGTTTTTACTAATTTTTTGAATTGGTAGAAATTTATGATAAAGTACATCTTACTTCATTTTCCATATCCAAACCTGATATAAATTTGGATTTTATGAACTGTAGGGCAGAAAAACTTTCGCACAAATATGTACAAAGATATAAGCTGTAGCAAAAGTTTCAACGCTTCATTCTCAACAAACGCATAAACTTTGTAATATTTTAACCAAAAATATTCAAACAACATATATTCAAACTCTATTGCTTATTCTTAAAAAATTATCGGATATGCCATCAATAACAATGCTGAATGGATTATGAAATAAACTGGTTTGGCAAGAATTGGTTTTAAGCTCCGGATAATATCGGAAAAATTCATCGTGAAGTGAAGCCAATATCATTCAGATATCATTCAGTAGTGGAAATGAAAAATATTTTGATAGAGGGAATTAAAGAGTACTTGTCAGTGGAATACGTAGTGAAATTTCAGAATTGATATATTGTACGAAGCTCCAATAGATTTGTCACCATCCAAACAACAGGTTCCTATAGAATCCAACTTTGACATATATGGTAAAAAATCTCGCGGACCCACTGGAATGTTTGCGGATCCCCATTTGGGAAACCTCGTTTTAAAATACCTCAAACTGAAACTGCGTGGATTTCATTTTTTCTATAGACCGCTTCGTTTTTTTAACCCTAATAGGATGTTAAAATTTCACAGTCAGACAGCATATCTTTTTCTTTTAAGATGTAAAATTTTATAATATTACTAATATATATATATATATATATATATATATATATAATATTATATATAATATTATTTCATGCTATATATATATGAAAAGTATCTATGCTTTTCATATCATTTCTATTTTTACATTGAAACCTTAATAAATATTTATATTTTTACAACAATTTTATAAAAAAACAAAACTGGTGTAGTGTTTTCCCAGCAGTCGGTTGAAATCGACACATACTATTTACTTTGTTACTTTGTTTATAAATAAAGATAAGTTTCCATTGGTAAACTATCATTATATTTATGTGTATATAAAAAAAAAAAACACAACTTGTAAAAAGTATAAGAACTATAATCAAACAAATAAAAAAACAAAAAACATATTGTATAAAGCAAAACCTAGCTAAAGAAAAAAAAAACAGCTCAACATATGCATACTGAAATTCTACTACCCCCCAAGATAGAAAAGAAGCACTTAAAAGCACATTCAACACCTAAACTCATAAATATAAATCTAGATACACAAACTCCAGCACTTTTCCACTTTTACATGAAACACCAAAAAAAAAATAAAGGCACAGTATTATAAACTGAAACTTTAAAACATTTAAAACAAGCCACAGAAACACTGAAATATTTTTATATATTAAAAAATAAATAAATACAATTATTATATAATAAAATTATTAACAAATATAAAGTAAATGATATGGCTTTCATTAAAAGGCTTTTAAATTATTATTATCTTTCTAGACCTATAATTTTAATAATTTTGTTTTTATTATTTATTTTATAAGATTTTTTTATGTTTTTTGTGGCTTTATATAATTTCTTGTATAAAAATATAAACAGAATTCAGCTTTTCTTTTTTTTTCAAATAGTATGATCTCTTTATCTATATATAACTATCAAAGAAAAAAAATATTTATATATATAAATGTGCGCAGCAAATCTTATACAAACAACAACAAAAAAATCACCCAGGACTTAATTACTAAATCAAATAACAACAAACTTTCTTATTTCTATATAAATAACAAAAAACTAAAGAGTTTTCCTAAAAACAAACAATTTTCATACATACTGTTAAGTCATTTTAAATCAGTCTTAAAACTTTAACTGCAAATACATCAACTTGAATAATGAAAACTCCTCAAGAAAAAATTAAAAAAAAAAAATCCCATCTCATGTCTTCCTAACACTACAAAATATCTCCTCATATCCTAATATCCTTTCATCCTATTTCATTTATAATTTTTAGTTTTTTAACTTTTTATTTGTATATAAAACGAAGCAAGTTTTTTGAGACAATGTTAAAGGGTGTATTTTTAATTGGCTTGCTGAAAAAAAATACTTACATGCAAAATTACTTAAAGAAATTACCCTTAAACACTTCGTTTTCCGGCATGCTTTAAATAATTTATACATTTTAATTTCATTAACTTTTTCATTTCTTTTAACACACACACATACAGACATCCAAACATTTATGTTGTCCTTTTATGCTTGAGTTTTTTTAATTAAATTAGTTTATAAGCTTTTTTAGTTGTAGTTTGGCTTTATAATTTCTATTAGTATGTAAGTATGTTCAAAGAAAACTTAACAGCATTAAAATTAAAGATTTAAGACACATACCTGAAGATTTTTTGTAAACAAATCAAAACAAAAGACTTAAGTTACAAACTTGAGTTAAAAATAATAAAATTTAAATTAAGTAATGCTGTTTTGTATGAAAGAAAAAAGTAAAATAAAATGGTTTTAAGTTTTTTTTTTTTAATTGTTAAATGAAAATCATAGGTCGGCTTTTAATTCTAAAAGAAATCAAGTTTTTGTTTTTATTTCAATCGAAAAACAATCTTTGGTGTTCAAAAAAATAAATAAATAAAAATTAATAGGATTTTTTTATTTTCATCAATAGTTTTATTATTATTATTTTGTTCATCATGATCGAAATAAAAAATAACCGTTTGTGATTTTTATTACAAGAATTGAAAATGATTTTCAACCTTTTTCATCGGATGAAAAAATTCAAAATGACAACAATTTCATTGAATTAAAAAAAAAAATATTTAAAATGTATTCACGCAATACATACAAAATTCAAATAAATCAAATATTAGAAACTGCCCTATAAACATTTGGAAGATGTATTCGTGGATAAAATTTACGCAATATATTCTTTTTATTATTTGGACGAAAATCATCAAAAAAATATTTTTCTAATAATGCATTTTTATCAGTTGAAAGAAAATTAGGCAATAAACAACAAAAAATATATAAAATCTAAATTTTTTTAATTATATTATTCTCAAAATATTGCCCTTTTTTCAGTAAGGTGATTATCACCTCCGCAATAAATTGATGATGTCCCATTGAGATCATCTGGAAGAAATTAATGCAATACTTTTATTTTTCAGTCACAATTTTTCCAGTTGTTGACAAATTGTTCAAAAATGGAAAAAATATTAAAGAAATTTGATTTCTTTTAACCCAAATCTATATTTTTTGTGTGAGCGTTTCAGCTTTCGTGCTTTATGATGTTAAGATTTATGTTCATGGATGCTTTACAAAATGTAAAAGATGTCTTTATTATATTACTTAAAGATTTATTTAGTGATAATTTTTCTATATATTTATTACATCTTCCAATCTAGCAATATAATAAAGCAAAAAAATAAAAATAATAAAAAGTATGTAATTTTAAATAGCAATATCTCTAGGAAGACTATGTAAATTTTAATGATTTAAACGGCGTTTGAATTTTGCTTATATCGGCTTTAATACCAACATTTCAAAAAGTAGTAAGATTTTTGAAAAATGCATTTTAATGCAATTGCATTTTTTATATGCATTTTTCATTAAATATGCTATATAAAATTTTTGATTTTTTATTATATTTGGAAAGTATGGAATGTTTTTACATTAAAATAAAAATTTAAAATTTTTGGATTGCACTAATCTACTATGTATAATAAAATTTTTCAGATTTTTCATATAAAAATGAAAAAATGATTTAAATTTTTATAAAAGTTAAAATATAGAAAGTGGGCAATTTTAAATATTTATAACTCTTGAAATTATTAACGGATTTAAAAGCATACAAAAGGCTGCTATCTAATTTTTGACTAATTCAGCCAACATTTCAAAAATATCCCTTTCGTTAAAAAATATTTGCAAAATAAAAATACAATTTATGGATGCATTCTTGAAAATTATGAATTCAATAAATTTGAATTTTTTTTTAAGTGTATTTAGAATTGTTTTGTTTACTATAAATTCCAATATTAATTTATCAAGTACATAAAGATTTACTATTTTTAATAAATTTTTAAAAAGTAACAAAACATTTTTTAAACAAGATTTTTTCTATATGGAAAAATGTGAGTAGATTTTTAAAAAAGCGAAACTGTGCTTAGTAAATGTGTGCGTCCCAAAAAATTTGAATTTTTATTTTAATGCAAAGATTCTCTACTTTCTAAATTTGCTAGAAAATAAAAAAGCTGAAATAGCATATTCAACGGAAAATGCATTTAAAAAATGCAATTGCATTAAGATATATTATTCAAAATTCTTATTTAATAGTGAAATATTCGTATTAAAGCTAATGTAATCACAATTCAAACGTCGCTTAGATCTTTGCATTCCAGAAAGCTTTCCCAGCAATATTGTTATTTAAAGTTATATACTTTTGAGATTTTTTTTAGGTTTTTTAGAAAATGAAAAAGCGAAATAACCTAGAGAGTTATTGAAATTTCGAAAAACTGAAAATTGAAATCGTTATAGATATCCATGAATTATTAGCGTGCAGAATTTTATGAAAATCGAAAGACACTCTGTAAATTTTTGGGCGTTCTTTCATGAAATTGTCGATTTATTTTTTTCACCATGATTGATATTTATATCAGAGAATAAAGATCTCTCACATATTTTTTTGAGCAAATGAAAAAATATTTTAAACAGTAAAGATATTTATAGTGATTGAAAAATAAAATTAAAAAGTGATTGATACAAATTAAATATGTATAAGGAACAATTTGGTATATTTTTTATAAAAAGTATTTTTTTTGGAAAAAGGAATAAAATTATAAGAGAAGTTTCTTAGCATTTTTCGTTTGTATCTCGGCCAATTTAAAAGAAATCTTAAATAAACAGCCTAAAGATTTTTTATGATATTGACTATCATAAAAAATGACAGCAGATCTGAAAACTAACTGAATAGTCATCTTAGGTCATATGTCAAGCATTATGTGTTTGATCAATTCATTTCATGCTCACAAATTACTACACTAATTATTTGTAGAATGGCAATTTAAATGAAAACTTTATTAAAAAATATTTTTTATTATATTATAAACCATTTTATTTTACTTACTTTCTTTCAGTCCATCTGTCTGTCCGTTTGAAATTGTTTATTATACCGCATGCTTTAATAAAAAATATTTTAAAACAATTATATAAATTGAATTTTGCATTAATATATTATTATTTTTTATCATCTTAAAAAAATCTCAATAAATTAAATAAAAAACTAAACAGTACCACCAAGATGGATTTTGGAACCTACCGATAAGGCTTTCGCTCAAGGATCTGATGCTAAAGTTGAATGCAAAGCTGATGGTTTCCCTAAGCCCCAAGTAACATGGAAGAAAGCTGTGGGTAAGTTTCGAAATAAAAATAAACACTTTAATAACAGAGAACTTGAAAAGAAAACTTTTGTAAAATATTAACTGAAATATTTCTGTTCGTGAACTTGTTAGTTTTACTATTTTTCAATAGGTAGTTTCCCGGAAAAAATTTTAGTTACTTGTTCCAAAATTATTACTTACTAGATTTGGTGTAATCAGAACCACTTGAGTTTATTTAATGAGATCGATCCTTGGAACTAGTAGATGTATATTGTGATTCTAAATTGCTTCTAAGGAATGGTTTTGTGAAGAATTACTTATTCTTCTTATTACTTCTTCCGTCACTTCGTTTTATAAAGTGTGCTTTCGAATAAAACATAACAAAAAATTTTGGTAATAACTCTTACAGGCATTAATTTTAAATATCTTTCTTGATTACAATATCTTTTAGAGATTTAACAGCAGATCGAATTCTTGAAATCCGGTCGTTTGTCCGTATGCAAATGGTAGTCAAAGAAAAATATACAAAATAAAATTAGTTTTTTAAACTTTTTTTTTCGAACTTACAAAAAAAATGTTAAGTAAATTTTGACAAAGGTATTACATTTCTGAAATGTTCTCCTCACATTTTAAATATCAGTATTACTTCTCCAGTAATGTCTGAGATTATAATTGCCATTAAATCGTTTAAGAACAACGAAAGCCCAGGCAGCGACTATATTTCTCCAGAACTACTAAAGGCAAACACGAGAACGACGTTAGAACTGATCCTATCTATTACAGAAGAAATATGGACAACAGAGAGAATTCCAGACGAGCTTAAAGAAGGCGTTCTTGTTAAGATACCTAAGAAAGAGGACTTAAAAAATCGCAAGAAAATAATGAAAACAAGAAAATATAAAAAAGGTTTTAAATTAAAAAAAACAGCCTTTTTCTAGCTGCATTTTTTGGGGCATTTTGCCTTTTTTAAAGTTCAATTTAGCCTCTCTTTCACACCTGCTGGCAACACTAGTCACATCAACCAACTGGAACAAGTAAAGGCTACTTGTTTGCATTTCTGAAGTAAATGTTAAACTAAGCAATTCTTTTCTGGATTGTTAAATTCTTAAATTCTATAAAATAGTAAACACTCGCTGGTAAACGAACAGAAAAAGTCTCAAACAACTACACTGTGCGACAATTTTCCAAAAAAAAAAAAAAATCACAAATGAAAAAATCGATATATGCATGAAACTAGAGACCATACATAGTAATACTATGTAGATACTTCATTTTACACCATAACGTAAAATTTTCTTTCAAATGGACTTTAAAGTTTTGAAGAATACTCAATTTGTAAAATAATTTATAAAATATTTACGAATTTACGTGCAATAAAATAAGATCTTTTATACAAATGTTGCAAAACAAAAAGTTACAAAAATTTCTTTATATTAAATTTTAAAATATTTATATTGAATTTATTTAAATATAAATATAAAAGTGTAAAATGTTCATAGATATTTTCATAACTTTTGGTGCTGCAACATTTAAATAAAAAATCTTATTATATTGCAAACATCCTTAACTTTCATCTGACACCCAACATGAGTTTATATAATCTTTATGAATATTATAGATTTTTTTTTAATTGTGCATATCTCGAAACTTTGAAGTCTATTTGAGGGGAAATTTTATCGTGATGGAGAAAAACTGAGTATGCAGTTTTATATGTATGGTTTCAAGTTTCATGCATATGTGTGAAAATTATTGCTTAAGGGTGTTATATTTTCTTATATAATTTTTGAATAACCAAATAAAAAATAAATTTTTATTGACTCGTTATTTTAAAATAATAAACTTTTTATATTCATAATCCATTAAAATTTCATTTTCCTCCAACAAATAAAAAGGTAACAGTCCCGGAGAATACAAGGATTTAAAGAAAAACGACAATATTCGCGTTGAAGAAGGCACTCTACACATTGACAACATTCAAAAGACCAATGAAGGCTATTACTTGTGTGAAGCTATCAATGGTATTGGTTCAGGACTCTCGGCTGTCATAATGGTTAGTGTGCAGGCTCCTCCAGAATTCACTGAAAAATTACGTAATCAAACTGCTCGTCGTGGTGAACCTGCTGTCTTACAATGCGAAGCTAAAGGCGAAAAACCAATTGGCATTTTATGGAACATGAACAATATGCGTTTGGATCCCAAGAATGATAATCGTTATACTATACGCGAAGAAATCTTATCCACCGGTGTCATGTCTAGTCTCTCTATTAAACGTACGGAACGTTCTGATTCTGCTTTGTTCACTTGTGTTGCCACTAATGCTTTTGGCTCTGATGATGCTAGTATTAATATGATTATCCAGGAAGTACCCGAAATGCCTTATGCCTTGAAAGTTTTAGATAAATCTGGCCGTTCGGTACAATTAAGTTGGGCTCAACCCTACGATGGCAACTCTCCTATTACCCGTTATATTATTGAATTCAAACGCTCTCGTGCTTCTTGGGATGAAATTGATCGTGTTATGGTACCTGGTGATACTACTGAAGCTCAAGTCCAAAAACTTAACCCTGCTACTACCTACAATATACGCATTGTTGCTGAGAATACTATTGGCACCTCACAATCCTCCGAAGCTGTCACAATTATTACCGCTGAAGAAGCTCCTTCTGGCAAGCCACAAAATATTAAAGTTGAACCTGTTAATCAAACTACTCTACGTGTCACCTGGAAACCACCAGCACGTTCTGAATGGAATGGTGAAATTTTGGGTTACTATGTTGGCTATAAACTATCGAACACTAACTCTTCGTATGTCTTTGAAACTGTTAATTTTGTGACCGAAGAAGGCAAAGAACATAGTTTGGAATTAAACAACTTACGTGTTTATACTCAATATTCAGTAGTTATTCAAGCTTTCAATAAGATTGGCGCTGGTCCCTTGTCCGATGAAGAAAAACAATTTACTGCTGAAGGTACCCCCAGTCAACCACCCAGTGATACTTCCTGCACCACCTTGACTTCACAGACTATTCGCGTTAGCTGGGTTAGTCCTCCTTTGGAATCGGCCAATGGTGTTATTAAGACCTACAAAGTTGTCTATGCTCCCAGTGAAGAGTGGTATGGTGAGTATCTAAAATGAGAAAGAATAATGAGAATGAAAAATAGGACAAAAAAAATAATAATTATTATGTTGCTTTAAGAGGATTTGAAAGGATTTAAATTTGAATAGTGAGTGAAAATGGAACTGAACGAAATGACAAAAGATCAGTTACTAATAATACGCCAAATTATTTTGAGGCTTTAAATTTTAATATATTTAAGACAAAAATTTTTTAAGGCAATGGTTCCCAAATGGGGGTTCCATAGCAACATTTAAGGGCGTCCGCAAAAAGTTCTGAATAATGAATACATTAATATAGCTTGGGGGTTTAACATCGCAGTTCCATTAGTACGAACAACATCAGCCTCAAAATGTCTTCTCTAAGATCTTCCGCATTTGAAATATTAATAAATCCAAATATCCAAATCCAAATTCTATGTGGGGATCAGCGAGAAAATGCATATCTCTGAGAGGGCCGTGAAGCAAAATAAAGTGGAAACCCTTGCTTTAAAACATGATGAATAATAAATTTAATAATTTTAACTTAACTTTAACTTTATAGTTTGCTATGTTAAAATTCCACCAATTCCATTTTTACTCGATTTCGATTTGAGAACGTAATTTAAACTCTTAGAAGTGTAATAAATGTTCTAAAATCATTTTGATTATTTTTTCACTATATAGAATTTTAGCTGTTTATAAATCTATTGAAGAATGGGAGACCATTTATCTAAAACACGAATAAATAATATTAGCTCCGATTAAGGATAGATTATTTTTTAGGATAGTACTCAGAAAAATGTGTATGAGTTATTATTTAGTGCTAGAAATTTATTTAGAAAATTTTATTAATTCATATTTGTTCCTTGACTTTAGACGAAACCAAACGTCATTACAAGAAGACTGCCTCCTCTGATACCGTTTTACATGGCTTAAAGAAATACACCAACTATACCATGCAAGTTTTAGCTACCACTGCCGGAGGTGATGGTGTGC
This sequence comes from Protocalliphora azurea, assembly GCA_932274085.1. NCBI lineage: Eukaryota > Metazoa > Arthropoda > Insecta > Diptera > Calliphoridae > Protocalliphora > Protocalliphora azurea. The sequence continues at coordinate 5,311,761 of OW026521.1, read as the reverse complement.
GAAGCGCACCCATACATTGCCAAACTGAACCAGATGGTAAGTCATTATAAAAAGCATTAAAAAGTATCCTGAAAATTCTTTAACAATATCTTTACAAATCCCCACAAACAGTACCTGAAGCTCCCACCGATGTTAAGGCTCTCGTTATGGGTCATGCTGCTATTTTAGTCTCATGGCGTCCACCAGCACAACCCAATGGTATTATCCAACAATACACTGTCTACACTAAAGTTGAAGGTGCTGAAGGTGAACCCAAGAGTCAAAAGATCCCCCACTACCAAATGAGCTACGAAGCCACCGAATTGGAAAAGAACCATCCATACGAATTTTGGGTTACAGCCAGCACTAATATTGGTGAAGGTCAACCCTCAAAGAGTATTGTAGCCATGCCCAGCGATCAAGTTCCTGCTAAAATTGCCTCATTCGATGATACATTCACTGCCACCTTTAAGGAAGATGCTAAAATGCCTTGTCTAGCCGTTGGTTCCCCACAGCCAGAGATCACCTGGAAAATCAAGGGTGTTGAATTTACTGGCAATGATCGTATGCGTGTTTTACCCGATGGTTCATTGTTGATTAAGTCCGTAAATAGACAAGATGCTGGAGATTATACTTGTCATGCTGAGAACTCAATTGCAAAGGATTCGATTACACACAAGTTGATTGTTTTGGCACCACCCATGTCTCCACAAGTTACTTTGTCGGCCACAACGACTGATTCGTTGACTGTTAAATTGAAGCCTCATGAAGGTGATACTGCTCCATTACATGGTTACACTTTGCACTACAAGCCAGGTGAGTAATAATGGGAAAAATGTTTTGATATTTTGAAAATATTTAAAAGAAGTAAATATGTTTGGAAATGCATTTTATGAAAAGGGATTTATTTATAATTCAATTTGTTCTAAAAATTTGTATGTGTTTCAGTGAATTAGTATGTGAGATTTGACTCATATTAATTTTAATATTTCTTTGCAGAATTCGGTGAATGGGAAACTGCTGAAGTTTCTGTTGATGCTCAAAAATACACAATTGAAAATCTCTTATGTGGTTCACGTTATCAAGTTTATGCTACCGGATTCAATAAGTATTTATAGTTTTAATAAAAATATTCAATTCATTAGAAAACTTATTAATATTTCTAATTTATTTTCTATAGCATTGGTGCTGGTGAAGCTTCTGATATCTTAAATACTCGTACCAAGGGCTACAAACCAAAACTGCCAGAGAAATCTCGTTTCATTGAAGTCTCCTCTAACTCGGTTTCATTGCATTTCAAGGCCTGGAAAGATGGTGGTTGCCCCATGTCTCATTTCGTTGTAGAAAATAAGAAACGGTTTGTCGTATTTTTTTATATTTCCCTCAGGAAACCTGATACATTATTTTTTTTTTAATTCCCTTCGACAGCGATCAAATTGAATGGAATCAAATTTCGAATAATGTTAAGCCCGATAATAATTATGTTGTTTTGGATTTAGAACCTGCCACCTGGTATAATTTACGTATCACTGCCCATAACTCTGCTGGTTTTACTGTAGCTGAATATGATTTTGCCACTTTGACTGTTACTGGAGGTAAGTTAATTCTGTTTTCCAATTATTTTTATTACAATAATTTTATAATTTTTCTAATATAAAAAAACATTGCTTTTGTACATACAACAAAACAAACTACGTACATTTAAGCTTTTTATAAAAAACAAATAATAAATGTTTTTTTGTTTTTTAATAAAAATCTTAAACAAAATATACAAATAACAAAGAAAATAATTATATATAGTTTTTTTTATTATAAAAAGCTACACTTGCTTAAATGTAAAAATTATAAATAAAAAATTAATTTTAATTTCTTTAGCTTTTTTATAAAAAACTTTTAAGTTTCTATTTAGTTTAACTTGAAAAGCACATTAAAAATTTTAATTTCATTGAATTATAATTTTAAAATAGCTTGTTTATTTATACCTTTTAATTAATTTGTGTATAAAATTAAAAATTTTCTTTTATGTAAATGATTTAATTTTATCTTCATTTTTAATTAGCTGCTAGTGTAAACAAGAAAAAAAAAAAAAATTTTTTGTATACTAAAAAAATCTATTGCGTAAATGCAATTTGTTTTTCCTCCCCCTGTTGATTTAAAAAAAAAAAATGTTTTGAAAAAATTTTGAAAATTTTTGGTAGTGTATTGAAAAACTAAATTTTGCTTAATAGTAACCACAATTTTAGTTTTTTGAAAATCTCTACACTGTTTTGGTAGAATTTTGTTAGAATAAATAAAAAAATATAGTAGTAGTTTTAATTTTTTTAGATTACGTTTTCAGTTAAAATTTTATATTAATTTTTAATTTGTTTTCAAACCATTTATGTCAAGATTATGTACTCATTTCTAATATTTTTATTTGACATAACTAATATGTCTCCGTAGTGTTGAGATTATAAACATAATTTATAAAAATCTTAATAATGCGGGAACATAATAAAAGTATTTTTGTAACAATAAAATTTTATTTAAGTGTACCCAATCCCAATTCCTTGTGGCATATTTGATGTCTATAGTTTAGCATGTTGCTAAATGTTGTAACAAAAAAACAAAAAAAAAATGCATCACAGTCTAAAACGGTTTTTAATAGCAAACAACAAAACTGTGAAAGTATATAAAAAATCCTTTATTATCAAATATATTGCATGTAATGAGTCTCTTGTATAGTTTCAAAATATTGTGCCTAACAAAATTTTTATATTCGTATTTGGATTCGGTTCATCCTATATTGTGGATAATTGAAACAAAATTTATATAATAAACAATTACACTGATCTGCTAAGAAATCTTTTTTTAAACAAAACTAACGTGCTTAATAAAAATCTATTTTCACATTTTCTGATAATTTTATGATCATAACTAATATAATCCCCTTAAGAAGGCGGTCACACTAGTATAACTCCAGAATGATTTGTTCGATTTAGATAAATAAAATACCAAAATATGCCGACTAAAATTATGATTTCAAATTAGGTTAGGTTAAAAAGGGCGGCGTCTTCACGCCTCCTCCTAGAGACCATTCAGTCCATTGTGATCCTTTTAAATTATTTTATTTATATATCTGCCGCTATCAAACAATTTTAGCCTGTCTGAAACAAACTGATATCTTTAATAAGTTTCGTAGTAATACTACTTTAAACAAACGGGTTACAGATCTGAACTCACAAGACTTGAAACTAAAAAATTGTAAAAAACTTAGTACCATAGGTTTCATTTTATAATCATGATTGTTGTTCAAAGTTCAAAAACTTAGAAAAAGGGCTTAAAATTACGCTCGTTTATACTTTTTGATCTCATTCGATCTCATATAAAATAATCCGACTTTGTGGATAAATTCTACACCTTTGTTATTGTGCAGACTGTTTAATACAGGGTATTTGAATATATATTTTTTCGAGTGAGTTTGATGGCAGAATTTTTTAATTTTAAAATTTTTTGGTTTTTGAGCGGGGTCGAAATAGAAATTTTGAAACATGGATTGATAATTATTGAAATTTGCGTAATTTGTGCTATATATTTATATTTTTTAAGAAATCAGTTTTTCGCGAGGTACATTCATAGTTTTTAATGGAATAGCATGGATTACTGCACGAAGTAAGTTTTTTGTTATTTTACACCATAAAATCGAAGGAGCATAAAAAATAATTTTAATAAAAAAAATTATTGGCTTTTTGAAAATTACGCAAAAATTGCACACACAGTGGGGCCAAACTACTGGTCGGATCGAATTGAAACGTATGGAAGAGTTGTAGAGGAGAACCCAAGCTTTCAGAAAAATCATCTTTTAGTCAATCCTGTGATAACACGAGATAAGCTACAGGGTGCAAAGGTGTAAAAGTTTAAAAAAATCGTAACTTCTACAAATCAAGTCAGATTTCAAAGATTTTTATATTTCTGTAAAGTGCTGGGCAAGTTATCTCTTACAGTTAAAAATATATTTACGCTTTAATTTTGAATTTTTGATTTTTTGCCTCGACTTTTTTTCGTTTTTCGTGAATAAGTCCTGAGTTATATGAGGGAAACATTTTTTAAAAATATTGTGTAATTTGTAATATATTCCGAAATGTGCTGAAAAAATTTTTTGATTATCTCAATTCGTCTAGACCTGAAAAATGTTCAAAATCAGCACTCTGAAATTAGTATGAAAAATTGATATTTTTTACAAAAATATATTACTATTATTTCATTTCTTCCTCAGTTTTTTTTTTTTAACAAAAAATTTTTTTCTTTACATATTTCAAAAGGCTTCACAAGTGGTTAATAAAGAAATGTAAAAAAATGCATGGCATTTATTGACGATATTTAATCATAAAATAGATTTAGATCGATTTGAAATTAAATTGCTTTCCGCTTGGCTAAAAACGAATGCAAGAGTGCAGATTTTATGAAAAAAGTAAATTTTTCAACGATTTTTTTTAAATTGCACAAAAAAGCATATTAGATACAGACTTATTACCAAAAATTTTGCTTTTGGCCCCACTATGGGTGTTTGTAAAGCTTATTGGAAATGTTGAGGCGCATCAAAAAATTTCGAAAAATAAAAATTTTATGGACCAAAAACATTATGGACTTGGGTTAAAAAAGGACCTCAATATTAAATAAATAGCATTTCTTTGTAATAAATAGATTTATATTTTTTTAGAGTTTATTACAAAAGAATGATATTTAGTATTGTGATCTTTTTTTAACCCTAGTAAATTTTTTTGGTTCATAAAATTTTTCCGTTAAGCATTTCAAATTTTAACTATTTATGCCAATTATGGTCAATTTCACTTACATTTAGGTCTCGATTAATTATATTTATCGCCGTTCCTATATCTATATATGCAAGTTTTGTTCAAATTGCAATTAGCTATATAAAAATGCAAAAGCAAAAAAGTGTAATTTTTCCGTAATTTTCAAAAAGTCCATAAAATTTTTTTATTAAATTTACTTTTAATGCTACTTCGATTTTATTGTGTAAAATAACAAAAAAGTAAGTTCATACAACTATCCAAGGTATTCTATTGAAAACTGTGAATGTGCCTCGCAAAAACGAGATATAGCGCAAAATACGCGCAATTTCATAATTTCAATATTTAGCGACGCACAGACCCCGCCCAAAAAGCCAAAAAAATCTCAAAAATCAAAAAATTTTGTCATCAAAATTTGACTACTCTTTATGTAACTGTTGAAAGTTCACAACAACGGAAAAGGTGTAGAATTTATCCATAAAGTCCGATTAGTTTATGTGAGGTCGCATGAGATCAAAAAGTACTTCATTTCCTAAATTTTTGAACTTTGAACAGCAATCAAGATTGTAAAATATAACCTGCGATGCTAAAATTTTGCATTATATTAGTTTTAAGTCTTGTGAGTTGAAATCTGTAACATATTCGTTTAAAATAGTATTACCACAAAACTTATTAAAGATTAAAGCCAGTTTCAGCCAAATTAAAAATTTTTGATAATGGACCATATACAAATAGATTTTAATGTGCCATCAAAAAAATATAATAAGGTTGTTCACGATAGGTTGATTATCAGGTTATGTGATTATGTAGTTATATTATAAATAGCAAAATATATTAAAAAGAAAATAACCAACTTAATAAAAACATTTTTTAGTTGGTTTATATTAACTCTAAAATTAAAATCTGGCTTGATTCTCCAAAAATTTCTGCAATATTTCCAAAATGTGTTATTTGAAAACTTCAACGCATTCCTTAATATTTTTCTATGGTCTACACGACTATGTGATATAAATTTTGATATTAGCAAAAACTGCAAACAGTTATACCCCTAATATGGAAGATATGATTAATTATAGACAGCTATAAATCTTATTTGTATAAATTTGTATATTTGTTTCAAGAAGATCTTATCTAGAAGCTAAAGTGAATTATGGTCTTCATAAAATTTGACATTTAGATTTATGCTGTTATAAAGTTTTATTTTTAAATATGCAGTATTGAAAATATAATTTCTTTAAAAACACTCTAGTTCCTGTTTTTAAAATTTCGACTGCATATTCTAGAACAAATGAATGAGTAAGACATTATAATCTGCGCAATGAAAATAGACTAGAAGATCTATATAGTATAGTACCATATTCCTAATATAATGCCTGTTAGATTCACTTATTTATTGAGATATTGAGTTATAAAAACTTCCAACGATTCGATTTCAAGGAAAGAAACGGTAACTATTTTTAAATGTAATGGAAAATATTTATCAATTTCATAAATGCCAGCAATTTTGAGGAAATACCGATATTAAGAAAATTCGATAAAACGAATCAGGGATGGAAAATGAAAATATATTTGGATATCAAAATAAATTTCAATAGTACTTTTTTCACCCTCAGAGTATTAAAATTAAAATTTTTAATAATTATTTATTTTTCATTTAGTGCAAAACCCAAAGAATGTAATTTGTATATATTTAAAACGAACCAAATCATTAAATGATTTTATTCGGATTAAATCTTATAGTTATTAAAATAAACTTAAGGAGAACAAAATCCAAGATCAATTCCTTAAAATTGAGCACTTCATCTTTAGTTTTGTTAAAATATATAGCTCAAATTTTATATAATATGGTGCTTTTTTGGGAACTTGAAGCCCCAGCATTTAATCAAAGATAGTGTTCATTACAAATTCATTATTACTTCTGAATATTTATTGTAAATATGTATAAATCAAAGGTGTTAAAAAAATATCGATTTCTGTTCGAATAATATATATCTCCAAAATATATATCATTTAAAAATTTAATTTTTTTTTTTATTCGAATTATGGATCATCCAGCTAATCGTTTGACAGTATCAAATGTCTTAAGGAAGTACTTCGTTGCTTTTGAATGTTAAATAGTATCAAAAAAAGTACCATCCCTGTAACGAATGAACAAATGTTTGCATATCTGTAAATTTTATATAATGAATGAAGAACGATTTTTACTCCCGATATATTTAATAAGTACGAAAAGATTTTATCCAATTGTTAAAATTTTAAGATTTTCTATTATAAATTGGTTTCTTTAAAGTTACTAAAATTTCAAATCATAATAGAAGCGATTTTTAGGATCGTTCTATTAACGCAAATTCATAATTTCAAATTGTTTCCAACTGTAACTATTTTTACTAAATGACGGTTGAATTATTGTAATAATATGTTAAATATCTTAAACTATGTTTGCTTGTCTAAAGAATAATATAATATAATAACTTAAAACTTATAAAATCTTATGAGTACAATACTTTATACTTAATGGTTTGAAAAATCTTACTTTTTGCTACACATATCTATTATTTTTTTATTTTAATTTTTGGTTAATTTTCATAAATAAATTATCATTAAATTTTATACTTTTTTGTTAAAGCATATTTAAGTTTATTTTTATTGTAACAAAATCATTTTAATTTCAAGCAAAAATTATAAAAGAAATAACAATTAAAAGTTCTTTTAAGAACAATTTTAAATGAGTAACAAAAGAAAAAACTCAAATTAAAAATAATCATTTCAATTAATGGGGTTTAAACAAAAATTATACTAAAACTAAAATCTCAACCTGCAACAACCAAAAATAATCATCAAAAATATTCATCATTTTCAAATAAATAAAAAAATAAATAATACATGAAATGAGAAAAATACAGTTTATTTCGTTTTTTTTTTTATAACAAAATTCATTTATTACCTAAAACAAAACAAAATTCAGTTTTACATAATTTACTTTGTTATATAAACTTTATACTTTAATTTAATTAATTTTAAAAATATATTTATATTTATTCTTCAACTTACTATTTATTTATTTTCTTATATTTCATATTTCGTTCGTTAAATAATGATAAAATAATCTAAATATTAAAAAAGAGGCTGCACAGTTTGAATTAAAATTATATAATTAGCATACTTTAAGAACTACTTCCTAAAAATATGCTATTAAAATCATAATTTTAATTAGCATACTTTAAGGGTAGATCTTAAAAGTAAGCTATTTATTCTATGATTTTAATATACTAAGATAATTTAAACTGTGTACTTAAGCCTTATTTAATATACATACAATATATTAACTTACAAAATAAAATAGTGTTATGTTTAATTATCTTCTTCTTAGTTAAACGGAATGTTGTTAAGATTTTATTAATGCTAAAATTTAATGCTTAAAGGAAATTTCTAGTTAAAAATTAAATCAATAAAAAAAAAACAAATTGCATTTATAGTTTTTTTGTTCTTAATAAAAACAAAAGACCCATCAATAGTATTTAAGCCTTTTTTAAAGTTTAAGTGTAAAAACCACTCAAATTTCAAAAAGTTTCAAATTATTTTTATTATATACTTCTGAATCAAAAATTTTTACTACATTTTCCATATTTCTTGTTTTTTACGTTTTGTTATAATGTTACTTGTTCTTTAACTTTAGATTATTTTTTTGTTCAATAAATTTTCTTATAAAAATATTTTATAATTAAGAATTTTTCTAAATTTTAAAGTTTTTTACTATAAATGTTTGTGTATTTGTATATTAGAGGTACAAAGGTAATGTTGGAAAAAAGTTTTTAGTAGTTGATTAAATTATGAAAAAAAAAAAAAACGAAATAAACAATGTTTTATTTTTGTCACAAAAAAATTAGAAAACGAAACAGATTTGCTATATTTTTCTCTCTCTGTCTCACTTTTTGTGTGTGTTTGTGTTTTGCTCTTCTAAACATGTATGTATGATGTTTGGTTAATATTTGGTTGTTACAGGAACTATTGCCCCATCGCGCGATTTACCCGAACTAACGGCCGAGGATACAATTCGCATCATATTGTCAAACTTAAATTTAGTTGTACCCGTGGTAGCGGCTTTACTCGTCATAATTATTGCTATAATTGTTATTTGTATACTACGTAGCAAAGGCAATCATCATAAAGGTATATACCCCAACAAAATTAATCTGAATTTTTGTTTTTTTTTTCTCTTCTCTCTTTTTTCATATAATTTTATTATTTCGATTATCTCTCCATACAAATCTGTTATATATTTTATTTTGTTTAAAAAATTTGGTTTATAATTTATTAAAAAATCACACAAAAAAATTGCTTGCTTATTGTTAAATGGTGTTCAAAATATGGCTTATCTGTTAATTTAAATAATTTCGAAAATTCGTACCTGAATTTCGAACATTAATTGAAATGCATGCAAAATAATTTAATTGTTCCACAATCATTATGGTTTGTATGAAAACGAACACGACAACCTGTAAAAATACCCTCCCAATCAAAAAAAAATAAAGGCACAATTGCTCCTTTGGATGATGGAAGAGGTTCTGGCAATTTACATACACGTATACGTTTACCCGCCTGGATGCCAGAATGGTTAGATTTAAATTTCATGGTACCTCTTATCGCTACCGTTATTGTGGTATTTGTGGGTATATTGGTTGTCTGTGTTGCCCTATCAAGACGACGTTCAGATGATTTACGCGGTGGACAAAAGGATGTGTATTGTAGGTTGATTTATGAATGCTTAAAAAAATATCAGCAATTTAAACAACTATAATCTAAAAAAATGTTTTAAATAGTTAATTTATTTTATAATTTATTTAATATTTTTTTACTAACTAAGAAAATAAAAATTTGCACTGATTAGGAGTTTAAAAAAGGGATGTTTAGAAGACTTCGAGTATTAGCATTGGAGGAGATTATCGAATTAAAATTTTATATTTTGCTTTGAGTAAGTTTGTTATATTTGTTTAAATTTTTGGAATTAGTTGTAAAGTTTACAGCTGGCAATAGCAGTATCACTTATAACGTAACCATCAATTCTATTACAGATGAAGTAGAACTAAATTGTAATTCTAAACTGCTTTCTAGTAGCGGATGAGAACTAAATAAATATCACTTTTCTAATATTGGTTCTGAAATGACATGAAAATATCATTAAAATTTAGATGAAACTTGTAATTTATTTATTTTATTTTTTTATTTTTTTTTTTTTATTTCATATACACGCTTGAACAATACTATGAATTAAAGAGTTATTAAAATTTTGATTTAAAGTATAAAAAAATTATTAATAAACTTTAGAAAAACCTGAATAATTTAAAAATTTCGACCGTTTTTAATAAAAAAATGTCCCGTTGAATTCAAACTAAAATGATGTTTTAATATTTAATATATATATATATATTGAACATTTTATTTATATATTGAATTTGCCTTTTTTTGAAACCTCACAATATGTATTTAAATCTTAAAACTAAAAACTAATTGATCTCTAACGAGAGCATAGCTATGTGAATAATAGGTTCTCCTAGTAACGGTGTGGAAAATTGACTCTACGAAGCCTTCAGCAAGAAGTCTTTCAAGAGGGTTGGAGTGAGTCTGCAGTTTTATAATGTATTTTTCACTAAGCATTTTAAACTCATTTTATACCAATATAACCTCTGAGTCTTTATGTTTATTAACCAGTGAATACTAGAAGTTTTTAACTTCATATGAAGTCTCTTGGTTTCTATATGACAACGCAAAGTTAGTTGCATATTTAAATTAAAATCAAGGTATGTGACATGATCTGACTGGGCTATACTTATGACATTAAGTGTAACAGGAGAACAAATTCCTTTTCTGAGGGTGAATGTTACTTTTCAATTCATTTACTCTTCGGAGGTAAATATTAAGTTGGCTAGATGACTTTAAATAAACGGTCAGATAAATGGGGTGTATGTTAGTAGTAAACATTTAATTTTATATATTAAAACTTTGTGCCATACTTTATCGAAAGCTCGCACGACATCTAAAAATAGCTAAAAAATACTTCATTAATTCAAAACATGTTCTTATCTCTCCACTTAGACGATTCACTTGTTCTATGGTTCAATGTTTTTTAAGAAAATCAAACTGGTGAACTTTGACGATATTTCTGCATTTCAAGAATGAAATAATTTTGAATTATATAATAATTTTAAAATACATATGTAATAAACTATATTTAATTTGAACATTTAACCCTAAACAAATTTTCGGGGCGTTTGAGATCATTTGAAATGGTTAAAGACCAACAGTTTACTTTTAAATTCACAAGAAAAAGTATTATTTAATAATACAATATGTAACCAGTGCAATATTTTATTTTCTTTATTCATTTTTTTTTTTTTTTTTCTAAAATAAAATATTTACTTACAGCATTTTTCTTAATATTCTTTTAATTTATTTTTATTTTATTTCTGTTTTATTGATAAAACAAAAACAAAAATTAAACGTAATGGATTAACAGCGGAAATTTTTCATTTCAAAGGTCACTCATTATTAATTAAATATTGAGTTTGTTTTTACAATTTTTTTTACGTTTTCTTTTTAAAAAACTTTTCTAGTACATAATATTAATAATTGTTATACACTTTTTAATGTGTTATAAAGCATGATTAGTTAAAAATACTTCAACAAATCAACTACACAAATATACCACATACAGAATAATATTTTTTTTTTTTTTTTTAACATTTAACTCATTTTAACAAAACATTAACACTACTTCAAATTGAAACAATTAAATTCTTTAATTTACCCATAAAGACATTAAAATACTTATACATTTTATAAATTCATAAATTTTTCCATAAATCAGTTTCACTTATGCCACAAAGCCCCCAAAAGTATGCTTTAATATTTTTAATAAAATGTTATTAAATGAAACTGTGAATACTTTCACTTAAATCCTTTCACATTTTAATAAAGTTTATCTTTTATACATATTTATATTTGACTCATTATATTTATTAATAATCATCTCATTTAAACTAAAATTGGCAAAATTGTGAAAAGTTTTTGCGATAGAAATTTTAAAAACAAATATTCAAGGTACAATAAGCTCGATTTTTTAAATACAATTCTATATCACAAAACGCAAAAAAAAAATATAGTTACATCATGTTTGAAAGAATTTTTATAGTCACTTTAACAATTTATTTAATTGCAGCAACCATATTGTAGTATTGAAACATATGTTTCCGTAACCAAATTATTTTGATACTAATAAGTTTATCACAATCATTACTATTATGCTATTCTACCCAGATCTAGAGTAAGGTAGAAGAGCATACAAAATATTAATGATTGTGACAAAACTTTTTATGTTTAAAACAATAGTTTGATTATGAAAATGTGTGATAATATAGTTGCTACATTTATATAAATTATTTCAGTGAACATAATATTATAAACAGAAGCTATATATATATATATATATATATATATATATATATATATATATATATATATATATATATATATATATATATATTGCGTGTAATCACATCATATTTAAACTTTTTTTTTATTTTTTTGTAATTTTAAAAATTATTTTAATTTTTCTAACTAATATAAGGTAGTTAGGTACAACCCTATCAGCTTCGATTTGAAAGTTTTAATTGTACCATGAATAATTGTATTAAGTGTAAATAATTCTTATATCCTATATATAAATGTTGTAAAGTTAAATACTATCAAGCTATTCCCGTTTCCTTTCTAGAAAGCTAACAAAAAGTGGTTCCCAAACATTAATAGAAGCTAAATAAATAATATTAAAAATTAAATTAAACATTTTTAAATTTAAAAAAAAAAAAAAAAAAAAAAAAAACTAAATAACATTTATAACAAAAATCATCGGCCAAAGTTTCGATAACTAAATTTTCTACACAAATGAAGTTAGCCTTAACACCAGAACAGAGGATGATTCACGAAGAGGGAAAAAAGAAAAAAATTCATTCCCAAAATTTGTAAAAAATCCTTAAAATGACGGTAAAGTTTAGAAAATTATATCACTCTACCATGTCTAACACTACGGGTAAAAATTAAAAAAAAAGAAAGCTTAAAGTAGACTATCGAAAGATCGTAAGGTTGATATGAGTTGTATAGTCGAAAAATCCTTATAGCAAATACGATTTTTTATATAAATTATATAAATTATTATTATATTAGTTTTTAATGCCTAAAACGCTAAATCTATTAAAAAAAATGTGGTTATAAATGAAAATCCTTATTTGTAATTAATATTAGTTAAAAACAACTGTTTTGGAACCACTTTTTTTATACTTAAATCTTAACATACAAGGATTGAGTGAGAATTATACAACTTGAAAAGAACACATACAACTTATCCGAAACACTCAATCTTTGTAAACCTAGAAATTTAGACAATAAATATCTACCTATAGTAACTAAATTGATATTGTGTAAATATGTTTGTTAAAAATTGATCTAAAGTCTAGTCAAAAGAATATATATTTGTTTCTAAGCAGTATTTTTCCCCTCACTGTTTTAACTGCTTTTAATTTTAAATAATTTCTTCTTTTTAACCCTGTCAAATATTTCAGTTTTAAAAATCTATTTCATACAATTTTTTTAGTTTAAATTTGATTCCTTTTATCCCTGTATAATATTAAAAACTAAGATGCTTTTCATAAAAAGAAATGAAGACAAAAAAAAAATCGCAAAAATTAAAAATATTTTAAAATTAAAAACATCAAATCATTCATTTCAAAACATTTAACTTTATTTCTAAGACTCTTTTTTTCTCAAAAGTGGTTTGGTATATTTGCTAAATGTTTTCTATTTAATTAATAAAAAAATTTATCTTTGAAACATCTAAGCAACCATTTAATTAAAAGCACCAAGTAATGTTTTAGTACAAAGTTTGCGTACGGCTGGATTGTGAGTGACTTGTTGAAAGTATTAAAAAAAAAAAAAATGGCACAATTTGTTTATTTTTAAAATGCACCAATTTAAAGAAGACAAATAATTAAAAATAAATGTAAACAAAACAGAAATAAAGTAAGAAAGAATTTTAGAGTTGTTTTCCAAATGAGATTCTTGTTAAAAAAAATAAATTAAGACTGGTAAAAGCATCTTCAGTATTTAAAAACACATTTTTGTTTTTCGGAACATCACGTATTAATTCTAGATGATGTAGTTTATAATCAGACAATGGGACCTGGCGCTACCCTGGACAAAAGACGACCTGACTTACGTGATGAATTGGGCTATATTGCACCACCCAACCGTAAGCTGCCTCCCGTGCCCGGCTCCAACTACAATACCTGTGATCGGATTAAGCGAGGTACAGTTATAAGTAAGCATCTAAATTTTCCAAAACAACATTTATTAATACATCTTTTTTCTTTGATTATTTTTTTTAAATTTATTTTCTCAAATCGGTTTCCATAAACATTTTTTTCTTTTTGTATTTGAATATTTTTTGAGTTGCAAAATATTTTAAAGCTACATGCTCGTATCACCAAAATACTGTAAAACTCCCTCTTAAAACAATAGAGAGAGTGTAATAAAGAGAAAGTCTTGTTACCGAAATGAAAATAGTAAAAGGATTTGTTTGCCAACAATCCTTAAAGTATTTTTCTAAGCTTTAGCTTTTTTAATAATTTTTTTTTTTTTCGTAAAAGACACCTTCATTAGTAGTAGATTTTTTTTTCCAATTTTTATTTAAATTTGTTTTTGAAAAAAAATTATATATGCACAGAGCTGAATAAAATTCAAATAAACGATTGAACAATTTTATTGACTAAATACTGAGCATATAATTTTTTTTCTTTTTTTTTTCATTTACATTTTGAATACGCATGATCATTTATTATAAATGTTGTTGAAAATTTAGATCTAGATTTAATACTATCAGTAGTCTAAACTATAAAAAAACTGGTAAAAGTATTGAATGAATTTTATAAAACAAATACTAAAACTTATCCTATTAAAAGGACACTAAAAGCGACTAATTTTTTTTTTGTTATAAATTTTTACCAGTTTTTCATTTTTGTTGTATAAAAACTTTGTCTTATTAAATGTTTTTATTATAAAACTATACATTTTTTACTTTTTTACATATTTCTGTGGCTTCTAAATGTGTTATAACACATATTCACATTTTTATGTTGCTGTAAATTGGTTTTGTTTATTTTTATTTAAATAATTTATTTCGTTCTAAAATAAATGTTGTAAATACGTATGTAACCTGAAACACCAAAACAAAAACAAACAAAACAAAATATTCCAACAACACTGAACACACACATTTTCGAACATTATTTCGAATTTATTTTATAAAAAAAAATATATGATTTAAAAACTAATCAGCTCGTGGTGGCATGCGTTCAAATCACTCAACTTGGGATCCCAGACGTCCCAATTTATATGAAGAACTTAAACCACCACCAGTACCTGCTCATGGTAATCATTATGGTCATAGTCACATGGTTAATGAATGTACTTATAGACATCCAGGTGGGTTTAATACAGTCCAATTATATATATATTTTTTTGTGTTTAAATTTTAAGTTTATTAAATATAATTTCCATTTCATTTGTTTTGTTATTTTTACTAAAAAAAAAAAAACTTACTAACATTTGGTGAATTAAATATTTTTTTTTTTTTTTTTTGTTTGGGGGGTTGGGACCCATCGTAAATAAAAAAAATTTTAATAATTGTATATACATATGGGAAGTTATCAAAAATTTTTAACCTGGCTCAAACTGACATTAACCCTTAATATGTTTTGTGGTAATACTATTTTACAGATCTGAACTCATATGTTTCATTTTATAATCATGATGGTTGTTCAATGTGCAAAAAAAATTATTTTTATACTTTTTGATCTTATTTGATCTTATATAAACTAATTCTAAGCCTTCTTTGTTATTGTGCAAACTTTCAACAATATATTCAATACAGTGTAGTCGAAGTTTTATAACATTATTTAAATTTATTGGGTTTCTTGGACGAGGTCTGTGCGCCCTTCAACGGAATACAAAATCTCGTTGATGTGCCCTAAATAACCAAAGCAGTAGATAGCCTCAAAGTTTGGAAAACAAGAGCGAAAATTAAAAAAATCAATTTATTGTGAGGAACATTCACAGTTTCTAGTGGAATTTAAAATCGAAGGAGCATTAAAAATAAATTTAATAAAAAAATTGTATGGAAAAATTTTGCATTTTTATATAGTAAATTGAAATTTGTACAAATCTTGGATATATGCACGCAAAGAAAAACATGTTTACAGCATTATCATTACAACAATATTATGTTCTCATTGTTAATTTTATTGAATTTTAATAACTCTGTGTTCATGATAACAATGTTTTTGTTTACATTTTGTCATGTAATGTTGCTAGTTTAACCTTTTTATTTTGCTTTTAGCCTACTCTGAAATTTCAAATCGCCTCAAAAAGTTTAAAATTTCAGAGGGCATATCTAAGGAACTATTACAGTGAAAGCTCTAAAATTTCGTATTGATGAAATGGAATAGGTCCTGTCGGAGAGGTATCCCCCATACAAAAAAAAAATATAATTAGTAATTTTCATATCAAATTTCGAATAGGGTGAATAGATTCAGTGGGAGTAGTAGCTCCCATATAAAGTAAATATTAATTATTGCATCAAATAGGGTAGCGAAGCACACCGGTAAAATCCAGTAAATAACAAATTGAATACCCTGGAATTTTACAAAAGTTCCCACATATTTAAGGAAGATGTGTAAGACAATATTAAATTAAAAAACTTATAGACCGATTTGACTGATTTAAAAAACCGAAATTCGAAAAAAATATTTGTAATAGATTTATGCAAGAATGAGGACCATAATTTATATAGGAACTTTAAAAAATCTAATAACGCGTTTTTGATGTATAACTCAGTTAATGCTGGATCTACTTAGTTAATTTTTTTAACACAAGAATTCTTCAAAAAATTCCGATTTTTCTGTGAAAGCTAGTGACAGCACAAAAGTTGAAAAAACGAAATATGCCTTAGATTATTGTTGTTGTTTTTCAGTACCCACGAAAAGAACAGCTATAAGGGAAGCAAATATTTGATAAATAAAAAAAAAAGAAATTGTCAATAACTCTATTGTTTATGAACTGATTTGGTTGATTGAAAAAAAAACGAAATTCATGAAAAATATTTGTGATCGATCTATATAAGAACCAATTCCTTAGCTTATTTAAGACTTGAACATCGGTCACAAATGCATTTTAACCGATATCTCTGTAATTAATTCATTTCTTGAGCTGCAAAATTTAGAAAACATTTTTCTTCAGCAGAAAAATTTAGAAAAAATTTTTCGAAATTTTGCAAAAACGAAGTCCCTAGCTTATATATGGACTACAGAAAATCAAAACCGGTTTTTCAAACCGGGTTTTTTAATATCCGCTGTTTTTAAACCAGTATTTTCCGAGTTTTAATATAAAAGTTCTGGAAAGAATTTCTTATCTTTTGATATACATATACATATCACATATATCTATGTTATCGTATATGTGATTCATATTAATTATTATTAATAAAAATATTCTGGTATATACTTCAATTTCATATAAAATAGTTTTTTATTTAAAGAAGAATTACTTCAATAAATATTTTTTTTTTATTAAAAATTATTACTTATTAGGACTTTTTTTAATATCTCAGAATTCCATTAAGTTCTAACACCAAAGATCTAATACCAAATAAAATATAATTTACTATGGATTATTATAAAATAAAATGATGATCTTATTATGTCGGAAATTCTTATTTTTGATAACATAATTTTCCATCAGACTTCTGTTTTCTGAAAAAAAAAAAATCTTCATCAATAAATTTCTAGTTATCGATAATTAATGTTTCTATCTAGCAAATTTAAGTTACATAATTTATCAATAACTCGTATATCTATCTAAATTATCTGTCTATAATTATTTGAATACATAAAATTTTCAAAACCATTTGATATATAATAATTTCTTATTTTTTTATTTTTCGTGATTCATTTTGATTCTTTTGAAAATACTAATATCTTAACTAAGTAAAAAATTACTTAAAAGTTTAGTATAATTTGTGTTAAATTTAAAAAGTCAATTATTTATTTTTATTAATTTTACTAACTTTTTACTCTAATGGTCGTTCTTAACACTGTTTTTAACATCAGTAATTGTAAGTAATCAATTCTATAACTAAAATTTATCGATAAACATATGTATATATTCATTATATGTATGTAAAAAGTATAATACAAAGCATGTATTTTTTCTAATCACCCTTAAAATACTCACTTAATACACATTCAGTTCATACATAAAGAGTCACTAAACACAATATAACAATCCTGACACTTAAATTAAAAAATTATGCTGACACTTTGCTAATTTTAAACGTTTTCTCTATAAAATCCTCGAAATATCATAAAGGTATGGAAGATGAAATTTGCCCCTACGCTACTTTCCATTTATTGGGCTTCCGCGAAGAAATGGATCCCACCAAAGCCATGAACTTCCAAACCTTCCCCCATCAAAATGGACATGCTCCACCCGGTCATGCCGGTACCATGGGACCACCCGGACATCCTGGACATATGCACTCTCGCTCTGGCTCCCAATCTATGCCACGTGCCAATCGTTATGCTCGCAAGAATAGCCAAGGAGGACAATCTTCGATTTACACACCAGCTCCTGAATATGATGATCCCGCTAATTGTGCTGAAGAAGATCAATATGTGAGTAAAAAGGAATTACTTTCATTGGATTATTAAGTTTAATAAATATTTTTTAATTTTTAGCGCCGTTATACCCGTGTCAACTCTCAAGGTGGTAGTTTGTATTCTGGCCCTGGACCCGAATATGACGATCCTGCCAACTGTGCTCCTGAAGAAGATCAATATGGCTCTCAATATGGCGGTCCTTATGGCACACCTTATGATCATTATGGCTCTCGCGGCTCCATGGGTAGACGTAGTGTTGGTAAGTAACTAAAATGTGATCAGATTTAAGATAAAACATTAAATAAAACTTTGTGTTTAAATTAATTTTGTAATTTTAAATATGGTCCCAAAAACTAAAACTCGTATTTTTATTTAAGGTTCTACTCGCAATCCCGGCAATGGCTCTCCCGAACCACCACCACCTCCACCACGCAACCATGACATGAGCAATTCATCATTCAATGATTCTAAGGAAAGTAATGAAATTTCTGAAGCCGAGTGTGATCGTGATCATGGACCACGTGGCAATTATGGCGGTAAGTTTAAGTCCACCTTTAAAAATGTTAAAAGTCAAAAAATTAAAATTTCTAGTATATAAGAAGACCATTAAAATAAATGAGTTAAATTCATATAAATAGTATTAAATTCTCAACAATAAGTTTGAAAATTTTAACACAAACATCTTATCTATTTTTTTTTTCAAAATTTTATTGACTATTCCTTTATTTTTATTGCAAAATTTTTTTAAATGTAAATAAAATTCCTAACAGAAGATACTAAGGATGGTGAGTGTGTAACTGGAAAAAATTTCATCATTTGTCATTAATCACTTTGACATTTTCCCCTTTATAAAACATTTTGACATTTATTCCCGAAAAGAAAACAACATTCCAAATACACAAATCGCTCATTTAAAACCATCTCATTATGTTACATTACTCAAATGTATTATACATACATTCTATATTCATAAATATTTCACAATGTTAATCATGAAATCATATTTCTTTCGATATAAAAAGAAAGAAATTAATAGATTGGAGTATTTGATTTATCTTATATCATTTAGATGTCCTAGTTTTATATAAGACAATGATATATAATGTAATTTCTTGTTCGAAGATTACAAAGCTGACAACAGTTTTGAAGTTGAGTGTGATTTTTAGGCCTCCTCTCTTCGGAATTGAAACCCATTTTTAATTATGTTACTCGTAGTTTGGCTACATAAATGAGAATTTTCTTTGAGTCTCTTGCAGAACAGGGATGATCCCCCTGGCCTATTATTTAATTTATACAAATGTTCTCCAGGGATTTTTGCACTCATCTCAGTATTCATAAAAGTTACCTTGATGTTATGTAAGTTTTCATCTTAGTTATATATTAAAGACTTTTTTGCACTCATCTGTGTGTCCAAAACTTATTTAATTCGTTAAATACTTGGCAGAAGAAGAAGCTTTTGAGAATCAGATAACAAAATTTTATGTGTCTCAGTAATTAAATTTAGTTAGTGTAAAGACAACATAAGATTTTCTAAATCAGTTAATTGATATGGACGGATGATCTTACCTGGTACAATGGGGCCAATCGCAAAAAATTTGGTAATAAATCTGTATTTAATATACTACTGGTAGGATCGAATTGAAAAGTATGGAAAAGTTGTATATAAGCTTTTAAAAAAATCATCTTGAAGTTACCCCGTAATAACGCGAGATAAGCTACAGGGTGTCAAAGTTGATCACTACGAGTAAGTAAAAGTTTAAAAATATCGTAGCTTCTACAAATGAAGTCCGATTTCAAAGATTTTTATATTTCTGTAAAGTGCTTGAAGAGATAAAGAAAAAACATGCCTACTTACCTAACAGTTAAAAGATATTCACACTAGAATTTTTAATTTTTTGCCTTGACTTTATTTCTTTTTTCGAGAATAATGAGGAAATTTTTTTAATATTCTGTAATTTTTAATACATTGCGAAATAATATGCTGAAAAAATTGTATGATTATCACAATTCGCCTAACCGTAAAAAATGTTCACAGTCAGCAATCTGAAATTAGTATGAAAAAATACTATATTAAAAAAATATAGTACAATTCTTTCACTTTTTTCTCAAAGTTTTATTGCGAGTAATAAAAAAAATTTTTTTCTTTACATGCAATTTTCTGTAATTTTTAATACATTCCGAAATAATATGCTGAAAAAATTGTTTGATTCATTGTTTGATCTCAGTAGCCATGAAAAATGTTCAAAGTCAGCACTCTGAAATTAGAATGAGAAATTACTGAATTTAAAAAAAAAAAATATTGTACAATTCTTTCACTTTTTTCTCAAAGATTTATATAAAAAAATTATTTTCTTTAGATATTTCAAAATAGAAGGCTACATAAAAAAGTTAATAATGAAATTTTAAATTAATTTAACATTTCACCCTACATCCAGCATTTGTGGTGAATGGTGAATTTTAGCAAAAAATTCATTTTTATCGATTAATAAAAAAAGAATGTCACGCGAGTTTTTTTTTTAATTTATTTACACCGCTAAATTGCAAAATATATTTAGATCGATTGGACACTAAACTGCTTCCTACCAAAAACTATTACAGGAGTACAGTCAACTTTTCAAAAGACTTTCTCTAAATTTCACAAAAAAACATATTAGTACCATATTTTTACTATAATTTGATCGATTAACAACCGATTAATGGCAAATTTTTCGATTGACCGAATAGACTCAGTAATGCATGTAAAACTTATAAATAACACTAATTATAGTATTTAAGCTATTACTGCTATAACCTGTTACTTAGAAACTGAAGGTAGACCAAAGTATTTCGCAAGGGTTCATCTCATCAGATGAAAAAATTGCATTTTTTTACAAAATATGTACTACAAAATATTCTCCTATTCAGCTTTACTTAATACATCAGTTCTTCTAATGTAAATCTCTTTATTTTCTGTGTGAGAAAGATTTTTTCGAAAAATTTTGTTGAAGGATTAGGTTCTCCTCTACAAACTTACCCATATATTTCAATTCGATCCTGCCAGTAGTTTAGGAGATACAGATTTATTACCAAAATTTTTGCGATTGTTCCCACTGTGCCTTGTCAAACTTAACTTCCCAGCTTTTGGAGCAAGTGTTTCCAAAAAAACTTTTTCCCACTTCAAAAGTAGAACTAAGTGCATATTTTGCACATTTCTGGAAGTTAATAAAAATTACTTAAAAAAAAATTAAATTAGTTTATTTTTAGTGGGAAAAAAGGTAAATAATTTCTAAGAAAATTAGTTTTATTATCTATTAAAAAAAAACGAAGATCGTAGTTTTACAAAAGAAATTTTTATATATAAATTATATATATATATATATATACATATATATATATACATATATATATATATATAGTTTTAAGAGAATTACTTCAAAAGAAATGAATGAGAACCATGGGTTAAAAAAAAGAATTTCTGCAGCTCTTTTTTAACACTAAGTACTTCCTTCCAATGACAACACAATGTTAAAAACATGATTTTTTCAGCTCTTCTTCAGTCCTTTTTTTGCTTGGCTGGTTAACCCTTGAAAGTTATGTTGTAAATATCCCAAATGTAATCTGTTAGCTATTAGCACCGAGGTTCTCTTTATAAAGTGATTAATGAAAAAAAAAATATCCTTACCCTCATCATAGATGGAAATATCCATTTGAGCTCATGTTTGTAATGCTGAAATATTAATTTATTGAATTAAATGTTCTATAAGACGCCTATAGCGCTTAGTCAGATAGAAGAGTTTATTCCCCCTTGCATCAATTTCCCGGAATACATTGTATTTCTCAGAAATGACTTAAGCTATGGTTATAGTTGCCAAATATTTGATTAAAATTCAAAATCAAATTCGAGTATGTTTTATATAACTAAAAATAAAATGGCATAATTGTAAAGGGAAAAAGTATAAATATTGTATATCAAGAAACTACTAAAAAAACAATTAATTTTCCCTTCCCAAATAGTTAAGTTGGATTCTCATTTCCAATTTAATGAACTCGATTGTATTTCAAAATAAAAAAATCATTAATATAATCATTTCATTTTCACTCTATACAAATATTTATATAAATCATTTACACGAAATTAATTATATTGTTTTAAAAAAAATATATTTTTTTCATAAAAAATCATACTGTGTTTTGCAAATAATTATTTTTTATTTTTTTGTAAAAACAAAATTTTGTGTTAAAATTTGTTCATTGGTTTTTTGGTTATTTTATTATAATATATTTTTTTAATTCTAAATTTATTTAATTTCAAGCACATTTTTATATCATAAAGCACTTTAATATATTTTTGATTGAATCAATGTTTATTTGTGACTAAAACAACATGATTTTTAACTAATAGTTATACGCAAAATTAAATAATTAAATTGTAAAGAAAACTAAAAATTACAGTGATTAAAAAAATATATAAAAATATTTTTTAATTTATGTATACAGTGATTTACATAATTGTAAATAAAGTTTAAGAAATAAAATCTTAAGCAATTATTTTTTTAATTTTGTTAAGTAAATTTTTCTATACAGTTGTTTTACAAATTATTTTAATACTTTATTAAAAAAAATTGATTATTTAATTTTGTGTATAACTTTTGTCCAATATCATTTTTATTCAATGTCATTAATGCATGTATTTTTTTTAAGATTTTAGCCAATTCTGTCAATAATTCATACATTTTTGTATATATATATATATATATATATATATATATATATATATATTATTAATATTTAATAAATAATTTTTTATTATTTCAATTTTAAATATTTTATTACATTTTTCACATTATTCCCCCCAAAACAAAATTATATCATGTTCCAAAATCTTCCAATAAATTACATCTAGAGTTGTATTAATATAAAAACAATATAAAAATATTTTTGTTTAATTTCTTAATTTTTATTATTTTTTATTTTTCTTTTCATTTCTTCTTTATATACTGAAATTATTTATTGGAATATTAAAAAATATATATTTAATTTAAACCTGGGTCTTACTAATTCAAATTTAAACAAACAAATTTATGGAAATTTTTTACAAATTTCAAAACAAAATTTCAAAATAAATAAATGAAATGCAGCTGTTAAAAGATCCCCTATGCACAAGGATCAACGTACCACAGAAGAGATGCGTAAATTAATTGAAAGGTAAAGTAAAAGCTGACAAAAAATGTAAAGAATATTTATACCCAGAACATTTTAAAAGTAAATGCAAGTTGCATATAAAGTAAAAACATATTAAAAAATATTAAAACGAGTTACAAACTAATATTTTTAAAATAGCTAAATAAAAAGTAAAAAGGGTCAGTTTTAAGGTATAAGCTTAACTAAACACAGTTTAATGTAACAAATTTGAATCCATTCAACACAAAATCCTTAAAATAGATTAGAAATCCCTTATTTTAGAATCCAAATGCATTAACTAACAATAATTATAATAAATATTTGCTAAAAAAAAAAAAGCTTTTTAGATATTTTAGATTTTAAGCCAGTAATAAGTTCAATAAAATAATTTTCTTTTGAAGGAAGCTTTTAAGAAAACAATACAGCTTGAAATATAGAAAAGTTTTGGCACAAGTTTTAAAACCCTAATTATAGAAAGGCGTTTGAGCTATATTTTTCCATATACCAACTCATATATCTTGCTGAAAATATTTGCTTTAAAGATATACAGCCGTATTAAAAACAAAAACTTAATACAGCTTTATTACTAACCATTGTTAAGCAAAATTGATTAAAGTTGTATTCAAAAACGATGATTCGCCTAATGTACCTTTAGTAAGCCATTGTTAACTTTAAATATTTTAAAGTACGTTCGACTCTACTTCAAAGCTACTTTAAGACTATTTCCGTTACATACATATTTCAATAAAAAGGTTTTTGTATTCATGCCTAAATTTGACAAAAAGGATATTAAGATTAGTTCCGAAATTAAAAAAATATATAAACTGAATTTCGGGAAATATAATATTTTCCTCACATATGTTCAATTTGAGCTATTTGTAATAAAATCATAAACAGGAAAAAATCAATTTTTTCTATTTTGGATTAAAATGCCAATATTCCGGCGTGCTCGTCATAATCACATATATATGACTTTTTCGTTGTTTGCTTTTTCCATGTAATTCCAAATAGTACATTAATTTGTACAAGTCTTAGATTAAGGTGTCATTAATCTAATGTGTCAACTCCGGGTTAGAAATTACACATTTTAACAGAAAAAATAATTAAAATAGTTAAATTTTGACAAAATTTAAACAAAAATAAAGAAAACCAAAAATGAAATAGTGATGTTGATTTTATAACAGAATATTCGTTATTCGGATACTTATAGTTACAATCAACAAAAATTAAAGTATTTAATTTATACATAATTACATTTACATAAGCTAAATAATGATTTATTTTTAAATTAAAAACTTAACGAATAATTTATTCTAACTATTCACAACACTGACAATATAAATGAGAGAAAAACTGAGAAAGGTTGTCTACATAAACAAAGAACAGTTTATTAGTTAATATAAATTGCAAACAGTTTTTTTTTTACTTAATAAAGACTTGAAAGGATAAATTGTGTATTTAGCTAGTTTGTGCTTTATATATATTTTATATATATTTTTTTTTTTTTTTTTTTTTTTTTGAATACGGCTGATAGATTTCAACCATGAAAACCATACAACTTTGTAAGCTTCTGAGTAAACAATAGAGATTCTAATATAGAAAACTTGAGAGCTAAAGTTGCAGCGTTCTATAAAGAAAAACTTTTAAGATTCATATCGCCACCTAAAATGCAAAAGGCCGTAACCACTGAAAAATCAAATGTTGCTTATTAACTGGATTATAATGTACTGACCCAAAACTACATCTACACAAAAATTTTCATATTCATATCTTAAAAAATGATAAGAATATTGAGAGGCCGTAACATCAACTTCATAAACGAGACAGTCGTAAAATGTATTCTTTTTTAAGAAAAAATTGGTTTGAAAAGTGATGAACAATTTTTACCTAATTGCTTAATTTTAAAGCAAACAACTAAAAATTGTGATTATGGCCTTTTGCACTTTCATAATGTTTTTAGCTTCTACTGAACAAAAATAAAGTGTGGTTACGGCTTTTGAACTAACTGTACTATCAGCGTTGTCAATTGAGTGCTTTTAGCACTGTTTTTAGTGCTTTTTAAAAATTTGTACACGGAAAAATATTGAGTCAGTGCTCGGTGCTTTTTTCAGTGCTTTTTACAAGTTTTCAGTGACACTAAATTTTAATAGTTCATAAAAGATTTTTACTATCAAAAACTATTTGCATTATGCGAATAGCAATTAAGAAATATTCCAACAAAAGCCTCGCGACAAAATGACATATATTTTATTACAATTTCATTTTTCTTTAATTAGTTTTAATTGAATTCGTTAATTTGTGCTTTAGTATTTATACTAATTTTAGTAAGATTACTTAATGTTTACTGTTATTTCTTATTGCTTCAAAGTAAAAAGCTATTGTTGCGAACATCGTGATCATCTAATTTAATTATTTAAATTTCTGAGAATAATATCTCGTTTTTTTAATTTGTACTTAAATTCGGCCGTGTCCTGTAACGTGTGACAGTTGCAATACAAAAACTTTAGAAAACAACCGCTTGAAAATGTTACCTTTTACTATTTTCTTTCAAATATATATCAGCCTGCAACAATCATTCTCACACGTGAAAACATTGTTATATGGATAAAACTAGAAAACTGTGCACCCAGTTTTCTCCAGGATGTCAAATTTCCTCTCAAAAGGACTTCAAAGTCTCGAAAGGTGCGCAATTTTTATTAATATTATAATACTTTATATAAAGAGTATTTTCTTAACATTTTGTGCAGCAATATTCAAATAAAAACTTTTGTTATATTGCAGGGATTCTTAACTTTTATTTGACATCCATGTTCGGTTGAAAGAATTTTTGTAAATATTTTATAGTTTTTTTTTTAAAGATGTGTATTTTTCGAAACTTTGAAGTACTTTTAATAGAAAACTGAGTACGTAGTTTTATTACGAATGGGCTCTAGTTTGACGCATATGTCGATTTATTCATGTGGAAAATTCCCATCAAAAACCTTTTGTTTTTCGGTAAGGGCAACTACTTATTAAAATAGTTTCTTGGTAATGAATCGTCATTATTATTTGCCTACTCGGTATTATATAAATAAGTACTCAGTAGTATAATAGCATAGCAATATTGCAATCACGTGGTTGGGTTGGCTAGAGCGCTGTATTAACAACCATAAAGTTTGTTGGTTCAACCCCATTCGGTTGCTGTTAGTTTTTTATAACAAAATGTCTAAAAATATATATTTTTACTAAAAAAGATTTTGTCACTTAGAAAATTAAGTGCGAGATGGTGCACTGAGTAAGACTTTAGTCATTAAAAACGAATGATTAATTTGTGTCCAAGTTCAAATCTCACTGACTTCAAAATTTTTTTTGTTTGTTTTTATTTTCGTTTAGGTACATATTTCTGAGTACCTCTGGAGTCTAAAAATGACTACATGAATTTGTGGACAACTCGGACAAAAATAACTATTTATTCAGGCAAAAATATGTAGTTTATTTTTGTTTCCAATTATACCTATTAGCTTACCAGGAAAGCAAAGTTTTTACTGGGTTGTTTCACGGTGTTATAATTCGCTTCAGATCTCATAGTATATAAAGATAAAATTTCGTTATTTTGGTGCTTCTTAAAAATTAAAAAGTTGACAACGCTGTGTACTATTGATATTTTATAGAGAAAAGTTTTCGATCTGGCAACACATAAACCTAAATAAAGCTTTCAAGTTTCAGAAAGTTTTTGAAGCAAAATAACATCTTTAACTTTTTATACTTATTAATATTATTAACTTAATAGAAAACAGATAAAATGAACTAATTCAAATGCATTTCTAAAGTGCAGCCTTATTTAGCATTCACCCGAAAAAACTGATCCTTTTTAAAATCTTATAACTAAATAACCTAAATTTTTTTAAACAATTACTTACCATATTTATTGTTTTATTTTATTTATATTTTCTACTTTCTATTCCCTTTAATTCCTCCATAACTTGCAAATATTTATTAATTTTTATGATTTGAATAAAATCTTTCTAATTAATAGTCGAAGGCATTTGTAAGTTGTACACTTTCGTTTGATTTTGTATGTTGTCTGTAAACAGTAGTGCATAAAATAATAGTAGAAATTAATAATTGTATGTAAGTAGCAAATATAATTTTTGGTTTTGGTTTAATGGCATGTATATAAATGTTTTATTTTGTCTTCAATATTTTTTTAATTAACAAATATTTTATAATTATTCTCTTAACATAATATAGCATGATTTTTTAAAGCTTTTTCTTAAAGTTTCTGTTAAATTTTGAGTTTTTGGTTAAACATTTATTTTATAAGTTTAAGTGTTTTATTTAAGCAATTCACAGTTTTGAAAAGAGTTTTCGAAATACACTTATAATCAAATATTTTAAAAATAAATTACAATTATTAACAGCTTATACGCATAAATATGCAGCGATTTTGAATCGTTTATATATATTATTTTGATACTCATTGCATTGTATTTTACTAAATAACTAAATAAAAATTTTGTTTTATAAACTTGGACTAATTTTAAAATATAATAAGGAAGATATTAGCTGTGTTTTTTTCGAAATTTATATCTATCAATACTTCAAATAAAACGTATCGCTCCCAAATATTAGCTTAAACACGTAATTTTTGTTACCATCAGTGTTGCCAGGAGATGAGAAAAAAAGAGGCCAAATGGTACTTTAAAAAAGGTCAAAAAAGGCTAAATGCTCCAAAAAATAAGTCCAGAAAAAAGTTAATTTTTCTTTTATTATTTTCATAAACAGTTTCTATTGTTGATGAAGTATATTAAAATATATATATATATATATATATATATATATATATATCGATTTAGTA
Organism: Protocalliphora azurea; assembly: GCA_932274085.1. NCBI lineage: Eukaryota > Metazoa > Arthropoda > Insecta > Diptera > Calliphoridae > Protocalliphora > Protocalliphora azurea. Next base: position 5,283,235 of record OW026521.1, on the reverse strand, counting down.
ACTCCAAAAAATTAGTGAATGCACTTTCATATGAAAAATGAAGCGCCGCAGGTGAAATTTTTTATTGAATATAAATAATCTCGATTTATTGTGCGAATAAATACATAAAAATACTGAAAAAATAAAATTAAAAATAGCAAATACGAATTTATTTCTTCATTGTTGAAACGCTAACATTTTAGCCTTTTTAAGACAAAAAGCTAAAGCAAAATAAAAAGTCTAAATTTAGCCTCAAAAAGGCTAAACTGGCAACACTGGTTACCATTTCAAATAAAATTTAAATTATGATGCTATCAAAAATTTTGCTGAAAATTTGGGACAATTCATACAATTTTAAAATTTAAAATCTTGTAAAATCTTGTATATTAGTTATCAAATTCATAGACCATACATTTCTTAGAGTTGGTAACATTTTGTATTCCTATTTATTTTTTAAGCAGCTATAGAGTGATCCTATATCAAAACGGACAAAAAAAAAAGACATTTTCGGATTTGATACCACCGATTTCAAAGAAATTCGCTGCAGATATTACCTTTTGCAAGCATTGCTCAAATCACAAACTTTCAGACTGAAGACCCTTTCCGGTCCAAGAATTTGACTTTTTAAAAATGAAAACTGACCAATTTTGTTCCAAAATTGTACATAATTTATTGCTCATAACTTTGAAACTATACATTGTGGAATTTTAATTTAATACTAGCTTTAAAATGACATGTATAGAATTGATTTGCTTCGAAATTTCAAGGGTCAAAATCGATTATATAAAGATCAAGGCTGAAATCTCAAAAACGGTATTTTAAAATTCTTAAAAAAAATACATATTGATAATTTAACTTTATTCTATACTCGTGTCAAACTTCAAGTTGGACACTGTTTTGGTTTAGGAGTTATGAAGCAAAATATGTTAAAAAGCTAATTTTTTGTATGTAAAATTAAAAAAAGAATACCAAAATTAATTACTAAGTATGCTTTTTTATGAGCTCATATTTAAAAAAAAAAATAATTTTATATACAAAATTTGACTTTAGTTTATATTTTGTTACATAACTTCTAAACTAAAGGAATGAATATAAAATTTTGTACGAGTATGGAGAAGAGTTGTGTTAACATTTTATAATTATTTAAGAATTTTAAAAATATCGTTTTTGAAAATATAATGGTTTAATTTTTATAAGTAAAATTTTGACCTTTGAACTTTCAAATTAATTAGCTTGCTACCCAGCAAAAAAACGGACAACTGTTTCAAAAACAGAACTCTTTCACCATTTCAAAAATAGAGTTAATTAAATATTTTACATTAATTTGGAAGTTAATAAAAATTACTTCCAAAAAAGTGAAAATAAATGTAATTTTAGCAAAAAAAAAAATGAGAATAGTTTCTAAGACAATAAAAATTTCAGAAATTGAAAAGCATTTTTATTATCTATTATCAAAGCTAAAACCATATTTTTATTAAAAAGTTTCATAAATATAGCTTTAAGAGAAGTACTTCAAAAGCAATGAACAAAAAGCATAAAAGAAGAACATCCTACTAATGGGTTAAAAAAATAACTTCTGCAGCTCTTTTTCAGCACTAAGTACTTCCTTCCAATGACAACACAATCATGACTTTTTCATCTCTTTTTCAGTTTTTTTTTTTTTTTTTGCTGGGTACATATTATTTTGAAGACAATATCATTATCTTTAAAATAATACTAAAATTAATTTTATTGTGTTTAGTTCAGAAGTTATTAGTAATTAGATTATATTTTGGTCCATAACTCTCTTACATGCGCAGGGAGAAGAGTTATGTCAACATTATATATTTTTTTTAAAAATACAGTTTTTTGAGATATAATGGTTTTATGTTTTTATGTCTAACTTTGTTAGTTATAAAGGCAATATCTTTGTTTTTAACATAAAACTAAAGCTAAAGATCTACCATGTATAGTTTAGAAGTTATTAGCAATTAAACAAATACGCCTTTGTAAAGTTTTTAGCTTTTCTTCGTTTTTTAAACCGTCATATTTTTGGACCGGAAAGGGACATGAGTTTAAAATTTGATGACTTGAGAAAGACATCCAATAAGCAATATTTGAAGTGAATTTTATTGAAATCGGAGATGTCAAATACAATTATTGTCTGTTTTGATATGGAATCATACCATAGCTATAACTGCTTATGAAATTCATATCTACTAGGGGTAGTCTACACGTTGACATTTTTATGTTGACAGTTGTCAAATTATATCTCCCTCTTTACGTACGGACCAATAAGAAATTTATTGCGCAATAAATGTTTAAATACAAATCTGAGCAATAATGTTTAACATAAGCAGTCAAATTTATTGTTGCCTTTTAAAATTTTGCCCTTTTTAACATAAAGAAAAGTGCAAAATAATTAATTATGCTTTGAAAAAACAAATAAAGAATAAAAATGCGAAATAAATAAAAATTTTAGATAAAAAATATATATAACATATAATATAAATTTCACATGTACGTTTTCTCTATCCCTTAACACAAAGTTGGAAATAAAACTGTTTTCCGTTATTCTGCCGACGATATTTCTAATGTTAAGAAATAAGAATCTCTTCATGTAGACGTAGAGTTAGATTTGTACTTAAAATGTTTATAAATTTCGAAAAAAAACACAGCTGTTATATAATGAATATAGTAATTTCAATATTTTTATAATTTTGAATTTTGAAAAAATGGATCCAATATAAGAAAATTAAGCTTACAGATGTTCCTTATTGAGAAGAAAAATGTAGTTATTTTTTTAACATTTTATTTATTAGGAAGTTAATTTTTTGATATTAGAAACAAAGTTAAACCTTTTTATAGGAAATAAAAAGAGTATAAGTCATTTAATAGTTAAAGAAAAATGTCAAAAGTTACGAAAATCGGTTGTTTCCTTAACCTCAAATACAGTGATCAGTGGAAAGTACCACTAGCTTTTAGTTACAAATTAATCTGTTTAACATAAAAGAATTATATTGAGTTCAAAATTAAAGGAAGCCATGCAGCTTAAACAAGTTTTTCATATATTTATAGTTCTATAAGAAAAGCTACTGGATTAGCGTAAGGCTTTCTACAAAATTCAGGAAAAATATTAAAAACATTTTAAAAATTTGTCTTCAGTACCCTACCAGCGATTGAAAATCTCAGGTCTAGTACATTCGAATTTTTTCCCGAATGAAAATTTCGTAATTTTTAGTTTTTTAGGAAAAGATAAATTGAAATTTTTCCTCCAGAGATCTTGGCCAACAAAAGGACTATTAATAAAAAGTTTTTTGTTTAATTAATTACACAGGTCAACACGAAGAAAATATCGTGGAAAATGTCGTTCAGATTTTGTAAGAATAATTAATTTAATCACCAGAAACTTATTAGTTTGTTTCCATGACGTCTCAAATTCAACTCATTGACGACCAAAAAAAAAAATATATGCTTCCCCAATGGATGTAGATCACGAAAATAATAAAGCAGTTATATATATTTTTTTTTAATTATTATTTTTTAATTCTAAAATTAATTGGCTAACTATTATGCTTTATTGCCAGGGAAGCGTTATCCAAAAACTGCCTCCGATCTATACCTTCGTATAGAAATTTAGAATTCCTGAATTCAAATTAGAGTTTTATGGTCTACACCAAAATCCATATCGAGTTTTATTTGTTACTCCACCAGATATCAAATATAAAAATGCATGTGAAAAATGTAAAAGTCTCGCAAAACCGTAACGGGATACTTAATGTTAGGTGAGAGATAAATACTTAGCTAATGCGAGTGTGAAACGCAAAATCTCGAAGGCCAAACAACAAAAACTCGCCAGGCTGTACTTATGAAACAATTACGACGATGCGAGAATTGTATGCCAACACAGAGCTACTTTACGATTGACATATGTATATAAAGTTTCAGTTACGAGTAGCTTTTTCCAAAGCGCACAGTGTTCTTGTGTTTTCAAGCAGGAAAGTATACAGTAGAATGTTGTAGGAAGATCACTCAAACAATGCGTATTGAAGTGCTGAATGCAGGAAAATTAATAAACACATTTTAAAAATTAATCTTCAATTCCCTACCGGCGATTGAAATTCAAGGGCCTGATACATTTTTACCAAAAAAAAAATTCAACTTTTCTTCTTAGTACATCATGGGAAAAATCTAAATATTTAAAAATTTCATAATTTTGTTGCTTTTATGGTCCATAATAAAATTACTTTAAGAAATTTGTTCACAAAAATGAACTGAAAAGCCCTCTCGGGGACCAAATCCCCATGGGGAAAAATTTTAAGATATTGTTTGCATAACAAGATCAAAATTAAGAATTTTATGAGATCCATTTCGAGAAAAAATCTAAACTTTTTTTAAATGTACGAGACCCATAATTTGTCAATGGCTGCTAGGGAACTGAAGACCAATTTCAATTTTTTTTTTTAGTAATTTTCCTCTAATCTGCCCATGAATACGCATCGTTTGAGTGGTCTTGCCACATCAGAATCTCAAATAAGCAGTTTCTCGGGGAACTCTAGTATACAGCCACAAAATTTGGTTTAAACGTATCAGAAAATATATTGACTATCATGAACATTACTCTAGAAAACAACAATGCCATTTTTGAAAATACAAAATAATGAAAAAGCTTTAAAGGTATCTATACAGATTTGTATATGGACATTTTTTGGAGCCGGATGAAGATTTCCATAGAGGAAACATTGTAAGCTAGCAATATAGACCAGGGATGTCATAATTGGTACAATTCTAGCATATCAATGACCAATTGGGTACAATTTAAATTTCTCCCCTATTTTAGTTTTTAATAGATTCATTATGGAAAACCAGGTTTTAAAAAGGCTCAAATTAGTTAACACCACAAAATACTTGTGTAGGGGTTTCGCAATTTTTAAACATCAAATGATAACTATATAACACCTCTTTAATTTTGCTACAATTAGGATCAAAAAAGTAAAATTTTATGAGCTCTTTGGTACAATTTAAAAAGTTTAATTGACATTCCTGATATAGACGCTTTTATGCTACCCATAGAGGCTTATATATAAGAAACTTTTGAGCTAGGGTAGAAATTTCTGTATAGAAAGTATTTCGAGTTGGAAATAGAGCCATTTCCGATAAAGTTTATTATACTAAAATTTTTTGAACTAACGCTAGAGCATTCAATTTGGGTGAGCTTTTTATATAAAAAGATCTTTTCATATAGAAAGCTGGATATAAAGCTTTCTTTATAAGGAAGCTTTTAAGTTGGCAGAACTCGATCAAGTAGTTTTATAGATTTAGTGTCCTCTATAAAAAAGTAATACAGCTACATATAAAGCGGTATTTAGAGGTTTTAGTATTGGAAGCTTTTGTGGTAGAAGTAACTGATCAAATTTAGCCAAAATACTAATATATTTAATGAAAATTTATATTACTTAAGATAGAAATTCTTTGCAACATCGTTTTTAGTATAAAGTAATTTTAGTAAAATGTTCGTTGATACATGTTTTCTAGAATTGTTCAATATTTTTTTTTAGCAACATGTTGCAAGTACATTATGCCACAAAATATTAACCCTAAAATTGATACAGTTAAACAAAATTGTACATTAAAGCTTGTTTTGCTTGCTAAGCTATAAAATCTAAATATAAAATTAATATTAACCACAAAAAATGTGTATATTTATATATGTTATTTGTTATTTTTTTTACAATTGAAAACTTATTAATTAACATTTCTTTAACTTCTCTTTACAAATCTAGAAACGAAGCCGGTCCAAAACAACTCCAACAACAAAGTGGCGCAGGATTCACAGCCTACGATACTATGGCAGTGTAATTTGTAAATTTGTGAACAGACATCATAAGCTAATGTCATTTCAAACGATTTCAAATTCAAAAGAACATAATCACTCATTTATTAATTGAGAACATACATACACACACAAAAAAAAGGAAAATTTATAAACAAATTTGACTAATTACAAAAATATTGAGTGAATAATACGAACAAAACTATTTAATATTAAGTCATTTACATCTACGTATCTTTATTGAAAAAAATATGTTTTTTCTCTCCCTCAAACACTAAAAAAAAAAAAAACTCTTTAAGGAATGAACCAACAACCTTCTAAAACTAGAAGATGAAACAAACAAAACCAAAATGTTTTCTTTAAAATTACGAAAATATTTTAGGGTTTTGGGTGCTTCTGAATTGTGCGAAAGCTAAAGAACAAAAAACATTTAACGAAAAAAGTAATTTATGCATTTTTAAAAAGAAAATTAACATATTTAAACAAAGAACAATTTTTTTTTAAATATATAAGTGTATTTTGATGGTAAATATTATTATATAAACAATAACAAAAATATGCATTAATTAATAACAAAAAAATAGAAGGTTAAAAACTAATTTAAGAAACTACCAAAAAATGAAACAGAAGGGAAGAAAACAGAATTCAGGAAAAGTAATTAAAACACCACAGACAAAAATAGTTATTTAAAAAAGAAAAAAAAAAACGAAAATATAACATTAAATTTGTATAACTGAAAAGTAGTAAAGGAGTATAATAATCTTTAGAGAATTTTAAAAAGTTTGAACTGCAAAGTCTATTAATTGGGAAATTACATTTGGCAAAATGTGTCTAGCAACATGTATATATAATTATCATCACGCACAGATGACATTTCGTTATTTATAAACATTTGTAGAAATTTCATTAACTTAGGAAAAATATTTTTCGAAAAATTTGTTGCTATTAATGTATTGCCAATATTTTCATTTCAATCAGTTAAATTTAAAATTTAAATTTAGAATTTGCAAACTTATTTCAAATATTCTCCTGAAAAGCGTAGCAACATGTTGTTGCTTTTTATTATAATTTTTTTATAATCAAGGAATTTACAACCAATTACAAAAGCGACGTTAAAAAAATAGTTTTTAACCTTTAAATTATTTAAACCTAAAGATTATTATCTTACTTTTAAATATTCAGTTATCAAATATATATATTTTTTAATTTAAACAAAAAATCACACAGCACAAATCATGCAAGACCAGCTAGACGATAACCCTTATAAGAAATTTAAAAATTGTTTTTTATAGGAGTTTGATTTTTATTTTAAAATTTTCTTTTATTTAAATATAAACTTTAAGAATCTCATTATTGGAAAAAAAACAAAGAAAAAAATTAATTAAAAAGCATTAAAATTAAAAAAGTCATTAAATAATTTGCCATTATTTTGAAAAATATATTATTATATATTATAGTTTCCTTAAGAGAACACATTTAATTATAAGTTTTTTTTTTTAATTTTATGTATACTTTTATCATGATTTTAATGAATCCTATTAATATTTACAGAAAAATTAAAAAAGGATACTTTTTATGAAAGTATATAAATGTGTGATGTTTATGGTAGTCATTTTAATTTGTATGTTTTACTTTAACTATAACAACTATTTTAAGACATAATTTAAATAAAAGAAAAAGTGAAAAAAAAAATATTTAAAACATATGAATTTAAAACATGTTGCTTTAAGCTCAAAATAAACAAATAAGTGTACAATTTATTATTGTATACAAATTAAGAGAGAAAAAGAAATTTGCAACATGTTTATAAACATATTGGGAGCAAAAATTATAAGTCATATTGCAACATGTTTATCATCTTATTGAAAATAAAAAATATGTCACAGTTTTATCAGCTATGTGAAAAAAAATGTTGCTAGCTGTATGTTTATAAACATATGTATATAAAGCATAATAAAGTATTTTTTTTCGCTTTTTTCTAGATCTAAATGTCTTTAATTTACTTTTTTTCTGTAACCTTTAACAATAGTTTGTCTTTAGTTCAAATAGTGCTTCCCTTTATAAATATATAATTTTTTTTAAAAAAAACACTTAAACATCACTTGCATTTGTATTATACAAAGTTTAATTCTATTTTTATTATTTTATAATTTATATTTTACAAAAGCTTTAACATTTTATTTGTATTATATAAAAAACGATTTTAATTTTATAATTTTTTATTCATTTTATTTTATTTTTTTTTTAAATTTTATGGAAAAATTGTATACTATTTTTCTGAAAAACGAGAAAATTTTATTTATATATTTATTATTAAGGTTACAAAAAATACATGCTTTATTATATTTCTTTTAATTAAAAACAAACTGATAATTTTAACAAATTTATAGAGAAATTGTTTTATTTTTTCTTATTTTTTTTTCTTTTTTGTTTTAATTTTTGCGTTACACAAAAAGGTTGGTATTATTTTTATAATTTATTTATATATATAACACTTGATTTTCTTTCAAAAAATTTCCTTTAAATTAAAAAAAAAATCTTAAACAAAAATTTACCAAATTACAAGACTGAAATTAATAAATTGCTCAAAATTTTTGCAAAAAATTTAGGCGCTTAAAATTTAAGGGAAATTTTTTTGAAATATATTATTATTTTTGAATGACTTATCTTTTAAAATTTTTAGAAAACATTTAGAGAATGGCTTCACTATTTCGTTCTATTTGACAGCAACATGTTGCTGAACAGTAGAACATTAAGGCGACTCATTTCCAATGGAAGGATAAAAAGTGTTTTTGTTACCCACTGAAAATAAACTTTGGTATTTTTTATAATGTTTCCCAAAATATTACGGTTCTACTGTTGACCGTTAGTGAGTTGGACAGTTTTTAAAGACGTCTTTTTTAGTTTTTTGAAACTTTTTTTTATTTTCTTCCAAAGCAACGCATAGAAAATGTGGTATATAAAACATATACAAGGGGGGGGGGGGGGGGGCAACAAAAACACTTTTCTGAGTGAGTCGCCTTAATGTACATATATTGCTTTAACATATTCAACAAGAAGTAAAATTTCAGCAATTTTTCAAAAACAATGGATTTTTTTTTTAATTTTTATTTTTTTTATACTTCAGGCTTTAGGATTTCAGCTACATGTTGCCAGAATACATATTTTTTAATAAAATCTGAAAAGAAATTTAAGCTCAAATAAAAAACCTTTTGCTTGGTCTTAATAAAAAAGCTAAGCAAAACAATTTTATATTTTCGAAAAATGTTCTTAATATTTGTAAGGTTAGGCCTATTTAAGGGACTGGACAGAATCAGATTATACAATACAACTTGCTTACATATACCATCTCCCTATTACATCAATCCATACAACTTTTTTTTTATAAAGAATACTTATATAAAAAACCACCAAAGACACTAATATTAATATAATTTAATAAAGAAAGAAATCTGACGAAATATTTATTTTTTGTGTAACATAATTACACTAGATAAACAACTGTTATCGTAAAAAAGTTTATAATTAATTTCTTTTAAATATAAGTTGCTTAAATTAAAAAAAAAACAAACTTAGAAGCTTTTTATAGTTAATTTAATTTTAAAGGAAACTAACAAATACAATTTATATAGATTTTATTAATTATTAATTTTTAATATAAGCTAAATTTTGAAAAACTAATTTTATTATTTTTTTATTATTATTTTATATATATATATAAACTATAAAAAATATAAATTTATAAATGTAGTGTTGTGAACATAACTATTTATATGGCTTAAATTTATAAAAATTATAAAAAAGATAAAACAACAAAAATATTTTCAAACTTAAAATAACAAATTATATAAAACAAAAAATAGATTTAAGAAATATCATATATTATTAAATTAACTTTAAGGGAGTTTCATTACATTAAAGCAAAAAATATATATTTAAACATTATTAAAATTAAAAAATTAACAAAAAAAATTTCGATTACAAAAAGATAAAAAAAAAGCATTAGAGTAATAAAAAATTTGCCCATGTTTTGGAAACCAGTTAAATTATAAAAAATCAAAATCAAAAATAATTTAAAATTTACTCAAGTATAAATATTAAAAAAAAAAAATAAATAAATATATTTGAAATAAAAATTTGATTAAAATTAAAAATGATTAAAAATAACGTTCGGCTTAAACAAAATTTTACCAAAGAAATATGGAACAACTTAAAATTTCATTAAAAAATCGCTTAAAAACACACAAAACATTTTAAACATAAATAACAAGATAAAATCAAAAAATATTGAAAGCAAATTCAATATCTTATTCTTTTTACAAATATCTACCTTTATAAAGTAGCATAAAGCTAGTAAATATTTTAAAACATGTTGCATTTATTAGGAAACATTCAACATTTGTTTAAACAATGAACATCAACAAATTGTTGCTGGAAACATGATGCTGTAAAATTAAAACATTCAAATTTTTAATAGAAACATTTAAACTTTATCATAATTGTTTATAATTAAACATTTAAAATTTGCAGCAACATATTGTATGGCAAAATTTTAAAATTCTATGTACTAAAAGTTCAGTTTTTTAAACAGCAATATAAAACTTATATTTTAAATAAAACTAATTTCTTGAGTCCTAAATTTAAATAATCACTTTAAAACTTAATTCAGCTTTCAACATTTTTTTGATTTACTCTTAGTTAAATCACCTATAACATTTTTTTATATAACTTTTTAAACATATACATTTTTTTAATATGCCATAAGCAAACAGCCATAAAAAAATCTAATAAACATAAAATCAAAATCTCATCTTAATCATAAATTAACACATACATCCATTCATTAATAAAAACCAACTCATGCCAAGAAAAATTTCCAAAATCATTCTAAATATAAATATTATAAAAAATATATATTCGAAAAACCATTAAAAAATATAAAATAATTATATAAAATAATAAATTATAAAATCTAATTACTTTCGCACAATTAAGAAAAATTCATTCCAATAATTAAAACCCCAAAAAACTCTTTTTTATACTAAAAAATAAAATAATAAATAAATTATACCTTTAAAACTTAAAAAAAATGGAAAAATTAGTTGTGAACAAAAAAACAAAAAAGCAAAAAAAAAACGTCATTAAATATCAGGTTATACAATATTCAAAATTTCAACAATATCTAATAGAAAATAACATCTTTTGTATAAAAAAAAATATTGCAAAAGACGTAAAAATATTAATTACTCACAAACCATAAAAAAAATTTACCATAATTACTTCTATCATACTTATTTAATAAAAAAAAGTATGCATTAGCGCAGAAATAAAATCCCATATTATCAATATCAAAACCAAAAATACATTAAATGAAGAAATAAAATCATTAATCATTATTAAATTGCAAACTAATTAATAATTAAAACAAGTAAAAATATAAATAAACTTTTATTCAAACGTAACAAAAATAATGAAAAAAAATCAACCATTATATATACATACTTATAATTAATACATATATAAATATTAAAAACAACAAAAACATACGAAAAATACAACAAAAAACTTCCACTATTTCATGTTGGATAAATAAAAAAACAAACAAAAAAATTTTAATTTGTTTTAATTAAAGAGCTGTCTTTAAGATAAGGCAGGAAACACTGCTTTAACAAGAAACTGTTTTATCGATACATTCAAAAGAGCACTGTATTAACAAATATTAAAATCAGTTAATAACACAATGATATTAGTGACAGCTTTGACAAACAGATGGCGATACTATTGTGCCAGTGGCGTTTTACGTTTAGATGAAGTGATTTTTATAATGCTATAAATTTAGAGTTAGCATGATATAATTTTGCTAGGAAAATATTAATGAAATTATTAATAAAATATAAGAAATATCAATAGAATATTATATTTTAAAATAAATTTCTGCTGCTAAAAAATGGCGCTGTTTATTTTGAATTCTAAAACGGTCTAATGTGGGTTATAGACGTTCTTGGCGATATTAAAAAACAATATAAAAATATTTCCAAACTCTCAATAAATTTTGAGATAATGCAAAAAACCCGTTGTTAAGGTAGTTCCTACACTACAGATCTCGTAGCTTTAAAAATTTTAAGGCAATTTAAGATTTTTAAATTGACTTAGAAATCAGAGGGACATAGCTTTTTAACTATATTACAATCTTTTATGTATATTCAAACAAAGTAATAATTTATTTATACCCCTTTTCTTTTTCGAAATTTTGATATTGATGTAAATTTTTTTGATTTTTTTTTCAAGACTACATATATTTGTTTACAAAGTTTGAAATGCCACTTTGTTTAGACTAAAATGAGATAACCCTATATAAAATCGCTTAAAAACTCAAAAAGTTATTAAGCATTTTCTAAACTTTATATATTTTCTCATAGGCCCAAAGTATTATTTATTTATTTTTTTCTTTTTTTACTTTTCGAGAAAGAAGTTTAAAATGTATGCAAAGTTTTAATAAGTTATTACAGAAACAATCGAATAAGTTTTACTGTTTTTGTATAAATTGAAAATAAAAAATTTTGTTATGTTTACAACAAAAATAAAAGCATAGGCTTTTATAAAAAATATTTTATTTTTTTTATTTTGTTTAAAAATTTGCTTTTTTAACTAAAATATAAGAAATACATACGCTTGAAAAGTCTGTTTCTATTACTTTCTCAAGAAGTTTAAAAAGGAAAAAATAACAGAATTAAAAATAATTTTATACAAAAACCTGCCCAAAAACGATTTTTTGCAAATTTTGCAATACACCCTGTATTGGAAATTTTTAAAATTGATATATGAGGTCCTGAGGTGTTGCCAGTTTAGACTTTTTAAGGATAAATCTAGTCTTTTTATTTTTCGTTTTACTTTCTAACTTTTTTCTAGCCTTTTTTGATTCTTAAAATAGCCACAAAAAAAGGTATAATTATAATATTTCAACAGAGAAGAAAATATTTTCTTATTTACTTTTACTAATTTTATTTTTACAGAATCATCAATTTAAGAATTTTTGTGTATTAATTCGGGCTGTCAGCGAAACGATCCAAAGCAAATTCGACCAAATCAAATACAGAAAAATTGCCTAAAAGAAGTGAAAATTTGCCCAAAAATAAAAAAAATTCAAATTTTTCCCAAAAAAATTGAAAAAAGAATGCACAAATATTTAAATATAAAAATAATAAAAAGTTCTTATAGAAGTTTTGGAAATGACTAATCAAAAAGGATTTATGATTCAAAAAAGAAAAAAGTCAATTCCAAAAATTTTTCATGTTAAAAATAACCAAAATTTGCACGGAAATTTTGCGGTCGATTTTTCATTAGATCATTTCGTTGATATCCGTTTTATTTTTGTTTATAAATTTATTACAATTTTTTAAAAAAAAAGTTTTTAAGTAAAAAATATGTTAGCTTTTTCCTGGCTTGATTTTTTGGGAAATATAGCCTTTTCTGGCCTTTTTTAAAGTCTAATCTAGCCTATTTTTCGTCTTTTGGCAACACTGCTTATAAAGTACATTAGTATTTCTTGCGAGATTTTTCAATGTATCAACGTGCTAATAGTTGATAACAAACAAAAAAAATTTTAATTGATAACTTGTAGCATAACTTGCTGGGCAACTTAATGTTAAGATTAACCAACAATAGAGGGCGCTAATCAAGAAAAATTATATATTGAAAATACTGTTGCCAGATAATTATAGTGTACAAATAACATTTTTTTGAACTTTTAAACGGTATTTATATAATTTAAATCGCATATGTATTAATAGAGATATTGAGAAAAATATATCAAATATATATATATATAAAGATCCATAACTCATACACTAAGAGCGAGCGGCTATTTTTTTTTACATTTTTTTAATCACAATTAAAAGTACTACTGCATCGTTATAAAAATTGTTTAAAAATTAAGTGGCCGGTGATCCTAATTTAAGGCAAAATAAACTCAATTGAAGAAATTATTCAAAAAGTTATATGTATTGGTTTTATTTTCAATGTGTTAAGTAGTAAAAAATTACTACTTAACACATTCTTAAACTTTTTTATCTATGATCAAAACTATTTTACTTACATAACATATGTATATAAAATAAAAATTTTCTTTTCACAGAAAAATTTTCTTTAACCAAACTTGTTAAATTTCAAACTAATTTCGAAGTAAATGCTTAAACTTCTTATAGTCTTTTTCTCTTTATCTTTATCTATCTACTGCAATAAAAAATCAAATTTAAACAAGAAAAATTCGCGTGTATGAATATTTCGAGAAATCGTCATTTTTTGAACAAAAATCGTCAAATTTCACTTTGGAGTTTTTACAGTAAAAAATCGTCAAAATGCAGATAAATCGGCAAATCTGGCAACAGTGATTGAAAAATTACACTGTGGTTACCTAAGTGTGGTAACGATTGCTAAGTAAATAGTAACAAAAATTTTACTTTTAATTACATGCACTTATACGTAAACAAATGAGCCCCTAAAATATGCTTTTAAGAATTTACAATTATATAAGTGTAAATTATTAAAAATTTTAGAACATATTATGAACTTTTTAAAACATATTTTGGGCGTTTATTTTGAATCAATAAACTGATTAAATCAGCTCTTTAAATATAAATATTTTATTTTTTCTATTTGAAAAAAGTGTTTATAGCTATGTCTCGCTTTTTAATTTGTAATAGCCTCTAAAATATATGTAATGATATGTACTAAAATTTTTAATAATTTACACTAATGTAAATTTCTAAAGCATATTTTGGGGCTTATTTATTACGTTTAAATGCATGTAAATCCGCTTACTAGATATCAGATATATTGACAATGAAGCAGTTAGGTTTCAGAATATTGTCTACAGGAATGTGAACTACAAAATCAATTTTACCTTTATAGACAAGACACAATTTTATTCTTTTTGTCTTAATAATTGATTTTTGTAAAACGATACAAAAATATGTTTCGAAAATTTATAATAAAAAAAAAAAAAAAAAAAAAACGAATAAATGCAAATTTATTTATTGTTTTCAATATAAATTGCATACATAATTTTCGTTTTCGAATTTTGCTAATAACCTCTAAAGTAGTGTATTAAAAAACTGAAACCGGAAATCGGCTAACCGGTTTTTACTTTTTACAAAACCGACCGGTTTCGAATAATTTTTATTTTCGTACAATTCGACAGGCCTTTTTCGGTTAACCGTTTTTTTTATGAAATTCTCCTTGTTAAATTTTGTTTACTAAATTAACCTATACTTACCATTTTTTTTATATTTGCTAATTGAATTCTATTTATAAATAAAAAATAAAATTTGTGTGAAAACTTAAAATTTTTTGAGTAGTTTTATTTTATTTATATTTAAACAATTCGCTTGTACTGAATCAAGCCCATAATTATTTGAAAGTATTTTTCATTTTCTTTATGAACTAATAAAGTTTTAAGGCTACTTTTTTTAATTCCCATTTTGAGATTTGAGTAGCACTAGACGTATTGAGAACTCAGATTTGTATATATATATATTTTTTTTTAACAGAATCTAAAAGTTCAAATACCTATTGAAGTAAATTTTAGTTTTATCGTTTGTCATAAGAACAAGGTGAATTTTAATAACCGTACCTAACGTAGGTAGAGTTGGATTAGAAGAAGCATTATTAGAATTCAGTTCAAAAAACACAAATTTTCAGCATTATCCTTTAGCTGCAGAAGAGCGATAAGATTTTTTATTTTTATATTACCTTTTATTTTTATATATAATGATATGTATTATAAGTGTGCTTTCTAAATATCAGAAAAATAATAATTTTTTAAATATTTGTATTTTTACTAAAAACAGGTTAACTGGATTTTATAAATCGTAGCGGATTTTATAAAACGATAACCTTAGTTAAACAGCTGTTTATTATTTTTGTTTGTTAAAGCAGTCAAACTGCATATATGAAAAACATTAATGAATTCGCCTTATTGTTGTTCTTGTATAATTGTTGTCATTTTCCATAAATTCGGATTAATTTTGACGTTTGTCTTGATAAAAAATTGTTTAATATAGACACTACGTAATGAAGTTATCGGATAACAAATTAAGATTGTATGGCAAATAACCATACGATTCGATGTTTGCGCTGGTAATATTGGCGGTTGTTATCAAAAAATATAAAAAAGCTAGAATTATCGTAGTTAAGAATGATCCAGGTTCGGCAGTGAATTTTCCTTACTTCTTAAAAAAGTTTGTCAAACAAATAATTGCGTACGATTCACAACTAACAGTACTTTGATATTCCAAAAGTACACTGCTACCAAAGCGTTTGGATTTCACAAGAAACAAGTGACTGTTTGGCTTTAAATGTTTCTACTAGGTGCAATTTTTATAGGGTTGGGCAAACTTTGAGGGAGTAATACTGCAGACAGAATATTTATTTCGGAATCATATGCATAGAACTAAATTTCGTCATCTTTGGCATTCTCCTAAACATGTTTTCAAGAACATATGGTGAATCTTTTCTTCGGGGTTAAAAGAGAAAAACTGTTCTGTACTCCCAAATATTTATGCAATATTGAATACCTTTCAGTGGAATTAATGCTCAGGAATTTCTCGATCTCACAATATTTCATATGTCGGTGTTGCATAAACAGTGAATGCACAGCATCAGTGTTTTTAGCAAAACAACTACTTTAAGAAAACCTTTACCAAACTCATTTTGGAGCCAACATAGACCATGATTGACTTCCACATACCAGTGATATAAGGTGGCCCCCAATGGAGCTTCGTTTCTATAAAAATTTGTTGTTTTCAATTAATCTGAAACAGAAATATATAAAAAATTGTCTGAGAGTATAAGACCTAAAAAACGTCGTATTTTATGATTCAATTGTCAGATTTAACGTAAGTTGCCGTTTCACAGAAAATAAATAGTACCCCTCGTAAGTTATATATAAATATATAGATATATATATATATATATATATATATTTAATTATATATCCTTCCAAACGTTGAAGTTCCTTTTTTTAAGGAAAAGTAGTTAGACCTAATCTATAAAATATATATTTCCAAAATTTACACAAAACCACCCCATTATTTTTGTACGCATGATTCCAATAAGTATTATTTTCAAACTTTAACAGCATCCATTGAAATCAAAGGGATGCTGTAATTAAGGGATGATTTGACTACCCTAAAAAGTAAGACATTTTGTTAACCATTTTTATGTAAATTTTTGTTTGAATTTAATGAATTTAATAGTTTTAATAGTAAATGGCTGTTTTTGGCCATATTTTCCATTAACTTGCAACATAAGTATGAAGGCCGGCTATTTTCATACTTTAAAGTAAGGACCCAAAAGGGATTTGCATGTTTAAAATAGATTTAATAAAGAATTACAAAAGTTACGCAGTAACTTTTTGTTAATAAAGAACAAAAAGTACACACTTGCTTATTACACTTATGTATAAAATGTATGCCAAATATATATATATATATATATATATATATATATATATATATATATATATATATATATATATATATATACTAAATAATTTGGAGATTGTGTTATATAAATATATATTATTATACTTAGTCGTTGTTATTATAACAATGTAGATTTGAAGCCTTATAAATTACAAAAATGTTACTTGTTAAAATGTTTCATTACCTCATCCTTAAATAAGAAGGAGTCGTAGTCGAAGTCGTCTACGCAAATATGTATTTGTTGTACTTGCTATAACACATGCAGCACCTAGTTTTTTTGTTTTTTCTTTTTATTATGTGTTTAGGCGCTTTGTTCTTTAGTTCCATTTTATGTGCCATTATTTTTGGGTCACTTGTTAACTAGATTTTCTTTACGTCTTTTAATTTGCTTTCTTTGAGTTCTCTGCAATGAATGTTAAATGTGGTAGGGATCTACGTTAATACATATGTACTTTCAAATGTATGTTTGTTTATATGTATGTATATATGTGGTTGTTAGTTTCGCATGTCTTTGCCTGCCTGCCTGCCTGCCACTTTACAGTTATCAACAAGCTTTCTGTCATGTTTCCTTCCGTTTTTTCTACCAGTTAAACTGCTAAATTTAATGCGACAACTTTATTGTAGAGTAAAATGTGTACACCTAATAGGAAAAAGAGGAAAATAAGTAAATAGAAAAAATAAATTTTCCTCCCAAAACTTTTGAGCCTCATAAAAATAATGTTATCCATGATTAAATATATTATTTTTAAGTATTATTCTGCCACTACTTCTTCCATACATCATGTATTTGTTTAACAACATTATAATTACAAACTTTTCCCCACTAAATGGAAATATGCTAAGCTGATCTCTATTCCAAAATCTACCTCAGAGTTTCAACCTAAAGTATTTGAGTAACTCTTACAACTGCAGATGAGCCAATACATAGAAGACAAAAACTTAATGTTTGAATGTCCGGCTTTCGCTCTAATCACAGTTGCATCACATTGATGATGGAAATGTAAACTTTTTGATTCTTCTTGATTACTCTAAAGCATTTGATACAGTTAACCACTAAATATTATGTATGAAATTGAAACATCTTCTTAACTTCTCACCTAATTCAACACGGCTTATTGCTTCGTACTCAATCAGTTCACGTTAATAACATGACCTCAACACCCATATCACTGACAAAGTGTGTACCACAGGGTTCAATCCTGGAACCGCTATTATTCTCAATATATGAGAACGATCTATCCAACGTTTTATCACATTGCCCATTGCAGCCCTTCCGATTTTATAGAGGAGAATATCTCTAAACTCAACCAAGATTTAAATAAGTTACATCACTGGGTCACTACAAACAACCTATACTTAAACCCTAAAAACCCAAATGTTTAATCATTCATAAAAAAATGTTCTGCCAATCATTGAATGTGAAATACAAATTAACAACCAAAAAATTGAGGTCATTCAAAGAATAAAAAACATTTGAATTATTTTGAACAAATTTTTAACTTGTATAAGTCACGTGGACATACTTGTTTCTCAAACTTATTTAAAGTTACGTACTCTTTGGATAACTCAATCTACACATCAATCAGAATTCGACAATTAATAGTAAATCAGAAGAGCACGTAAAAAAACTCGGGAGAGGTCTAGAGAGACTGTTCTGTGCAATCATGGAAGCTTTGACATCAATACCAATGCTAATAATATACATTTTTTTTATTTTTTTTTTAATTGTCACAAATTATTGAACTCAACAGTTTTGTTCAATTAGTTTTGTCGCGCAAATTTTGGAAAAAACTTTGAACTAAAATATAAGTTGGATTCCACGTCCAGTTAAAAGTCCTCTTTCAGTAAAAATTAAGACAATTTACATCAAATTTGATGTACACAAGGAACAGAAAAATATTATAAAATTTAATATAAAGGGTGCCATATATTATAAAATTTAATCTTTAACGCCCACTTTTACCACTGTCATCAAAATTTTAATGTATGTTGAAATTTGTTCATTAAGAAGCAATGTTACCTTTTTTAAAAGAAGTGGGCGTGGCATCCAGTCAGTACTTCCTTCAAGGATATACATATGTGTCATGTTTCATTTTAATCGGTTCAGTGGTTTAGAAATAAGGTCAAGTTAAATAAAGTAAACAATATTATGACAAAAATGGGCGAAAAAAGGGTGTGGCATTCAGCAAAAGTCTAGTATAATAATATTGGTACTTTATAAAATAACCAGGATACATAATTAAATTTGGATAAAATAATTTAAATGTTCTTTATTTCCAATGATATTGAAAAAAGGAGTCCGAAAAATTCAAACTTCAAGAGGCATAAACCGAATTTCGAACTAACTTTGAAAACCCCTTTGGGGGTTTTGTTAGATTACTCTTACACTTTTATTATGCGTGGGAATTATTGAGGCAATTGTTTCCTATTGCACTGTGTTAAAGCTAAACAAGTTAACTTTGTTTAAGGCTAAACTAATCCGCAATTGAAACTTATCTGAAATATTATCAGCTTATCTGATTATGTTTAATCCATAATCAACTAATTTAGGACTTAAAAAGACATATGGTTAAACTTAATTTAGAACTATAAAAAACGTCTACGAATGAAACAAAATTCGGATTATATCAAGATCTGGTTCTGGTTTGTTACCATTATCTACTATTATTCTTTTTTTTCAAGAAGAAGTTTTTCGACATTATAATTTGATATATATGAATAGCATTTCTTAAAAATTTGATTCTTAGAATGTTCCGGAGCTGAAACAATTAATGACGTAAAGTCATTGACGCAGTTGTTTATATCTTATTCACATTCAAAATATGGATCTGTGTGGATATGACTACTGATATATTTTATATATTTCAAAAAATTTGTTATATAGTAAGTGTTATTAGGAAATTTTGGTATATTAGTTCTTCCATAATAAGTTAATATTATTGGAGAATTAAATCATATAAAATTTCTGTAGTTATCGAATTTCTATTAATATTTTTAGATGCGGCAAAGTCAATGAGATCAGAAATTTTTCTAGTATCAGCCGGCCAGTATGATGGCTGTCTAGGGGACACAACATACAAGCCATTTTTGCGATCAACTAGAACCTTATATAGTTTTCCACCTCTGGGATTCATCAATCTGGAAACCCAGTATGTATGTTTGACATTATAGTCGCCACATGTCAGGAAACGATCTCTTAGTATATTAAAGGAATCCTCAGAGTTTTCTTTGGTCATTGAAAATCGTGGTAGGCAATAAATTGAGCTCAAGTTGTAATGTCGGATGGTTTGTACAATGGAATGAATAATCTGGAATATAAAAATTATATTTAGTGCTGAGACTAACATCACATCGATATTTTGTTTTTTCATGAAGTATGATACCTCCGATTTGTGTTGGTTTAAACTATTTGCATTCCAGAAATATACTTTCAAGTAACTCATTATCTTCTTAGGAGGATTTTATTTGGTTCTGCGCTCTTTGAAGCTATTGTATTGTATTTTGCATGGACGACATAAAGTTTGTCATATTTTAATTAAGAGAGATAATATTCTGCGTAAGTGTTTGCATAAATGTTTCTAACCCTCCCATATTTTGGGAAACATTAGACTGTTGGAATCCTGTTTTTAAAACATTGTCTTATTTTCATTTTTGTCTACATTCACTTTCTTCACATTTCATATCTGAAGTTACACGTTCTTTTGTATGGATAACTCCGGAATTAACTTGGTTAGAAGCGGTTTCATATGTTATTTCAACAATACCTCTTCTCATTTGATTTTACTTTTCTACCAATCTTTTTAGTAATTCCTTGAAAACTGGGCAACTGCCACCGCAGTTACCACATTTTCTTTTGAAGCATGAAGTGACAATAATTTTCCTAATAGGTATTTTCTACGTTATTGCACGAGAGACGCTTGTCATTTTGCGGTTTAAAAGTTTTTTTTTTCTCTACAATTCGTATTATAATACGACTTCTGCCATCATGTTGGATTTACTATAAGTTTGTTTGTTAGGTTTGGATTTTAATTTGTATTAATTCTTAGTATTTGCGGTTTAACAGTTATTTATTTTGTATTTGACAGAATCACACACAAACAAACACACCCCAAAAATTAGGTTATGTATGTTCATTTTATGTATTTTTATGTTTTTGTGGCTGGAAAAAAGCAAAACCAACAATGAAATCGATATGATAATAGAAGTTTGGTTTTTGGCAGAAAAAGTAAAACAACACTTTTGCTAAAAATCATTTAATTTACGAGTATTGTAGATTATAATATTTAATTGCTGATAATTTGTCATTGTTAAATGGTTACAAATTGTTTTTAGTTTTAAGAAGAATTACAATATAAAATTTAGACATTTTGAAATATATTTATGTAAATAGTAATGTTATAATAGTTAAGGAACTAAAGACGAATTTTGATTTTTTTTTTTTAATATTTTTCCAGTATTAAAAGCGCATTAATAGACATCGCACAAAAATTGCAAAAAGAAAAAAAGTGGTAATATATCTAAATCTCCTAAACTACTGGTCGGGTGAAATTGAAATGTTGAAAGTTTTAGAGGTGAAGCTAAGCTTTTAGAAAAATGATCTTGTATTTATTCTGTTGCTATACGGGATGATCTAATTTGACTTTCGTACACAGAATAAAGTTTGTACATAAATAAAATCATAATTTCTTAAGCTTTTTAGCTTAACTTTTATAGCTTAAACTTTTTTTTATAGTTTTTCAAATGAATCAAAAGTCACGAAAATTGCGCAGTTAACAAGCATGTAAGAAATTTACTCTCAACTGATATTTAGTGAATATGGTGTTTTCAACTGGTTCTCAACTGGAACTTTGGCGACGAGTAAGATGTCATTTGGTACTCAACTGGTACTTAGGAATCGATCCATTACTGCAATTGCTACCAATTTCTTGTAGAGTATAAATGGAACGTAAGTGGATGATTACTCAAAAAACGTAAATGTAGCAAGTACTTTGTTGTTGTTTTGTACACGCCAGCATCAGTGATGTAAATTAAACAGTAAATCTCTTGCAGTTTAAAAATTTCTTCTTTTATAACTAAAATTTTAAATTTTAAATTATTGCTCCAACTCTACGCTTTATTTAAATAATTTTAATAATTTTCTTAGTGAAGAAAATTGCAAAACAAATTGTCCAATTAATTAACATTTTTAAAGAGATACCGAAAATCGATGTACTGAAATAATAATCTGTCAATACTGTTCTTACAGCTGCCACGTAAAAACGTAGAGCGACCTAATTTGATTAGGTCAATATGTTACATTTACGTTTATCATTACCAATGTACACATATCACTCATAAGCAAAACGTGTCAGCTGATTCGTTACAAAAAATCTATTCTCAAAGTTTTTATTGTCGCTACTGAAATACTTGATACTTAAGCAATAAAACAATTTTAGCCTTTTTAAAAATAGATGTAGGTATGAATCTAACAGAATTACATATTTATTAGAAACTATCTTCAATACCTATTTACAATACTTTAGTACAATATTAAAAAAAAAAATAAATGTTTCAAACATATACTTTTATTTTAAAAATATATTCATATATTTGCGTGCAAATTATATGTAAAATATAATTTTAATTGCTTAGTTTTGATACTTTTAAGCAATATTATATTTTTCCCGAATACCCGGGAACGTAATAGAGAAATCACAGTGACTTGAAAACTTAAAAACTGGTATCAAAAATTTTAATTTACTCTTCAAATATTGAAATTATTAAATTTTCCTTTCATTTAATTATTTTTTAGTCCTTTTATTAGATTCTTAACCAACACTTTGTTTAAAATTTTCCCGCTGTTTAATGTGGATCTTTATTAATAAATCAATTTAACTTTCATTTATAAGTGTTTTTCCTTAGTATGATTTCATTTTTAGATCATTAAATTAACAATCATAATTTTAATACATTGTTGTAGTTTTAACAGTTCCTGTTGTTTTCCTTTTTTCCTTATTATAAAATTTTTATTGAAATTCAATATTTTTTTTGGTGTCACACAACCAAGGAAACCATATATTTAGTTTATAATAAAAAAAAAAAAAATACATACAGAAATAGATAAATAGTCCTTTTTCATAAAGTAACAAAAACTAGGATAATGAAACTACTACATGGTAACAGTTGTAATAGAATAAATATATGACGATGATGTTGATGACTGCCAATGAAATAACAAACACATACAAGTGCAGTATATCAATAGAAAAAATAAATTTATAAACATTTAATGTAGACAAATGTATAAATTTATATATATGTATATACATTAGGGTGTCTCCAAAATAAGAAGTATCGATGTTCCCAGCTCAAATGAAAATTTACTTCATTCTGAGATATTGTTTCTCAAAATTTTCGTCCTTATATTATCCTTTCGTGAGTTGGATCAAAATGGAAAAAGGTTCTTTTTCGGGTTTTTCGGATTTTTTTCATATTTCTGCCAAATAAGTTTAATTTTTAATTAAACTTAAGTTATTTCGTTGTATGTTAACAGAAGTATGAAGTATTATATATCATTGGAAAGCTTATAATAATACGCGTATTTTGATGCTAATTTCTCCTCATACAGAAACATTTGTATATGAAGAAAAATATAAATAAAATCGAATAAAATTCAAACTAGGTCGTATTTTAAAAAGCGGGAAAAACTGTTTCAGTGTAACTGCTAGAGAATTATATTTTATTGTTTTGGTCTTATTTTTTAAAATATTTATGTGTAAAAAATTAAAATTATGAGTAAAAATTGCAAAATTTCTTACTTATTTGGAAAATGTTTGTTATGTTATTAAATGCGCGTCTTAAAAAGGATGAAAATTTTAAGACATGGTATCTTAGAATGAAGTAAATTTTAATTTTTGCTAGGAACATTGATATTATATTTTCTCTTCATACAAAAGGAGCAACCCTAATATACATATATGTAGTATGTAAATGTACTACATACAGTTACTCATTTAAAATATTCTTATGAATAGCAGTATAAGGATAACCCTACTTTAATATAAAACAGTACTTCAGACAAGAAAAACAAACAGCTAAAGAGGGTATGAAAAAAAAATTGAAATTAAATAGGACAGACATGCAAACAAACACAACACACACTAATACACACTTTGTTGATGAGCTAGCACCTACCCAACAAATATAAATTTAACCGATTGAAAGCTTTTATTTAGCATCTATAGGCGGATCCAATCGACCTCTCAGGAGAACAGCAGTGGGTTCTTAAATAGAACACATTCAAATTTGTTTAAATGCTTGACATTTTTTCTTTCTCATCTGAATTCAAAAATTTTTATACATTTTTTGTCATTAAATATAAAGACCTAATGATTTATAGTTCGAATGTTTGGATTTCCTTTTCGTTTGTTGATTAAAATTAAAACTTTGATACATAATACGTACAGACGAATTTACACATAGCACTATTGGTTACTTGGACTCACTTTCAACTTTATCCTTAAAGCAAACTTTCAGAAAAGATTAAAATCAGTATATGTTTTTAATGGAAACTTTTAATCAGAGTAATAGTAAATATGTTACTTTTTAATTTTTTATATTTGATATTTGGTTCTACGAATATTCCCTCCTTAATCTTGGCTTCGCTGTGGAAAGAAAAAAATCGTTCGGAAAGTTTAGCCTGAAACATCTTTGATTAGAGCTTCAATAATATTTCGACTTCCAAATTTTTATTACTTTTGGAATTTGCTGCCAAATATAAAACCTATGTCCCAACCTTAACCCACTTTTATAAATTTTTATCTTTTTAAAGAATATTTTTTTTTTTTTTTAATTTTTAATGTCCACTCATATTTTGCCAGTGCACTTTTGATTGTTTTATATATTTTTTTTTTTATAATTTTTGTTACACCCTATTTTTTTCTACTTATTTTGCCTTGTTTTTGTACGGATTAAGAGGGAAATTTTTAATTATTTCAACTTTAAAACTCCTAGGAGGTAAAGTGGGATTACACTTTTGAAACACTTGTTTTTGCTCCACAAAACATAGTAGACATATTTGCACTAAGTCTAATCTAAATAATTATATAAGCATTTTCCATCATAGTATGTCAAAGTCTTCGTAAAATTGTACGATTTAAATTTTCAGTTTTTATAGATCTTAATGATGGTTTTAAAAAATATACAAATCTTTCTAAATGGACAAGAAAAGAAATCTTAACATACATATGTTAATGAAAAATATGTTCAAGTTAGCGTTGCTATTTCTGTATGCCTCCTAGCTCCTCTTCTTTTGGGTCCGAGGGGTCCACTTTCAAATATAAAATTTAATGAAAACCGATTAGAAAATCCAAATTCGTTAACATTACTGTCAAGAGGGTATTTTCATAATTAAAACGTAACTGTTATTATGTAAAATAGTGTTTTGTAATTAAATTGGGCGTAGGTATATAGTCGAATTAAAGAGAACGGCAAGGGATAGTAGTATAGATCTTATACAAGGGACTAACTAAAGAGACTTAGCTATGACGAGAGTAAAATGGAAACCAAAAATCCTTAGGGACTTTAGGAAGGAGATTCGTAAAATATCATTTGAATCTAAAAATTTTTATTGATCAAAATTGGACGATATAAATACGATCGATAATTTTAAGAATGTTTTCTATTTTTGAAACGTTTGAATTTATGTTTGCTGGGCAAAACTACGTGTTACGGAAAGGAATAAACTTGTATTTAAGTGCTCGTATAAGTTTAAAAATACAAAAGTTAGTGAGGAAAGGGTAGATATATGAATATTTAGGTGGCCCGTTTGTATGGATAAAAAAAAAATAAGATATCCATATTCCCAACTAAAATAAGACATCGTTTCTCAAAATGTTCGTGCTGACGTTCTCTTTTTTCGAGCTAGAACGAAGTATAAAACGTAATTGGTGTCATATGAAAGATGTTCGAGAGGCTCATTTAATGATATATTAGAAACTTCCGGGCAGATCCGGGTGTATACAAAATTTTTAAATTTTCCAAAAGTACAAAAAAAAACTTATATGGTTCAACTTTAAAGTTTTGAATGTTACTATAAAACAATTAAATAATTAAAAATTTTTGGCAAGACCATTCCTAATCTCAAATATATATTAAACTATTACATACTTGTGTCATACTATTTTTTTAATCCTCACTGTAACACATAAATGCATGTCATCAGTAGATGTAGGGGTGTCGTTGTAATTGAGTAGAATGTATGTTTGTAAAGATGTCTGATGTTAATATATTATCAAAGGATATGCTTACATTCGCGCTTGATTATACAATTAAATTAATTAAATTATTAACTCCAAAAGGCAACAACAAGTCAGTTAATTAAATGTGTGGAAGAATGTACACGCTGTGCCTATCTAAATAGGTCCCTTCTGGTTTACATTCTTAAAGTTTTGGATTCTTTAAACCTTCTTTTAATTTCATTTAATACTTAATAAAATTGTATTAAAATAAAGAATTTTATTTAATAAAGACTGTTAATGGACATTGTAAGACCTTTAAATTATAATAATTTTTAAACTACATAGTTGGATTAAAAATGAAAACATAAAATGTTCTGGAGAATTTATTTATTCAATTACAGACTGCTACAGCGAAAAATCACTCGAAAAATCTTATAGCGTACGTAATAGGCTTTTTTGAGGACATCATAAATCAGTTTTAAAAATTTTAAACTGTTTTTGGATAGATTTCTGTATTAATGTTATATTTTTTTGGTTATGTTTTTATTTTTACTCTTTTGAAAAGTAGATAAATTAAGCTTTTCAACCGTGTATCCTTTTTCTGTTTTGATCAAATATTAAAAGCAAACTTTTAAAGAATATCTAAAAAAAATAAAATTTTTCCACAATTTTTCGAGTTTAATATAAAAAATTCTATTCGTATTTTTTTCTGTGCACCAAATAAAAAATTTAAATAAATGTTTTGTCTTTAAATATATGAAGATTTTTTTTAATAAAGTTTAGAAAATGCTTAATAACTTTTTGAATTTTTAAGCATTTCAAACTCAGAGAACCAAGCCGAGTCAAAATTTTCGGCGGCGGAATTATATATAGAGTGTGTGCTAAATGGTAGCAAAGTAAATTTTTGACAGTTATGAGGAATTAGCCCTATGGGCCAATGAAATTTTTGACAAACGAATGGAACATTTTGACAATCATAAAATAAGTAATAAATTAAAATATTTTAAAATTGTTTGTGCATTTTAATGTTTATTTTATAAAATTTGTATTTTTTGATAAAAAGAAATAATTATTTAAAAACGTATTGAATTTTCTAAAAGTTTTATGAAGTTTTATTAAAAAATTTGTCAAAATTTATCATGGAAAAAAGTTTTCATTTGGCACAGCAAAAGTGTAAAATTTTTCACCATAGGAAAATTAAAATTTTCTACAGAACATAAAAACTAATAGATCGGATTTAGTTCTGATAAGATTAGCAGATATGCAGTAAATTTTTATTTTTATTTTGTTCTTTTTCCGAAAAAAAAAAAAAATCAAAAGTTTTGTGGGAGCAAATAAGATCAAAAAAAAAAAAAAATATTTATGTAACAAGTTTGTATAGGTGTATCTGAGGCCGTGTTCTACTTCCAGCAGGAAAATGCTTTAGTGCTTCATTCCTGGAGACCTTTGTGAATGCCTCGACACCCCTCCATAAACATTTTAAACACATTCCACTTTGGCTTGAAAATTCCTCAAAAAAAGTTTCGGCTTCATCAAAAAAAAAAAAAAAATCGGCTGCTAATTCTTTTTTTTTCGCCTTCATTAGATGCGAAGTAGAAGGTGTATTACTCACTTATTAACTTTCTCATTACAAGCAGAAATATGTTTAATGAAGGAAGTCCGCATGTGTTTTTTATTAATTTTATTTCAGACTCTTTTGTAATAGTATTGCTCATAAGAGAGCATTTTTATTTGAGTGCAAGTTTTTGCCTTCTCGCTTATTTTTGGAACGGAGAAGGGCAGGCCTTGCCTCCAATGACACGCCGTGTAAAAAAGAAATAATGTTAGAATGCTTTGTGTCTGCTAAGTAAAGCATTTTAGAATGTCTCTTTTGCCCTTCTGTTTCCGATTGGGGCTTTGTATTTTAATGTCATCACACCAAAGTGTATACATATATATAATTGAATATATTTTGATAGAGAAATAAAATGTAACAATTTGAAAACCTTAAATTGACTTAAAAATTAGGTAGCTACAATTTCTTTAGTACAGCAACTAACCTCAAAACTGTTTTTTTTTTTTGCAATATCTCAAAGTTTAGGAGGTGTTTCGAAATTTTGAAAATTGATGCGTAACTTCCTCGAAAAGATCTACAGTCAACATTAGATGGTTTTTTGACTGAAAATAAAAAGTCTCATTTTGTAGCAGCGTGTTATTTGATATTTTAAACTGAAGCTAATAGCTAAGGAAAAAATATTGAATCAATATTTTACCAATATAGTGTCACTTAACAAAGGAAAATTTTAAAAATGTTAAATATTCGATATCTCCTTTCCAAAACAATCCAGAAATATCTAAAGAAAACATTAAAGTAACATAAATATTTAAAATTTAATTTAAACTGAAAATAGAAATGAAAAGAAAAATGAATTTATAATAAACTAATCTCACTCACATGAATCATTTAAATTATCACCTCAATATTCATTATGATTCAGAATCACGACAATAAAATTAAATTAAAATGTATTGTCCCCCAAATTTAAATGCTGCAGATAGACATATAGAAAAAAAAATAACTAAAAACGATAACATACATAGGGAAAGTTTATTTCTTTTCTTAAAAAAAGAGAAAAAAAAAGAACACATCCACACCACCACAAAAGAAACGAAAAAATAAAAAAAAATCATAAATTTCCAAAATATATGTATTTTTTTGTTTTATTTCATGACGTTTATGTTTATTGTATATCTAAGTTTAAGCATTCATAATTTATACATTTTAATGATCTCTGAATTTATCCCACAAATATTTTTACGTTTCGGTCGTTTTCTTTTCGTAATAATTCTTTTTTTTGTGAAGGTTTTTCATTCTTTTTACACGTGTTAAAAATTTTCCTAATACCTAATGGGCGATGGCAATAACAATAATCGCTTTTGAAAAGTTTTCCTGTCAGAAAAGCTTTCTTTTTGAATGAAATAAATGAATAGGAAGTTTTTTTTTAGCAAAAAGAAATCAATTTTTAGATTAAATTAGATTTGAAATAAAAGTTGATGACCCGGATTTTGAAGAAATAACTTCAAAAGTAAAATATTCAATGTGTATAAATAAAATAACGATATGGAGCAGGGGTTCTCACAAGCAACATTGCAACTCGAGAACAGCCCACCAAAATTTTTGTGTAATAAGCAAGTTGATGCAAATTCATATTTTTTGCCTTTAATCCCAAAACAGTATAAGCTAAATATATTTGTGAATTAGGGAATTTGCTTTAAAATGACATGGATTTTTTAGTGCATATTTTTGCATATTATGTTGAAAATTAATGTTTGCATAAAATTCAAATTAATTTCATTTTTTGTTTAGATAAGATAAAGGGACATTATTTATGTAAACTAAACAATAAAAGTATTGAATATATGATTCAATCATAAATTAAATCAATTTCCGCCAGATTTTTTATGCACTTATATTTTTGCTCGAAAAGTTGCTTATTCATTAGTGAGTGATACTAGTTAGCTTACTTATGGAATTGTAGTAAAATTTTTTTTTTTGGTTAGTTTTGTAATTTAGCGTTTAAAGTATACTTGATAATAAGAATTCATGATCCCATACTTTAAAACAATCTTAATTGTTAATTTTGTTGCAATTTGTGAAATAAGTATTACACATTTCTTATAAACGTTTCACATTTTTAGTTTCATCATTTATTGGATGCATACAACCCTATCTGTTGAGTAAGCATTTTGAATTATTATGGAGGAGTAAGTTTTGAAACAAAATTTGTATGAATTCCTTTGGTAGACCTATGAGAAACCTATTATGACCGTAAAAATCTTGTTAGTTGAGGTGTGGCTTATTTTCGATTTAGGTGAACAATGGTTTTCTAAATTTCTATTTGTTAAATATGTAAATATGAATTTGTATATGGGGCATTACCAAACAATTTTAACCTGGCTGAAACTGTCTTTAATAAATTTGTGGTAATACTATTTTAGACCAACGAGTTACAGATCTGAACTCACAAGACTTGATACTAATATAGTGTAAAACTTTAGCACCATATGTTTCACTTTATAATAATTGTTGTTAAAAGTTCAAAAACTTAACAAAAGAGCTAAAAATTACTTAACTTTTTCTCATTGTTTTGCATTTTTTTGTTCGCACGTTCATACTTTTAGATCTCATTCGTCCTTGTATAAACTATTCGGATCTTGTAGATAAATTCTACACCATTTTTCTTATTGTGCAGACTTTCAACAATTAAATATGGGTAGTCGAGCTTTGATAACAAAATTTTTTAATTTTAATTGCGTATTTTGCGCTATATCTCGTTGATGTGCCCGAAATAGTCAATGCAGTAGATAATCTCAATGTTTTGAAAAGTTTCATATAGAATAGCATGGATTAGTGCGTGAACTTAGGTTTTTGTTATTTTACACAATAAAATCGGAGGAGCTTTAAAAATAAATTTAATAAAACAAATTTTATAGACTTTTTAAGATGTTTATATAGCAAATTGCAATTTGTGCAAATCTTGGATATATGGATCTAAGAAAAGCGATAAATATAATTAATCAGGATTTTAAAAATCGTGATTTTTATTGTAAAATATGCCGCACTAATACCATCAAACAAAGAAAATATCATATATTTAATTTGAATAACTCAGCAGCTTTTAATATTATAATTTTAACTAGATTTATACATAAACTTCTAGTTTGTAAAAATTTTTATACTTCAACTTAAATCCGCTATATCTTTCGCATTGATTATATTCGAGTCACTTTATATTTATAGAAATGGATTTTAATGTGCCTTAAAAAAAAAAAACGAAAATACAAATGTTTTTTTCAGTTTGATTCACAATAGACTCCTACATTTTCTATCGAATTAATTTTAAAATCAGTTACATGTTTCACATTTATTCAGTAAACGTGACCGAATCGAATATAATACTAGAAACTGGCAGAATTCGGTCGACAAAAATTCGGTTGCCACAATGAAACTGTTTCCTCTGTGTAGTCTGTAGTCAAGTTTATATTCTTTTATATCCATCATAAAAAAATGATGGGGGTTTATTCTGTTTGTTATTCTGTGTGTAACATGTCGAAATATACGTCTAAGACGTATATATATTTTGGATCCTCTTCCGTCTCTCTGTCTATTAAAAGCAGGATATGGCTCAGGGCGGACAACCTAGGGTGACCAAATTTGGATCAAACATATCTATTATATAATGTTTGTTTGATATTTGTTTTCAGTTCATACTTTGTTTTCAGTTCATACTTTGAAGCCGATATCTCTTAAACAAAAGCATGTATGCCATCGAAATTTTGTACAAATAGTTCAAGAAGCGATTTAAACTCGAAAGCCAAAAATGGGTGTGATCCGCTCACTTTACCGCACACATCCCATACAAACAGTTGCAGGTCAAGGGCTAATTGAAAAAAAATTAGTTAACTCTAATCAATTTTTGGAATGAAGCTCCATATATAGCCAGCTTATATCATTAGTATGAGTAATTCAGTGGATGCAGTTAGCTCCAGCACGAATTTTGTGAAGGCCCTCTAAAAAAATTTATTTTTCTAGGAAATATTTACGCTGTGCGTATACTAAATATGCCACACCGACATATGATATGTCGTGAAATTGAAAATGTTCCCTACGTTAATTCCATGTAATCAATATTGCATTAATATTTGAGCGTTCAGAATAGGTCTTTTCTTTTAACACCATGCAATTTAACAATTATTTAACAAATACTTACGTTGATTTTTGCATGGAAGTGATGAGAAATATAATGTGTTTAAAGAGATTGCTACAGACGACGAAATCTAAATCTATGTGTTTGATTCTGAAAAAAAGATCATTCAGGAGTATTACTCATTCAAGGTTGGTCCCACCTCATAAAAGTTGCATCTGTCCAAAACATTTAAAATCAAACGGTCACGTATTTCTTCTGAAATTCATAGACTTTTCCAGCGTGTGTTTCAAGTATTAAACTACAGTTAGTTGTGTTTTTCAAAATTCTTCCAAGAAGGAGGGGAAATTAACTGCCGAACTCGGTTTAACTCTCTCATACAATAATGCTAGTTTTTATATAATGTTTCAAAAAACCGCCAATGTTATCAGCACAAACGTTGAATTTTCTGATTATCCACCAATCCACCATACTTTGTTGTTAAATATAACTAAACAAATAGCGTGGTAAATATTTCGATACCTGAAAAATCGATTAATGTAATTAAAATACATGCTTTTGAGGTGCTTCAATCAAACAGATAGGACTGCAAGATGATGGTTTCGATATTAGAACGAACTTTTGTTTTCAAGTCTACGAAAACACTTGTCACAAATACTTAAAAATGACTGTGATTTATTCATTATATAGTTCATTCATTATAGTTTAAGTACCATGACTATGGACTAGTGCAGGCGCGGATACAACCAAAGTTTTTGTTGGGGAGGGGGGTGTTGTCGTAATTTTTTTTTTTTTTTAATTTTTTTATTATGAAAAATTCGCGTTTTTCAAAATTCGAGTTTTTCAACATGCGAAAACACAATTTATATTTTGTATGAAAACCATAGAAAATTATATACATAAGTAATTAATACTTTTGACTATTTCGGAACTAATCCAGGTTTTTCTAAATAGATTAAAACTGAAAATGGGTGATCATGATTTCTCTTTAAAGTTTTAAAGCAATGTTTGAAATTTTCTTCGGAATATTTTTAGGTTTAAATGCTCTTAATCCACATAATAAGGACAGAATAATGATTTTTAAATTAAATATATTCTGCAAAATTGTTGAAATACAACTAGACCCACCCAATTCCAAGTTATTTTATGAGCAGGTCAAATGAACACTTTCTAAAATCTGTAATTTCTAATCGAATAGTCCGATTTACATGCAAATTTATACAATCCTAGCAAATAATTTTCGCATTTTATGTGTGATGGCTCTTTCTTGGCTTTAAATATTCCAAAAATTATTATTTCTTAAATTTCAAATTAAGAATTGTTTGCAATCGGAATAGTTATGAGGTGAGGCTTTTTTCTATATAATTTGGAGAAAATCGAATTGGATCCAGGTTTTGTTAAAATTAGAAATTTGAATTTCCGTATACGAAAAAACCGATAACTATAAAGGTTAAACAACATTCGTAAGTCTTAATGAGAGAAAGTACACTCATCTTTGAAATCGTGCTTGAAATATTAGCAAGCAATCGGGTTTTACCTTCCTCCCCCTCCCAAATAAATGTAAAATGTTTTCACAAATGAAAAATTTAAATTTAAAACAATCCTAAAAAAATTTCCAAAATTAGGTTACACCTTTTTTAAGTTAGTTCTATAAACTATTTACATAATAACTTAAAATTCATTAAGTATTTAACGGGTCAATAACACACATTACATACAAACGTCACATATAAAATTTTACACCCTTTAACGCCACTACAAAAATAATGACTATGACAGTTTTTTTTAACAAGTTTCCTTTTAGCATAAACTTAAGTGAAAAGATAACTAAAAAGTAATTTGCATAATTTTAGGCACTTTAGAAAAAGCACAAACACATTTTGAAACGACTGCAGAAAATATGTGCAGGTTTAATACACCCAAAGTCATTATATGTAACCCAAAGGAATAGAACACCTTTAGAAATAATGTTGAAAACGTTTCTGTGTCAAAAATGTCTGTATTTGTTCCTTTTTTTTAGAAGAAATTATTATACTTTAGAGTAACACAAGTTAAATGAATATTGTACATAGTCGTTCATATGTATCATATGTGTGTTTATCAAAAAATAAAATAAAAACTTTAATAAATTTTATGATCCTATGGGAAATTTACTAAAGTAGAAAAATACTAAAAAAAGAGGTGAACTGTTGTAAAATATAACAAGTCATGTAATTAATTATTTAAAACTAAAAACGTTCATAAATAATCACAAAACGCGAACTAATATCTATGATTAGGTGTTAAAAATAAATACACATATGTTAGTATATTTGCATATTGTTAGGTATAGTTGCTATTAAAAATTTTGTATAATAAGACTAATTTGGCGTACTGATATACTTATTTTAAAAGTAAAATAAGATATTTCTCAGATGTATTGTAGATATATTTTTTAGTGCCACTGTCAAAAAGTTAATATCTTTGTCACTACTACTATTTATAAATGTATATGTAAGTATATCGTAAATGAAGAAATATATTTTTATATTATATATTACTTTAATTAATTACCTTTTTAAAATGTTATCGACCTTTTAAAATATGCATTACAGCATATTAATGAATATCAAAATTACAAAATTTACATCAACTATAAGCACAATTCCAATATTTTCTCACAAAATGTTAATACTACTCCATAATTAGATGAAACGTTAATGCCTATAAACACGCTTTATTTTTTATACAAATATGTTTTTGTGACCTAAAAGGTATGCATTATAAAATACACGTAAGAATAGTTTAATAGCTTATATTTTATTGTTTTTTGTTTTATTATAACATCGTGTAACAGCATTTTTCACACATGAATGAAACTATATATACATTAAAGCAAAGACATTTTATGATAGGACTGCTTACTCCGCTTTTCATTTCGTATTCGAAAATCCTTTTAAAAAGACTTTTAAATTTCAAAAATAATATTTTTTTAATAAATTATTTTAAAATCTGTCACTTGTTTAATTGTGTCCATATTTGTATCAAATGATAGAATAGGATTTAGAAATTCTATTAAAATTATTTGTTTAAAATTTTCTTTGCCTTATAGTGTTAAAAATGTCCTTGAGATTTAAAAAAAAAACCAACAAAAAAAAATTGTGAAATTATAATTTTAAATACATTACAATATGTTTTCTTAATCTCATATTTTGACCTTTTAGCTGCAACAGTTCAAATTTTATAAAATTTTAAAAATATCATGTTAGTGTTTATGTAAATTTTCTTTTCGTTATATATATATATATATTACAATTTTAAATAGCAATTTTAAAGCTAATAGAAAATAGTTCAAATCGGTCCATTATTTTACCTTGCCTTCATACAAATGTTTCCCAGAAAATCGCTTTAGTGATTACATTTTTTTACAATATAACTATAAATGACATTATTAAACTTCAAAAGGATTGGTTCATAATTTAACATAATTTCTATATAAGATTTGTTCAATCACTTTAATGAGCATATATTTCATAAAAATAAAAATGCTAGATTTTGAACTAAATTTAGCATAAATAAGTTTTGTATAAGTGTATATACCACGGTATGAATTTTAACAAGGATCGGTACATATATGATCATTGTTTCTATATAAGGACCTCTCTGGAATATAACTTTAATTCGCATACATAATGATTATGGTTGCGCTTGACTGACTACAGAGTTTTTTTTTCTAATTACTGGTATTAAATATTATATAATAAACATAGCCTACTATTTTTTCGCAGTATAGAATTATAAGTAATGAATTTAAAGTTAAATAAATATAAATACTGAATTTACCATCGTTTTAACTTTCAAATATAATTTAAAGTCATCCAAATAATATTGTCATGTTACACAAAAGGTAAGAATTACTTAAAAATTAAATAATATGATTTGAAAAATTGTTATACATATTCGTTTTGCATGCTCGATGTCTAACTAAACTGAAAATTAAATTTTCAAATCGTTGTATTGATTAAAGTAATAGGGTTAAAACCATAAAATTTTTATACTTGAAAATGGATATTGTCATCTTTAACGTATATTATTTTGGAAATTATTTATTGGAAACTTTCAAGGATATTAAAGACTTAAATGTTTGAAGGACGTTTTTGGCAACTTTTATTTTGATTATTTTAACGAAAAATAATCTAATAAAATGCCAAAATTCTCTTAAAACGCATTTATACTAAGATACTTATGTACTTAAAACTATATTTTCACATGGAATTTATCATATGTGAGAAAAATTTTTGATTTTTGTTGTACAGTGTAAAATACGTTTTTTCATTTTCTTGTTTTTTTTTTTTGAGGGCGTTTTTATTTTATTTTCGACAATCATAATAAACATTTTGATGATTGTTTTGTCGATGTGTTGGGAGTTTTTTTTTCGTTTTCCTCAACATTTACATATTTAGCTAATTTATATGAAAAGTTGTTAAAAACAATAATTTGTAAGTTGGATACTAGGTTTACAAACGATTTAGGAAGAAAACAAATTAAAAAAAAAAAAAAAAAAAAAAGAAAAAGAAATTATTGACCTCACCACCTCTGATATTAATAAAATTTGGTATAACCACTTATAACGTCAATACAAAATTTTAAGTTCTTGAAATTCTCAGTTTAAATTTCACTTTTTTCAGAAATTTTGTAAAAGATATGAATTTTAAATACATATGTCTTCGTACTCATTCGTCCGATTTCAAAAAAACTTTAGTTCAAACTGATGCTTAATAAATCTAATTTCTAATTATTTTTTGTAAAAACACCTTTTTTGAAAATAAAAGGATAATGAAATCAATATTCGTCCTTGTATCAATGTTATTTAAAAAATCACCTCTTCCATTTTTATAATTTTTCTTTAAAATGTTTCTTAAAGTGTTGGCAATAATATATAATTTAGAGTTGGACCACGAGGGGATGCTGAGAAAATTAACATTTAGAAAAAGAAAAAAAGTAATTTATTTCAGTAATAATTTGAAAATTTTTAATGTTTGTTGAATGAAACAGTTTGTATATGTATAAAAGAACGTTAAAAAAATTGCCTTATTATTAGCGATTATATTTCATTAAGTTGAAAAATTGTAAAAAATAACTATATCCTGATGGAATAATACAAATAACTTTAAAAAATAATTCTTGAAACCAGGTTTCTCCGTACGACCAAATGGAAATATTTTGAAAACATATCGGCGATTTCTAACTGACGAATATCTGAGCTTCTGCAAGGAACCTATTTATGAGTTTCTGTTTTAGTTTTGTGAAATTGTGAAATTTCCCGATTTTTCTTTAACTGTTGATATTTTGAAAAACTTAGAAAAAAAACGCTTAACATATTAAGACAACTCAAACTGGACTTAAATTGTATTGTTGTCATCTTCTACCAAAAGACTTGGAAAATTAATCAAGTTTAAAAAAATGCAGTTTAACGCAAATGCATTTTTTAGAAGCAATTTTCGCTGAAAATAACGCCTTTGAATTATATTTTATTTAATATTTTTAGAAAATATATTTTTTTCATTGCAATAGAAATAAAAACTTTTAGGACAGCATTCATTTATTAGGTACGATATTGATTTTAGAAAAATTTATTCACATATCTTCATATACAAAACAAAAATACATTAAAAAATATCAAATTATTACTAAAATAATTGAGTTTTTTTTTTATAAAAAGTAAATTTTCTCAGCATCTCATGGTTCCAATCTAAACTTTTTTATATGTTCGCAGCACTCCAAGGAACATTTTAAAGGAAAATTATAAAAATTATAAAAATCCTTAAATATCCTTGATACAAGGAAAAATATTGATTTAAATATCGTTTTATTTTCAAAAATGGTGCTTTTTATTGAAATAATTAGAAACTAGATGTATTAGGTAATAATAATACCTATATATATATATATATATATATATATGGATTTAAAATTCATGTATTTTAAAAAATTTTCTAAATAAGTGAACTTTCAATCGCGGTAAAAAATAAACCACAACGAAGCTGAAAATTTTTAAGAACTTCAATATTTATATTCAACGAAGTGAGATGCTGATGTTCTTCCTGTATTGGAGAACATTTGCTTTCTCCTTCTAATTAATATTTAATATATTTTTCCTAACAGGTATTAAGTTATTATTAGAAAGAATCTATTAATTATTTGATTTGCTATTTAAATTTACCGTATGTTGTGTATTATTTCGGCAGTACACACGGTAAATAATATAATAGCTTTAAATTAAATTTAAATATAGATCTTTTAATTTAAACCCATATTTTTAAAAATTTGGCTCCTTAAAGTATACTTTACTTAAAGAAAATAGTTAAACCTAAAAGTATGTATGTTTGTACCAAATAAATTTAATTTTAACACTTAACTGCATTTGGAATATACAACCAGGTGGAAATATTTATATTGTATAATAATTTTAGCTCATTTCCTCTTACACAAAATAATTATAAACAACAAAATGTTGGGTCTAAAAAATTTTGGTAAATATTATTGTAGAAAACTGCGTGTTTCATGTTGCCTGTAAGAGAGACATAAGCTGTTAATTACTAGCAACAAGGTCTAAAGCAAAATAAATACAGCAGAATACAAATTATATGACCTTGGGGATTTAATGTTCTTTTTCTTCACTTTTAAATAGACGAAATATTAACTGTGTTGCAAAGCTTCAAAATAGAAAAGATAGATAAAACTATTTTTCAAATAATTGCATAAAACTAAAATTATAGATTTTTTTAAATTATATACGCATAATTCTATTATCAGACCATAAATTTTGGTTGGAAATATATATTTCTACAAAATGTTTGCCCAACAATTAAGACTCTACACTTTATATATCATTTAAAGACTGCTTTCATTTTTACAATACTCGTACATACCAATTTATAACGTTAAACAAATGACAATTTTATAAACATCATGACTATTTCAACAAAAATGTTTATTTAACTCTACAAAACTCGTGCATATATATAATATTTATATTCAACATTTCTTTCATATCGAAGAAGACCGACCTAGCGTCCACACAAATTGGTAGAAAAGAAATACAAACACAAAAATACTCGTATGTATATACATCAGACTGCTCCAACAATAATTTTCGAATTTCGACCGTAACTCCTCGTAAGAATGTTCCTTTTGATGTAAAATCATAGAGTGCAAAATATTAGTGTGATCTGAGTCACTAACCTTGTAGTTTGTAGGGTAAATTTAGATGGGAAAATTTTGACTTTTTCACAGTTCTTTTTTTTACTTTTATTATTATCAATTCTTTTTCTTTCAAAAATTTCCAAAAATGGGATTTTGTTTACTTTTTTTTACTATATCTTCCCAACCGATATCGGGGAACAAAAATTTCTATTACCAAAATATTAAAAACATTACATTATTACCAAAATTATAAAAAATATTAATTTTTTATGATTCTAGCTTCGCGATTTAAGAAATGAAGGCAAAAATTGGAAATTTGTTGAAAAACCATTAAAATTTGGGAAACCCAGGTTCTATCAGGAATAAATTTTTAAATTGTTTTCATTTAAAATATTTTGTGTTTAGTTATCATTCAGAGAGATATAAATACTTTGTATATTATTTAAGAAACTGTTTATATAACAGAAAACTTTGTTTGCAAAAAAAAAAAAAAAAAAAACGAGAAAAAATCAACTTTTTTCAAAGTTTAAATTTAACTATAACTTTTAAGTCCCTAAATATTTATTTGAAAATAAAATAGAAGAGAATTAAAAAAATCAGTTGAAATATGAACCCGCTATAGCGAAGAACCTTCACCAAGGTGCATTAAAAAGTAAAAATTTTAATCCTTGAAGCTCAATATCTCGTAAACCAAAAAGATGAGATGCGTAAGCGACAATGTTTTTTTAGATTGACCAGCAGAATCCTCTGATATAAAAAACATTTAAATCGGTTCAGATAAAACGAATCAGGATAAATATTTTCATAACCGAGGTAACACATTTTAACTTTAATTAAGTATATCTCCTGATTAATATTAAAAGAATTCTTTATTTAAGTGACACACGAAAAAGTACCACAGAAATACATGTCTTTAAATAAATGCATAATTTTAGTATAACAAAATATGTATATTTTTTATTTCTTCAGGAAACTAAAGCCAACACTTTGAAATTTGGTTGCGCAAAAAATTATTTTTTTCTGAACTTTAGTTTAGGAGATATACTTAATTAAAGTTAAAAAAATGTGAATCCTTATTCAAGTGGCAGGCAGTGTATTAACTTAATTTTTTCTTATTTTTATTTTATGTGGTGTTGTTTATAAATCAACATAGTTTTATCCACATCCAATTTTAACAAAATTAAAAAAAAATTAAATTGGAGTTTTGAAACTGCCATAATAAAAATCAACGTTTTGTAGTCAAGCATGACAAGCGGATTATAATATCCTACAGAAGTTAAAGCTTATTTTTCAGTAATTGTATATCAAGTTTGACTAAAAATAGTATATTTTATTTTAATATTTCTAAAAAAAAAAAAAATTAAAAAATTTGTTTGAACGTTGCTTATACAAGTGTATGAAAACACGTTAAAGGTCAGGGAAATTCTTAATAACTAATATTTTTCAAAAAATTTTAACTTTTTTATCTTGTTTGATAGATAATTATATCTAAGTTACGATTCCTTTACATTAAATTGCAAACAAGAGTTGATAATAGCAAAAAAATTAAAAAAAAAAATTTTTTTAAATCTACAAACTTCAGAGTCGATACAGCACGTGTTAGCGACATCCTATCACTCTAATATTTTGTACACTTTCTTTTTACATCAAAAAGAACAATCCTGGTCGAAATTCAAAAGTCAATTTTTTTGGAGCAGTCTAATATACATTCAAACAAAATTGTTGCGTGCTTTTAGGCGATTTTTATTTAAGCAAAGGGGAAAATGCGGAAATTTCAAAATATATATGTATATAAATACTTATGTATATTGTATTATTTTGTTGTTTGTATTTCTACAATAATATAGTAAAAAATAACAATAAAAATAACATACTTATACAAATAAACAATCACACATACACTCACAAACTGTAAATGTTGAAAAACCAAACAGCAACAAAACATACACAATAAAAAAGTAGAATTCTTTTTTTATTTAATTTTAATTTTCGTCGTCGTTTTTATGGTATAAATGAAAAATTGTCGCTGAAATGTAATTGTATGTATGAAAGGGAAGGTATGCTAATATTTAATATAAACACGATACTAATTTGATCATTAGTTTTTTTTTTTAAGATTTATTGAAATTTTATAGACCTTTAACTATGGTAATTATTTTAGATTATTAAACAAATTTGGCTATTTTACGTTATATTTTTGATTGACGATTCATTGCAAATATTTCAACAAAATAAAGACAAAAAGAGATAAGTATATTTTCAAAATTGTTCAAACAAAACATGAGAATGTGTTTTTTCCTATTCAGACGCTAGAAAGTACCAATGGTTTTAAGATAAGACAAAAACTCGAAAGTACTTCACGACTTTCAAGCAGGTACTTAACATGCCCATCTAAAAGTTCGCTTTACTGAAACAAGAGTAGACTCTGCATACCTTAGTTGTTAATTAGATTTTTGTCGAACTTTACAATAAGGGAATACAGTTATACACCTAATATCAATAGATGAAAGAGTGTTCTAGTTCTTTCCAGGTACGAATGCAAAGGTAATATTGTGAATGGTCAGGACTCCAAGATATAAACAAATGGATTTAAAGCATTGATCGGTAAACAGAGAAGAGTAAAAATTTTAATGTATTGATGTGTTTTCTTTTCCTACGTCTTTGTTATGGGCTGGAAATCCCGTTATTCATGTTACTGGAAATCCCATTATTCATGTTCAAATCCAACCTGAACTCCTGACAAACTTAACTAAATTTAT
This sequence comes from Protocalliphora azurea, assembly GCA_932274085.1. Lineage (NCBI taxonomy): Eukaryota > Metazoa > Arthropoda > Insecta > Diptera > Calliphoridae > Protocalliphora > Protocalliphora azurea. The sequence continues at coordinate 5,241,115 of OW026521.1, read as the reverse complement.
CAGCAGCACATCGATGAGGCAGTCCAGGTTATGAAAAAGTTACATACCGAGAAATCTTAGTCTGCTCTCTTATAGAGCTGAACAGTAGCATATCAAATGTTGTACTTATTCTGATTACATGGACAACTCGTGTGTTCCAAAATACGTCCAATTTCTTCGCGTGGTAATCAAAGACCAACTAGGTGCTATTTCGCCAAATGCCCATTCATTAAATATATTCAATACGGCAAACAAAGGAGTGAGAATATCATTGCATGCCTTCGTCTCGTCCAGGGACAATCTGTTTAAGGCACATATATGTCAACAGTCAATGTGCAGAAGTGAAATCCATGGACTGTTCTCGCTGCCATCTTAATGGAATAAACAGCCTGGAAAACTTTACATGAGTTTGACAACATGACAGATATAGATATATGTACCTAAATCAGTAGAGAAAATTCCCGAACCAGTGCCAGTATCCGTCTTAGAGCCAACAGTGAAAACTGAGATCGCATAATCCCGAAAAACGGAATTCGTCACCCAATCCTCTCTAGATGGTAAGTTCATTTGTTTATTTTATTTATGACTACAGATGTTGTCACGTTACGTTTTGATGTATTGTGAACGTCACTGACACAGAATATTTATATTAAACTATCAAAGCTATAAGGGTTCGGCTAATCTTTTAAAGAAGGTAAATATGTTTTGGTTATTTTTGACAATGTTTTTGTGAATACATTATATAATACTTCGGTTATTTTAATTGGTATTATTCTTAATATTACACTTCCCTCTTAGTTCGATGATTGCTGAAAACGGGTTACTTTCGTCAAACCACATTTTGTTAAGGCACATCACATGGACAGCACGAAATTGGCCATAATTGGCACAAATAGTTGAAATTTGTAATGGTTAACGGAAATGTAGATAAAAATTTTGTGGACCAAAGAAAATTTACTTGAGTTAAAAAAGGATCACAATATTAAATAGAATTTCTTTGAAAAAACTCTAATAAATTATATTTTCTTATAATATATGGAGAAATTACTAAGATTCGAAACCCAAATATGCTACACTAATACTATCAAACATTGAAAATATTGTAAATTTTATTTGAATAACTCAGAAGGTTTTAATATTTTGCATAATTTTTTACCAGAATTATACGTAAACTTTTATTTAAAAAAAAAAATTGTTTATGTTCAACCTAAAGCCGCTATAACTTTCGCGCTCCCTGCACGAAATGATTAACGGGAATTGAATTTGCGTGCATTTGAGTCATTTTATATTTATACAAATGAATTTTAAGGCGCCATCAAAAAAAAAAAAAAAAAAATGTTTTTCTTTGAAGACCTAAAATTAAAAATTTCGATAATGGCCTATTTTGTAAAATTTTGAAAGTGATCATCTGGCAGTAGTCGAAAATAATCAATTTTCTAACAAAAGTTTAACTTTTTGGGTCTGTAAAAGATTTTGATTGTTGATTTCGGCACTTTTAAAATTGGATAAGATAGTTGATATGTTTTTAAAGTTTTTACAAAAAATTGTGATGGTCTACTGGCTTAAAATCGAGTACCTCTGATATAGAATTTTCTTAACCGCGATGCAAATTTTTGTTTTTTTGATTTAAAAGACCTTTATATTTTCTTAAAGCTCTTGATAAGATCTACGAATACTATTTATCTCTTATAGTTTTTGAGTTATTTGCATTTGAAATTTAACTGTATAAATTTGGCAAGAACTTGGTTTAGTTTTTTTTCCTCAGCTAGGCCTGTGTGAAATCTTATGTAAATCCAACCAGCCGATTAGAAGTTACAGATTAATTTCCAAAAAATTTCGATAGAGACACAAGCTAATCTCTGCACTTTATTCAGAGTAGAGATATGCGTTTTCGTTCCCACTAACTTCTAACATACAAGTGCTCCATAGGTAAGGATAGGTATGTTGGCTGCTGTATAAATCCAATGGACAATATACGGTTTAAGACTTAATTTTTTCCCGAAAGCTTTCTTGCATGTGTAGAAAGCACAAAAGGCCTTCTGCATTTGGCTTTCAGTGTTTTGTTTATACGAAAGCTTAGATTCAAGAAATACGTCTAGATACTTATCAATCTTTGAGAGTACCAGACTAATACCATCCAGGCGAGGTCTGAAAACTGGACTTTATATTTCCTAGTAAAAATTACAAATTCGGTCTTTGTTGGATCTACTCCTATACCGTTTTCTCTAGCCAATGCCAATAAGACACCTTGAGATCACTTATCGTGGAAAAAATAAAAACAATTTCATATACTAGATGACATTTCTCAAATATCAGGCACTAATCTGAGTGAATTAACGAAAATACTTATTGGCACTGGTTCTAGTTCCCCTTTCACTGCCATCAATATAAATGATGACATTTTTTATATTTACTTGAAAAACTACCTAATGTGCTGAGTAGTAGGGAAATGGGAAGGCAATAGTTGTTTTTGTTTTTAATGAGGAGGAAGAGCAATTTTGAAGAGCATTAAATATTCTGTAGATCTTCTTGAGGACATCACATAATAACTTTAAATAATTTCGCCCTAAACAACTTTTTCGAGATATTCTGAAAAAAGTTGTTTAGAGCGTAGTTCAAATTGATTTGGAAATCAGAAGTACGCGGATTTTTAACTATATTAAAATTTGTATATATATGAAGCATGGACGCGTATAAGGGCGTATAAGCCTACTTTTTCAAAATGCTTTAGTGACCAATTCACATCTATTGATACAAAAATAATTTTAAGAATTTGTCAACTTCACCGAAAAAAATACTTTAAAGAAATGATTTATGGAATTTTAATTTTTTTCATATTAATTTTTCTTCTTGGATTTTTATGTGTTTTTGAATAAATAGTGTACAATTCAATATTAAGCTGATACGTACATAAACTTCAGAATATTATACATTGCAAGAAAATTTATTATCTTGTGAGTTTTAATGCATCAAAGTAAGAACAAGTAAATGATGCGAATTTGTTAATAATTTATTCGAAAAAATAAGTAAAAAACATGTTGTCGGTCAGATCCTATCATTTGATACCCTTCACTATGCGTTATTAACATTTGTGGAAGAGGTCTTTCATGAGACCTATGGTCAATTATCGACCGATTATTATAAAATTTTATGGTGTAAATTATATTTATGTTATACAAATTATTGTAGTCAATCTTCCCCCTTTCATATTTTGAATTACATTTTTTTAATACATTTTCGCTAGACATACAAATATGTCAAAGTTGCCGAGTTACTAAGGTAATATATTTAAAAGTAAAATGCAAAAATATTATATGTACATATATAGGAATGTATGTATATATTCATCTACTATATTCATAAAGTCGGACATTTTGAAAAATACATATATATACATTTTACACTCGCTGTTGTTGTTTGTGTTAACAGAACAATATAATAAAACTAAATATTGGTGTCTACTTGCAGGCTCACAAGGAAAAGCCAAAAAGCAGGCATTAAATTATAACGACGAACAGGTAAAATAAAAAACAAACAACTGATATTTTTGCAAAAAACGAAGCATACTTTTTGGCTTACCAGCTGAGTGAAAATAAAATACTATAAACAGTTGCTCGCAGGACATGTAACGTAAAGGTTTAAGCGATCAAATATAATACTTTGAGAAATAGAAACAGTAATAAAAGAAAAAAAGTTTAGATAAATATTTAAAAACAAATTTAAAAAAAAGTAATAAATAATTTAATTAACTGATTTATTAACTAAACCAGAAGTATAAATTATTAAGTTTTTTCTTAAATATCACGTTTTTATGACTTAACCTAACATATGTATATAACTTTAAATATTTAAGTTCATTAATTAAATCAATATTTTATAAATAAATTAGTAAAAAAACAAATATATAAAAATATTCTAAAAAAATATTTTTATTGTTAGCAATAAAAAGTGTCATAGAAATTTATAATTTTTGTGAAATATTAAAAATTTCACAAATATAAAATGCCGAGGCAAAAAAACAAAAAAAAAAAAAAAAAAAAACAAAAAAATCACTTAAAATAAAATCTTTATAATAAAATTTATACACCTACAGATTTACGTTGTTGTTTTATAAATAATTTTTATTAATTTTTAAATAATGACCACAAAATAGACAAAGCAACAAACAATTTGTGGTAAGTTGAAAATGTTAAAATAAAATATAAAATATAGATTTGGAAAATACGAAATCATTTAAGTATAAAAATTATTAGTGTTAAAAAACGAGAAAAAATTTTAATATTTCATATAAAAGTGACGTCAATCCTAAAAACCAAGTATGACCCCATATTATGAACTTAATGGATTTTCCAGGTAGAAATGGCAATATCTGAGTCAAAGAGTGCCATAAACTTATATATTAATTATACCTTTCAATTGTCAGCACCTTATATATTATTTATTATACATTAAAGTGTATTGATTTGTATGAAGCAAAAAATTTTGCAAAGGTTACTCCCTTAAATTAAAGATTAATATGTTATAAACTAATCACCAAAATAATATACCTCCAAAAATATAGTTTTCGATAAGCAGTGTACACAATTTTTAAATTTTTGTCAAAAAAGATACAACACGTAATAGACACAACACGTAATAGACACATGTTGAGTAATTCATAATGAGTAAAAATTTTTCTTAAATAAGTTTTCATTCTCGTGAAATGAAGATTTTCGTAAAATTTTCTATGAATTTTTTATTAAAGTTTGAATATTTCATCCGTTTTCCATTGTAATTTAGATCTTAGAGCATCATTGGAAAGGTCTTATTCAGTTCAATTGATATATGTATTCATTTAATCCTTTAGTAACAAAAGTAATATTTTGGTATCGTCGGTCCATAATAGGTTAAGTTAATTTCTATTGCAAATATAAGCATAAATTTGACAAAAAACTATAAATTTGTGTAAAATAAGGACTAAACTTCAAAAACTTTTTTTTATTGTATTATTACCGCAGTTTTAAAAGAATTTATTATATTTTTCATAAATTCATTATGATTTAAGTATAATATATAATTTCATGCAATTGTTTTTTGCAAAAATTGCTGCTTTAAACTTTTGGGAACCAGATGTCCGAAATATATACAAATACATGTTTTAATAATGAAAATATGACAAAAAATATTAATAAAATCTTAATATTTCGCGAACGAAAAGAGATATAAGAATTATTTAAATGCATATTCCAAGAGTTAATATGTCTTTATAATACTTGGAAGTTAATTTTCTTATAGCAAATATTTTCCGCTTGTTTTTCAGTTTCGGATTATTATAAATATTTAAAATGAACATGTGTTTATTCTTAAGGACGAACCCTGTATAATGGTTTAAATTTATAATGATTTAAACGCTCGCAATTAGGCGAACTATGTATTAATTTGTTATATCCTACACCATCATAGGTGGTTGGGGTATTATGAGTTTGTGCATAGAAAAAGTTATCCAACACCCACCTTAAAGTATACCAATCGACTCAGAATCACTTTTTTAAATCGATCTAATGATGTCCGTCCGTCCGTCTGGCTGGTTGGCTGTCCACGTAAAGCTTGTGCACAAAGTACGGGTTGCATTTTTAAAGATAAATCAATGAAATTTTTTTTATGATACAAGGACGAAATCTATTGAAATTGGTTGTAATCGGTCCATTATTTCACCTAGCCCCAATACAAGTGTCCCCCAGAATAGAGTTTAAACACTCAAAAATGTCTTAAGAATAAGAATATTTTAATAAAATTCTGTGAAAAATTCAGTACAAGTATTAATCTTTGTACCAAATTTTCTGAAGATCGATCCACAATTGACCATAGCTCTCATATAAACCTCTCTTCCGAAAATCACTTTAACGTGCATAAATCCCGTACGAATATTATATGTAAATAGAAACAACATTGCCAAATTATATGAGAATTTACCATAGCTCCCATATAAATCCACTTCCAGGAATCACCCTAATGTGATAAAATCATCTGGATGTCAGTATCAAAGCATTATTCTATATTTATATTGGCTACAGGTGTAATAAAAGTCCTCTTCCCGAATTTTTATGCTCGTACACAATGGTGTAGGATATCATATAGTCGGTCTTGATCGATTATATCTTTCTTTCTCGTTTACTTATACTTTTCTACAACATTTAAAAAAAACGACACTATTTAATATTAAAATAATTTTTTCAAATCCTAACAAAAATAATTGACATTGAACAATTAATTTCCCATTTACCAAATTTAGAATGATAGAAGTGGATAGTTTCCATGCCAATATATTCACCAAACGATTATATAGGTCGTGTTAGACGAGCTAGGCCATACGTAATAAATTATTTGCATTTTATTATTTTTTTTCGTTTTAATTAATACAGACCAATAGAGAGTCCAGACTATCAATGACATTAGAACGTTACATTTTATATGTTGTAATTGTTTTGATAAAAAATTAAGAGTTGTGTAGAGTGTTGTTAGAATATCATATCTTCAGAGATATTTTAAAAATAGTCCAGTTCACAAAAGCGAAATAATTGATCGTAAATATTTTGGTGATTAGTTTAAGACACATCAATCTTTAATTTTAGGTGGCACATTTGCAACATCTTTTGTCTTCACGCAAATTAATGCACCTTATTGAGTTAACGAGATTTTTTCCTCCAAAATTTTTTTATTGAAAATCGTGAATTATTGGTTAATTAACTTTTCTTTAGCTATCGTTTGATATATGTAGTACTAATATTGTTGGCGAATTTTTTATTTTATTTTTTTTAAATATTTCTTCTAAAAAATGACCGTTTAGTAGCATATTCTAATCATCTTAGGAGGTTGAAATTTGATCAAGATATTACAAATAATAAATACCTCCTTCCATAGTTCAAACTTGTATTTAATTAAACTTAAGAACTTACAAAAAGAAGAGCACAAACATATCTCAATAAAAATTGTTCTACTTATGTAAAGTCTTCGTTGATTTTCTCCAAAGCGGTCCAACAATTTAGTTATTTTTATTAATTGCGTAACTAAACCTATTAATAAACGGACAAGTTTTGTTAATATTTTGCGAAATAATGAAAAAATAGCAAAACTAAACAGTTTTTTAGCTTTAATGAAAAATTATTGAAAACTACAGAGGTGATTCAGTCAGCGCAGGGACGATATGTATTTCTTTTTATATTTATCAAAATATTTTTTTGTTTAACGTTATAACTCATTTTCTATTTATGTCCAATGTCAAAAAAAAAAAAAAAAAAAAAAAAAAACTATAAAATAAATACCTTAAATTTTATTTTATTACATGATACTACGAGAACATTAGAAAATTTATGACTTCAACCTTGAATTCAAACTAACAAAACTCATATAATTTTATATGAATGTATATGTAAAATATGTTAAATTTTTGGAAAAAAAAAATTAATTTATATAGAATAAAAAAAAAACTAAAAGAATTAGAATGTTAGTTCGTTAAAAAAAATTAAAAAGCACTTAAAAATTTTGATAAATACTCTGATTTTGTTTTAATATTTTATATTAGCCTTATATTATGTTCACTAGGGTGATCGATTCGTTTTTCCAAACGGTTTTAAAACCGGTTTTTTCGGTTTAAGCACTGTAGGTTTCTATAAAAAAAAAATTTTTTTTTTGAATGTCGAATAAACCGTTTTATAAAATAAAATTTGATTTCAAAAAATAATGAACATGAAAACAATAGTGGTCAGTCAAGCGCAACCATGACCCTACACCATTATGTACGCACGTTAAACGGATTTTAGGTTGAGGTCCTCAAATATGAACTATGAATATATTAATGGCAAATTTAATTCAAAATCTGGCATTTATATGAAATTTTGGCGATTAAAGTGATTTTCTGGAGTGGACCTTATACGGAAACTATGTTATAGACTGATCCTATTCGGTAGTGCGATTTATAGCTAAATAAATTTTAATTGTTGCAAATAAAATCACAAACTAAATTACTTATATTCAATTTATGCGCATTAAAGTGACATTCTGGAATTGGTGTTTTATGGAAGATATGATCAATTGAAGGAAATAATCATGCCAAATTTTATGTCGCCTCATATGAAAACTATGGTCAAAATATGCAACCAAACTCTTGAAATTTTATAGTCTAATGCCCAAAAAATCCTAAATAGCTAAAATTGCAAATAAATATTTGCGTATTCCATGCAATTCTAATCACTTAAGCATAATTTCGAGAAACATTTGTAAGTAAGCTAGGTGAAATAATGAACCGATTTCAACCAATTTCTATAAGCTCCCTATTTAAGTCTAAAAAAATGAATCTGCCAATTATCATTAAATAATATTTAAAATTACAGCATATACTTCGAAAACAAAGTTTACATAAACTCCGACAAGACATTTTTAAAATTTTATAAAATTTGAACTCTTGAAGCTAAAGGGACAAAATGTGGGATTCAAAAATTTCATAATGATGTTTTTAAAATTAATATAATTCCAAAATAATTTGTTAGAAAACTCTAGGATATTTATGAATAAAGTATCTGAAGGACATTTTTGATAGTTTTAAAACAAAAAATGTTGCTAGAATTTTTAAATCATATTCTATCATTTGATACTCATATCGGTATTGTTAAGCAACTAACAGATTTTAAAATAATTCATAAAAAATCTATTAATTTTGAAATTTCAAAGTCCTTTTGAAAGGATATTCTAACACGAAATGTATATAGTATTATATAAAACTTAGTCTAATTTTTGATGATTATTTTCTTAAGCTAAGTTTAGATTACGCAAATATTTGACACGAAATATTTCAACGTGGCTATGAAACGCCCTGATTATGAAAAAAATACTGTAAGATTACTAACAGATTTGCTTTTTCAAATATACGGTTTATTATTTTGACAAAAAATTAAGATATATGTTAACAAAATTTCTATCGAACACTATCAAATGATATTTAATAAGATTTCCTTCAATAAACGACTTTAGGTAGATCTTGTTGCAAACTCCAGTAGTATTTTGCCATCATATGAGAGTCCCATCTTCCCTAATAACGATCTTCCATTGTCCGAAGATCCCGATGAAATCTTTCTCTAAAATCACCCAGATTTTGTGGAAATCGGTCTAAATGAGATTGCAGGAAGTGGATTTTTATGCTACTGTGGCGCCCTAGCTCTTGCAAGTTCGATAGCATGCACTCCACAAACTCAACGTGGTTGTTAGATCTCTTTTTGCCTAGGAAATTACTATTAATGAAAATAAATGAATTGATGTCGTTGAGCAGAAGGTAAGTTAGGATATGACCATTTATTTCGATTTCCAGGTTTAATTCCGATTATTTTCAAAACGCATAAGTAGCAGTCGTCATAATGGTTTTGGGGTTCTCTCCACATAATAACCGTAGACATACCACACATTTCTGGCATACAATATGAGGCAACCATGGCTTGTCCTGATTACACAATTTTATTTTAAAGTATTGATAATACGCAGCTTTCATATAGTTCGATAAAGGTTTTCGATATTTTTCAAATATATATTTTCAACTCAAATATGGCAAAAACAATCTGGATTAAGCATACAACATCTTCTTGACGAAGCCATATTAAAAACAACAACAAAATATATTTTAGTGTCCAACTTTATTTAAAATTATTTTTAATTTTGGCAAAAGGTATTGTCAGCATATTTCAATGTTCAACATATTCCAAATACAAAAAATTTCTTTCCTGTATGAAAGATTATCATGAAAAAACAATTAAAATTTTATCTGTTTAATGAAAAGCTATAATGGTTTTCAAAAAACACGTATACGTGATCATAATATTAAACTTATGTAGATACAGTGATCCATTTAGAGTTTCTTTTTTTAATTATAAATAAAAATTTAAAATATAATTGGATATCGGAATCTTTATTATGATTCCAAAGAACATTCTCTGACATTTACTGTTTAAAGATAATTTTATTAAAATGTTGGTCCCGACTTCGCTGTAAGTCGTCTATTCGGAAGTCCAATTTTCGATCACAGTTTGCAGTATTTCTCCCGGTATCTCTCGAAGTACGCGGGTAATTTTACGTTTCAAGTCTTGAATCGTAGCTGGGTTATCGAAGAAGACATTTGACTTCACATAACCCCAAAGAAAAACATCCAGAGGACTCTACATACTAACGATAGTGCAGCCGATAAGTATGAATATACAATTGATATACTAATAGAGTCTCAGTGTTGTTTAGAAGATATGATGATTTGGATGAAACTTTTTATATAGAAGGGAAGAGATGTAGTAAACTTATATATTATGTTAAGAATTGCTGGACTTTATCTAAAATAATTAAGAATTTTTTTTCGAATTTTTTATTTTATTTATTCCATGATTTCATTCCATGAAAGAATGCCAAATAATTTTCCTTAAGTCTTCCGATTTTGTTAATATTTGTCATATGCATACCCTATGGAGCCATTTTAATATATTAATTTTTTTTTTAATTTTGAAAAACTCGAGACTTTATTCACAATTTTAATTTTTTCAAAAGTAAAAAAACCTTAAACATCAATATATCTAGTAAACGGATTTTAATGATTTAAATTACATATAGAAGTTTAATATGTTCCCTTTATATATAATTATTTAAAAATAATATTATCGCTTAAAAATACATAAAAATAAAAAATATTTCTTCAGATTTTTTTAAATAAGAAAACAAAAAAAAAAAAAAAATATTTATTTATTTTTGTTGGTTTATTTTAAAATTAGTTATAGTCACAGCATTTCATAATTTGTTATTTCTGGCATAATACCTTCTTGTCCAAGAATAATTGCTCATGCAATGTGTAATAAACATATCTGCTTTCAATATTAATCAATAATATTTAAATTAAAAAATGTAGAAATTTCTTAAAAATGCATCTGAAAATTGCATTCTTGTTGTGAGTGCATCTTCAGCAAAAATGTTATTTTTGAATAAAACAATATCATTTGCAATATTTATTGCAACAAACTGTACACTGGTTTTTAAATCAATAAAATCCGACGTATAGTTAAAGAGTTATGTACACTTAAAGTTACATATTACTGAATGAGAATGACCAAAAAAATTAAAAAAGTTCTTATTTTTTTATGAAAAAATTAAATTTTTTAATGTAAAAACTGGTGGTCATTTTTCCAAATAAATATTAAAAATAGTATATCACCTTATCGTAAAACAATTACCATTTCATCTTGCACAGTGGGGCAGAATCGAACTTTTTTGGAAATAAATCTGTAACTTCTGATCGGCTGGTTGGATTTTCATGAAATTTTGTATAGGCGTAGCAGAGGAGTGTACAATGTTAAGTTTAACTATAAGAGATAAATAGGACATGCTTACATGTATAGTTGTAGGTCTTATCGGGGCCTACAATAATATATAAAAATATTTGAAATCGGATGAGAAGTAAAAATTTGGCAAGCTATTAAAAATTTTTTTTTTTATGTCAGAGGTACCTAACTTTGAGCCCCCTTAGCTCCGCCCCTGAGGGGTTTGTTGTGCCCCCCTTCCAAACTTAACATTGTACACTCCTCTGCTACGCCTATACAAACTTTCATGAAAATCCAAACAGCCGATCAGAAGTTACAGATTTATTTCCAAAAAATTTCGATTTTGCCCCACTGTGTCTTGTAGTAAAGATATTGCTTTTAAATATTTTAAAAGAAAATTAAAATCGAATAGATATAAATTTGTCAAAAATGCAATTGCATTATGAGTACATTTTTAAATAAACAATTTACCTTAGCATTATTACCTTAATTACAGCCTTGAATCAGTAAAATAAATGCTATTTGCCCCTAAATGTAAAATTACCAAAAAGGTACCCATTGAAATAAGGCTTTGTAATTAAAAATGAAAAAAAAAATATTGGTTCAAAAGATACATACATACACACATATACCTCCATTTTAGAGTAACAATTTAAAAATTTATTGATATTTATTAAAAAAAAATAATAATAATTCCAGCATTGTATTTCTTTTGTTCTCTTATACTTTGTTCTCTTATACAATGTTTCCACTGATTTGAAATCAACCAGTTTTGAGCAAAACACCTAAAAGCGTTTCCGCTGTCTTGACTTTTTTTTTGCATTGTAGAATTTTCTATCGAAATCCTAACAATTCTCAATCTAAGTTAAAGTTGAATTTATAAATTAAGACCTTTCTTTTTGTTAGATATGCAAATACTGAAAATAGCTGATTGCTAGTAAGAATGTAAATTGTAAAATTTTTAAAATTAACCAAATAAATTGCCATCACTTTCGAAATCGCCAAAAATACGCCATGTCACCAAACGTAAAATTTAATTGCCAAAAGCAATTAAAAAGCGCCACGTTTAGTGAAAAATCGCCACATCTGACAGCCCCGATTACAAGTAGAATAATTTGGGCTTTAATTTTTGACGATTATTTTCTTACCTTAATAAAAATTTGTTCCTTAGAATAATAATATTTAATAAATTTTAACTTGAATATTATAAGATTTGTTGAGTTTTTCTAGAAAAAATTAGTATTTTGACGGAAATATTTACTTCTGAAAAACACCGGTTAATCGTTTTTTTTAGAATTTCAAAAACGGCAAACGTTTTTTTCAAAATTTTAACTATTCGAATTATTCTAAAGCCGGTTTCTCCAAAAAGTCAAATAATCGATCACGCTAGTTGTAATTAGATACGCAAATATAACCAAAACCATCTATTATAGTAATGCTAATTGTATGCTGTAGACATAGAAAAGTTTAAATATTTCCAATTAATAACACTCAGATATCAGTTGTCATGTCCATTACAGGTCAAAAATATTTTACATATTGCAAAGGATGTATAAAGCGTTATATACTGCGCTGATGAAAATCCTAAGTGTAATTTTTGGATATTTTTTTTATTGAACTAAATATATGAAAGTTTTATTAATCGGTTATATTCAATTATAATCTACTCGTATGTCCAAATATCAGGATTAATTCCGATTAGGGTTTTTATCCTGGGAATTCCCAAGAATTTTGACAAATTTTTCATTTCCCGATTTCCGGGATTTATTGTTGGAATTAAAAACTACCAAAAAAGCAACTCTGTGCATCAATTAAGTTTTCAGAAATGCTTCTAAGTCTTCAGTTTTACAATTTGCTGAGAATGCATGTAAAAAAAAGTATTTTAAAATACCTTTGTATCTATATGGACAAAAACACAAACAAAATTTTAAAATTCGACTAAAATTTTTTTCGGACTTTTGTTTTCTTGGGTAAAATATATCAAACCTGGCGATTAATTGATTTTTTTCGGATCGAAATATATACCGATGTCGTTTAAATTCAAATATGATTAGTAAACATTTAAAAGATAACAGTTTGAAAGACATAAAAAACCAATTTTATAAAAAAAGTTAACAAATACGTAAAAATTATGTATCTTTTTCCAAATTATGTAGAGATTTAAAAAACTAAGATTGAAATTCTTTGGACGATTTTTTTAGGCATTTTATTAATGTCATAAAGGAAGTCTTCCGTCTGTATGTGATAAATTTAAAATTTATTGATTTTTATATAATTTATTCAAATTTTAATCAACTAATCGGAGGGAATTTTTCAATTACAAAATCAAAAAATCATCAAACGATTACATTGTTGCAATAAGAGCTACTTATTACTTTTATCTTTAGAAGACGACATAATCCTGTCATTTTATCAATAGAGTAAGTTTGAAAGACAATATGTATAACATCAAGTGCACTCTACATTTATAAAAACCATTGTGATTGAAATCAGTGGAATAATAATGAATGAAATAAGTAAAAATAATAAATAAATTGGTTATCGTTATGGTAAGTTTGCAAATACAATTCAACTAAGGGTGGACCAAATAAATTGGTTTTCTGATTGGAAACGAGGATTTAAAACATGTCCTAAAATACCGATTTTATTCTCATCTTGGCTAATATAAAAACAATTTTTATATAATTTTATTAGCTTATTTCTATAGAAATTATAAATGTGCTCTTTTTATTGGTTTTTTGCAAAAAACAAATTTCATAAAACAAAAATATGTATTTTCTATTCGTCTTTGTCCATTAAAAACATATTTCTGGTTTTCTTAATCCTACAAAATATAATGCTTCCACTTTAAAATTAAGTCGGAAAATATAAAAATAAAAGTTAAAGGCACCATTATAAAGAAAACGTGTTATGACAATTTCTACAAAGCAACATCATTTAGGCGTTTCAGGAACAAAATACATGTTGACAGGTTTCGCTTCATTTAGCTGTTGTTAGTTGGGGCAAATGACATAAAAATGAGCACACAAATAACAAAAACTACAGGTGATTAAGCTACAAAAAATTAAGAATTAAGTGAATAAAGGAGGTCAGTTGATTAAATAAAAATGAATGATTACACTCTGCTACATTGAAAAATCCCTCGAAAAATTTCATAGCGTACATTATAGGCCTTCCTAGGCCTTTCCAATACACCTTTAAATTGTTGATTTATGCTCAAAAAAAAAGGTTTATGGGTAGGTTCCTGCATACACTGGTGCATATTCTTATAAACGCGCATAAATTTTTTTAATCAACTTACCAGAATTATGGTTAAAAAATAATTAAGGTGCTATAAATTAAATTTTTAAATTATTTATTGACTTCACTTAAAAAGTTAATAACAAAAAAACTTAAAATGTACACTAAATTTTTTTTTCATTATAATTTTGGTAGTTTAATGCCATTTTTATGGCATTTTCCTATATACGCAATTAACATAATAAACGAATTTTTAATAATTGTTGATGAACCTTTTTTTTGATATTTTTCCCAAACTTGCTTAATTTTTAGTTTTAATTCCGTTATTGTCATTATGGTTTCATTCTGTGCATAGATTTTTCATTGGATTTAAATCTCCAATAGTGGAATACAGTTCATTATAAATTGCACTATTCATTTTGGTTTGAATATAACATATTTTTGATTTTCCTGCAGCAGAAAATGTTGCCTAACCCATAATACTGCCTCCACCAAAATTGCGTTTCGACCTACGAATTCCGTACGACCTCAAATATGCCACTAGCAAGAATATAAATCGGGACCGTCCAAGTTGAAGTACTTTTCATCAGAAAAGATTATTTTATTCCACTAAACTGTTCATTTTCCATACGATGATGTCTTAACATTGACTTTCATTTTGGTTTCATCCATTTTATGTTACCATCGCAAAATGTGTGCAATATTTTTGTAAGTGACAGGAAGGTCAAGTTTATTTTTTATTTGTGTAGCATTTAATTTAATGCGGGTGGCTTCTTCTTTTATTACGAGTAATTCGCCTTTTGTTAATTTTTGATTATCTTTAGTTGTTTTCTGCATTCCGTATTTCTGCCATTTCTTAAGAAAGCCTCGAGTAAACTCCTTCTGAACGGTTAAATTTTCGTCCAATTTCTCTGCTAAAACAGCCTTGATCACGAAAAAATTGAATTTGAATTTTTTTCCTGGTCTGTAAGAAAAGTTCCTTTGGGCATCCTTTAAGCTGATAAAATTTCCCAATTGAAACAAAAATATTTCCAGTAAACAGGGATGTTGTCATCAGAAACTTACCTTAAGTGAAACAAACAACTAAAACTGTTAAAATTTTTTATTTTTTTTATTTTTTATTTTTTTGCAATAACTTTTTAGACAAATTTTTCTCGACTGCGTTTATAGGAACATTTCACTGAAATGATCACCAATATTTTCTGATTGCTAAATTAAAGAAAACCACTAAAGCAAGAAACAAATATTCCTTACATAAAAAAGTACCGTTATATCGCGATTTATTTTAACAATACAATATTGTTTTTGGTTAAGAGAAACGAATATAACTCAAAAAAAAAAAAAATAAAAATAAATAAATAAATAAAAATAAATGCATTTATACTAATATGCACCAGTGTATAAGTATCTCTAATTCTGTCATTTTGTTGATTTTTTCTTTTTAAATATTTTTGAGAATAAAAATATATAAATTTATTAATATTTTGATAAAATATTGAATATTGAATATTGAATATTGAATATTTTTATTGTAAACAAAATAAGATTTATTTCTTAAAAAAATAAACAAAAACTGTAGAACTTATTCTACTTTGTCTAGAATAACTTACTAAAACTTTCCAAAACATTTCCAATGTTTGCCCCAAAAAGTATGCAGCAAATGAAATGTCAAATAAAATACTTTGTCTTAAAATATATGAAGAATTTTTTGATAAAGTTTATAAAATATAAAGATTAATATCACGTTTCATTATTTTTTGTAATTTAAAACTACGTACAGAAATATGTTTAGTCTTAAAGAAAAATTACATCAAAGTCGAAATTTTGAAAAAGAAAATGAAAATAAATTAAAAAATATTGAATAAATCATTACTCGTTTGGAGTATATATAAAAGATTTTATTAGAGTTGAAAAGCTAAGTTTTTGTGCTATCTAAAACGATTAGAAAATCTAAAAATTGCTTAAAGTTTATGGAGCTACCATATATTTAGTGCAGTAACTACCTTCAAAATGGTTTTTTCGTAATATCTCAAAATTTAAAGTGTGTTTCGGAATTTTGAAAACTGGCTTGTGATGACAAAGTACCGGAAGTTCATGCAAATGCATGTTTTTTGTCTTTACTCATAGAACAGTGAAAACTAAATATATTTCCGAATCAGAGAATTTGCTTTAAAATAGAATCAATTTGTTTATGCATATTTTATTGAAAATTCATGTTTTTGCATATTTTTCCGTAAAAGCATATTTTTGTGTAATATTTTGTGAAAATTTGCAATTTAAAATAATTCTGTGAATTTTCAAATATTGGAAATTACAATAGCAGATTTAATTTTTGGTAAGCGAAAAATAACAATCACAGAAAGGCGTTGATTATTGTAAGCGATGCATCTCAAAGTTATCAAGTTATGATGTCAAAATTCCATAAAATAGCTAATTACGTTTTCTCTTATTTATTAAAACTTTTAGTATAAATTTATTGCAATTTTAACATTAAAGGTGATATACACATAAATGTCAATTAAGAACATATTTATTTTTAATGAAAATGTCAAATACGTTCATATATGCATATGAATCAGTTGTTTCCGAGGTCGTCTGCTTTTATAACACTACGTCTATACAAAGAAACGTCGGCAGAATAACGGGAAAACAATTTTATTTTCAACTTTGTGTTGAGAAATTTATATGTTAAATTGTCTTTTTTTTATCAATAATTTTAATTTACACAAAAAAATAAAAAATAAAAATATATATTAATTACGAAATTGCTTATATTAATTACTTTTTTGTTTGATTTTGCTCAAATTATCAAAACTTTACTATTAATTAAGTGAAAATAAGTGATTATGGACGAATTTTAATAAATTTTTTCATTACATCAATCATATCTATGATTGAAATTTTTCTTAAAATTAAAAAAAAAATATATATCTATTAATTGGGTTTAAAAATTAATTAAACCTATATTGATCCAAAAAAATGCTGCCATAAAAAATTTCAACTAAACTATTTATTGCAAAATTATAAATATTTTAAAAATACAAAAATTATTAAATATAAATGAAATATATTATAAATATACTAGATTTGCAAAAAATTTCTTTGGTGTGTGTTTGGATACAGTTACTAGAAATATACTTATGATTAGTTCGCGAAAAAATTCATCGTTGTCTGGGGCTGAAGTTGTACTTAATATCTGAGGCGACGCCTTAATCTGAATATTAAACGACAGATTGTTAAAACAAATCAATAAAATAATCAATAAATACTCACTTTTTAAACAGCAAATAGCTTCAATATTAACTCGGATATTGATATAGACTTTAACTTCATGCATAAGTCACGAGAATATCTATAAAAACTATGAAACACATAAAAATTTCTCCAAACGCATGAAATTGAATCTACATACAGAAGATATTTCAACTATTCTACATGTACAACGCATATTATGTTGTTTTTCGAGCGAAAATAAAAAGTGTAATTTTGTAGTAGCGTGCTATTGAAAAAAATAATAATATAGACAATTTTTTACAAAATAATATGGAAGATATTTTATTTTTAAACGATTCAGTTAGTTTAAAAAGCTTAATTAAATGTGGAGAAGATTAGTGTACTTAATACGCATGTGTAAAAAAACTGGGATGTTTGAAAAATTTTGCACTAGAAATATTTAAATACATATACATACTCGTATATAAAAAAAAAAACAAAATGAGGATAAACAGCATCCTTAAATTATTTACATATATCGGATAAGCGCAGACGCAAAAATTCGTTTTTCGACCTACATATGTATCTAAAGTTCGCCATTTTATAAACCGTAATACAAAAAAAAAAAAAATAAAAAAAAAATAAGAAAATTTAAAACGTAACAAAAAAAAAAAAATTATATTAAATAAAAAACGAAAAAGATGTAAAACTTACTGTTTCTGAAAAATAATTTCTGAAAAATAACATCAGAAGTAATGAATTTAATAAGTGGCTATTTATTTTTCAGTTTCCTTAAGAATTAGTAATGAAAAAAAAAAATGCAAATATTATTGTAAATTACAATATCATCAAGAATAATTAGTAGATAATTCATATTTTTAAAAACACTTTCTTTTTACTTGACAGAACTTGTGTTTCTCTTTAATATTAAATTCAGCTTTTCAATACATAACATAAAAATCATTTAAAGTTTTCCAACGTTTTTTAAACTTATTCAAGATTTTTTTATTTATTATGTTTTTTTTTTTTTTTTTTTGTCATAATAATATAAAGCATAATTTTTTTTCTGTTAAAGTAAATTAAATCACAAATTTTTAAAACTTTCCTTTATTAGCTCTTTTTAAGAAACTTTAGTGATTAATGTGTGATATAAAATAAATCAAACACAAACACTAAATTTTTTATATTATATTTTTATTAACAAAAAGAAAACGTTTTTTATAATTCAAAAAATTTAAACAGAATAAAAAAAATATTCCTAAAATTAAAAAAAAAAAAATAATAAGAAAATTGAAATTCAAAGGTTTTTATGTTTATTAAAAATTATAAAGTAAAGTATTTTTTTTTTTTTTTGAAAAAGTTTATTTTTAAGATTTATAAAATAAGTACGCCACAAAACTATAGTTCATATTAAAAACATTGATACACACGAGAGTTCTAGGTCTATAAATAACTTTTTTGAATTGGCTGTGGTTTTCGAAATAAACTGTTATATAGAAAATTAATGAAGAAGGATTTTCCTGAATCATCCAAAGATAGCGATTTCGATACAGCTTTTACTGAACTTTAAAAATAATTATGTACAATAAAAAATTCAAAAATTCAAATATAACATAAAATAATGGACCGATTTCAATCAATTTTAATAAGGTTCGTTTCTGGATCATAAGAACCACATGCAACAAAATTCATTATCTTTAAAATTTCGTGGTTTACATGGACGGACGGACATCGCACAGAGAGGTCCCCTTTAATATATATATATATATATATATATATATATATATATATATATATGTATATATATATTATTTATTTTTTAATATTTACTTTTTAATATTTACTTTTTACTAAGTGTTATTAAAGGGGACCTCTCTATGCGATCCAGAAACGAACCTTATTAAAATTGATTAAAATCGGTCCATTATTTTACCAAATCCTCATACAAAAGTTGTACTTTAAAGTTCATAAATCTTATGAGGTTCGGTCCATAATTGACTATGGCGAAAGTCACCTTAAAGTGCATAAATCCCACATAAATGTTAGTATCAAGATACTACATATTTTGTATTTATAAGTATCCTAACACTTATAAATCATAATTACAAATTTCATAAGACTTGAGTCCCATATAAGATCCTCTCCGAAAATTTAAAAAATTACTTTGACGTACATAAACAATGGTTTAGGGTATTATATGTTCGGGCTTGACTTCACTATATCTATAGGTATGTATATACGTACTCTTATATCACAATTCATTACATATATATACACAAAAATGCTAAAATAAAAAAATTAAATTAATAATGCAGTATTTTTGCTCCACTTACGTATGCCAAACATTTATAAAAGACACCAAAAATAAATTTATGTAAACAACACTTTGGAACGGTAACAACAACTACAATAAAAACTTATACAAATATATACGACCTTCTTGACTTTAGAACCTAAAACAAATCCATGCAATACAATGACTAGTTATTTTATATTCAAAATAAATAAAAAGGAAAAAAATACTATTGAATTAAGTTCTAAACTCAAAACTACACATACAGATACAAAAACTCAAATATCCGTTGTTTAAATGCATTTTTCTCTTTCATTATACAAATGACAAATGAGAATTTAAAAGCAAAACAAGGGCAATGCACCCCTTGTCCATCTTTTAGAAAGAAGCAAGCAGGCTTATGTTTTTTACAGAATTAAAAAAAAAAAAAAAAAACAATTTATGCTAAAAAGGCAGAAAAATAATTGCCAAATCGAACACAATTGTTACACAGGATATGAATTCAAGCATATTTACGTCTTTAACCATTCAACCGGATGTTGAAATTTGAATTGAAATTTCAAAATGTCCACCAAATTATTTTTAATGATTTTGTTTTGAGTTGAAAAACCAATCGCAAAATGAAAAAAAAAAAACATTTATATAAATAAATTAGAATACAATTTTAGGCAAGAAGTAAAAAAAAAGACTTTTAATGAAATTATTTACATTATCTGTCTAAATTTAGGTTTTGTAAAGGGTGAAATTAATTTTTGATTTAATAGACTTTAAACACCACAAATATCAAAGTTATAAATTAATTTCATTTTAAAAACATTTATAAGGGACTTGTGATTCAAATATTTTTGTAATTTGCTCTCACTAAGTAATCAAAAGATTTTGTAATTCGTTATTATGTCAATAATTTGTCATCTACGAGTATTTAAAGTTATCAGATAACAAAACAAAAATCTAATGGAATGTGGCTTAAACGTAGAAGAAGCTATTATTTACATATTTATGTACTCGTAGTAGTGTCTTTTTATTGTAAAGTATGGTTACGAAAAAATTTTTACATTTTTAAATGTAAATATTTAAGTCTCTATAGGAGGTATTTTTATACTTTTATAAAACTAGAGACTCTAAAGAATACAAGTATGTTTATTGTTTTTGTTAAAAGCTATCAGTCACGGAAAAAATATAAAAATTGTAAAAATTCAGGAAAATAAATTTTGCACACTTTTTCCACCACATCTTTTGAAAACTTTTTGTAAATTTCTTATAACATTTTGTTTACAATTTACCAGTATTTTTGATACTATGTCAACAATAGATGTGAAATTTTTTAACTGGGTTCAACCCTTATTAATTTTTTATGACACACTTATTCAGTGTGTTTTGCAGTTTTTAATCTGAACTATTTTACGCGTTCACTTTTCGTTGCAAAATTTAGACTGATTATCGAACTGGATATTATTTAGTTTTTTCTTTGGTGATCATCCAAAGTTGTCATTGATAATTAATTTTTTTTTTTACTTAAATTTATTTAATGCAGGGTTCAACAGCGTTGCCAATTTAGCGCTTTTCTACAACACAAAAATCGCATTCTTTTACATCAGCGCTTTTTCTTGAAAAGGTGCGTTTTGTATTCGGTTAGTTTTAGTTGGAGATTTTAATCATGTTTTCGTACATTTTTATCTATGAAGAAATATTTATTGTTGAATTTTTCCGAATTGAATCTGAATTTAAAAGACAAATAACAGGAGCTTTGTTGGTTTCATTATAGTTAAAACTTAATTTCCAATTTAAAAATTAAGGCCAAGTTATATACTTTTGCCTTAGTGTATGCTTATGTTCAAAATTGGCTAAGACAATTTTAAACAAAAGTTGAGAAGAAAATAAAAAAAAGGTTTAGCTTCACAACTTTCCAAGCATTTTTTTAATTGAAAATTATAGTCTTATTTTATTTATTCTCAAATGTTTTCTAACAATTGTGTTAATATTTTATTAAATATATTTTAAATAACATTACTTTTTGTTTTTAGTTATGCCAATTTTGGGAAATTTTAAATAGTTTCGAGGATATAAAGAAATTTTAGACTATGGGCAATGAAATGAAAAAGCTTTTGTGCAAAATATATATAAAAAACCATGAAAATACAAATTTTAAGATTTTTTGAATTTATTCAAGTGTTTAAATAATTTTTATATATTTTGTATTTCTATTTATTTTTGTTTCTTTCGATAAATATTTTTTAAGACTTCAGAAAATTTTTATACTTAAGCCAGTATTAGTTGCAAAGTATCATAAAGTTTTGTGTCGGCTGTAATTTTTTTATTTATGAACAAATATAAAATTGATTTATTTTTCTGTAAGGTATCGTTACGTTTCAATTTTCTATAGAAAATAAATATAAAATATTAAAAAAGCAAATAAAAATATAAAAATTCAATTGAAAAACTTTAAAAATGAACTCAAAAAAGATGTACAAAATAAAAGGGGCAAAATTTATTCGTGGAGTTAAAAGAGGTAAGCGATTTAATGCATACGTATTTACGTTTTGAATAACTATGATGTATTTACAGGAACTTTACTTTATATCTATGATACCTTATATAAAGATTATTGAAGCCTTTAGGAAGAAAAACTTAAGGGTTGAAAAAGGAAAAAATACTTAAGTTCTAAAACATAAAACTATTTTTAAAACTTAAGTACGATTTCGCCACTAGGGAAGCAGTATACTACCGGTCCTAAGACCTTTATATTTAAATTGAACATAGTTATTAATTTAAAAGCTTTGAAATGAAAGTTATTATAAAATGTATAACTTTTCTTTGTACCTTAAATAGCGTTAATGTTCAATATTGCATAAAACTACTACATATGTGCACATGAATTTAAAATAAAAAACAAGTATGAAAGATATAGTCGGTCAAGCCCGACCATATGATACCCCACACCATTGTGCAGGGGTTTTATATTTCGTGGAAAGGTCTTATATTAGACATGTGAACAATTGTGGACCAATATTTTTACTAAGTGTAAAATAAAATATACGAATACGGAATATTACGTTAATACTAACATTTATATGAATTTATGCACTTTAGGGTGATTCCCCAAAATGGGCTTATATGGGAGCTATGATAAATTATTTAGCGATCCTCATAAAATTTGTCACTATGATTTCTACTTATATACAAATTATTTGTGTCGAGTTTAAACCTGATACTAACATTTGTATGTGATTTATGCACGTTAAAATGATTTTCGGAAGAGGGTTTTATATGGGAGCTATGGCTAATTATGGACCGGTCTTTTTGAAATTTGGCACAAAGATTGAAACTTATACAAAATTTCCTTACACCGAATTTCATTAAAATATTGCTATATTTAATGCATTTATAATCGTTAGACCCCTATTCCGGGAGGACATTTGTATGGGGCCTAGGTGAAATAATGAACCGATCATTTTAATAGGCTTCGTCCTTGTATCGTGAAAGTCCTATGTGCCAAATTTTATAGAATTATCTTCAAAATTACGACCTGTACCTTGTGCACAAGGTTTACATGGATAGCCAGCCAGCCAACTAGCCGTCCAGCCAGCCAGATGGACGGACGGATATCATTAGATCGATTTAAAAAGTTGGGTGTGGGTGTTGGATGATTTTTTCTGTGCGATACAAACATCAGCACAAACTCATAATACCCCAACCACTTATGGTGGTGTGGGGTATAAATACATATTTAAATAAAAAATGAAAATAAATTTTATTCAAATATAATTTAGCGCTTTTTAGCACCTCTTTGAATGACAATGTTGGTGTTCATACAAATTCGCAAAAAATTAATTTTGTGTTTTTTTAATATTTAAAGCTTATAAATTAACGCTTTGGTTTTAACAAAAAAAAAAAGATAAAATGTTCATAATTACCGGATTCCGCAGATTCAGAATAGTATCCGACCTATATCGTATTAAGTACAGGGACTTAAAGAATTGTGTTTTAAAAAATTTCGTTTACACTTTTTAAAGAAATTTGTGCAGATTTTTTTTCTGTTCTTTTACAATCTTTAAGATATTTCGTTAATTGATCTTTCGAAACTAAAAAAGTACATGTATATATATTCTCAAAACTTTACAGAATCAAAAAATATTTCGTTTTTTCTAATATAAGTTACAGTTAATTTAATATTTGCAACTGAAAATGTAAATTTTTTTTCGTGACCATGCTTTTGTATTAAAACAGAGACTTGTTTAAACTATTTTATATGTAAATTTCCTAACTTTACTTATGTCAAAATATATGTTTAATTAAAAATATAAAAAAAAACTACACGTTTATGAATTCAAACCACTTTATAATGAATGCATAAATTAAGAAATAATACAAACATTTTATTCATGTCTTTCTATAAATCTATAAAAATATAAAAATTTACTAAAAGTTGTCTACATATAAAATATGTATTGTTACGCGTACACCCTAAATTCAAAGAAATATGAAATAGTAACCCAGTAAACAGAAAGGTGTGATGCAAGAAACCGAACTTTAAAATAAATGTTAATGTGTGGTATCAATAAAGGTGAATTCAAACAGGTGAGATGATTATTTTTTTAGTACTTTAAACTATCAAACTCCATATAAGCACAATTTTTGTTTACCCGCTGAAGTGTCAAACTCTATGTATTGAAAAATTTATGAATGTTGTTTTTGTAGAACTGCTGCCACCTGTTTCATTTCGCCATGGGTACCAACATTTTATACGTTATAATTAAGTTAAACAAGTTGCGTGAGAAATATGAAAGAATATTTTGTGTTTTATTCGAAAGGCCTATTAAGAAATTTAATTTTCGATAACTGGTTGAATTTGACCCCAATAGCTTCGCTCCTAGTAAGTCTGTGGGGTTCTCCTTACAAACTTAATATTGCGCACTCTGCTATGACTACGTGAAATTTTATGCAAATCCAAACAGCAGGTTAGAAGTTACAGATTTATTTCCAAAAAATTTCGATTCTGCCCCACTGTGTACTGTATAAGACATTTTACTATTAGATATTTTACAATTTTAATTTACTAAAATACCTGTGATTGTTGCTGTATTTTGATTGGCTTTAGAATTGGTATACATAAAGACCTAAGATTGCACAATGGGCAGAATCGAAATTTTTTGAAAATAAATATGTAACTTCTAATCGGCTGGTTAAATTTACATAAAATTTCACACAGGCCTAGCAGAGGAGCGTAAAATTTTAAGTTTGGAAGAGAGGTCCCACACACCATTCAGTAGTGAATCAATTGGGTCTCAAAATAGGATACCTCTGACATAGAAAAATTTTTCATCGCTTGCCAAATTTTTGTTTCTTATCCGATTTTAGATATTTTTAAATCTTCTTAAAGCTCTTACATATAATTAAGAATTACATCAGCAAGAAAGGGAAGTTTATTTGAAAAAACTAATTCCATAGTTTTTTTGATTTTTGGAACTAAAATAAATTGTTTGTAAAATATTGGTTTTTGGGGAAACTATCAAATATTTGATATCTAATAAAATTCTGGTTTGTTAAGATATCGTAACGAAATTTTCAGCGATTAATGACTTTACCATTTAAAATGGTAAAGTGTAGACAAATTCAAGATTTTTGTAAAATAAATCCCATAATTTCCAAAAATCCAACGAAAATAACAAGAATGGAATTTTTTTGAATTTTGCTGATAAAATCCACGTTTATTGCAGGTTTAGAAGAAGTCATTGTCAAATACTTTGGACCACATAAAACTGCATTCGGTATGCAGAACTAGCCTTTGGGATTTTAGAACATATAGTGTTAAGTAAAAATTTTGATTTAAAATAGTTTAAATTCGGGATGGTCTGTACATAGTCATGTTGGATGCTTGGGCTTATTTTTAATTCTAAAGTTATATCTGTGAAAATACTTTCAGAGAGAGTGTTAAATTATTACACATTCTTAAAAAAATTTTAAATTTTAATTTTTGCAATATTCAACTTCAAGATCGTTTATTTTTGAACTCGAAAAAGCGATCTAAAGTAAGTAAAAACATAAAAATAAATGTTTGAATAATTTTAATTTTAACATTAAATTTAATATAAAATGTGCTCAGTTTTCTAAATCTATATTTGATTTATTGTATTTTCTTTTAGTTGGTTTTAAAATCAGCTAAATTTAATCAGATTGAAAAAATTACTTTTGATACGAAAATGTTTAATATTTCGGGGAGTATAATTTTCAAACGTTTATATACCCGTAATGTTTTATTCTTTTGTTTGAATGATATGTTCATTATATATATAATTTTTTTTAAATCCTTTTTTTGCCAATTCTTTTTTTTTTTTTTTTTGTTTTTACCTAAGCTTTTTTCTAACTTTTTTGCCAAAAATAGTAAAATATTCCGATTATACCTATAGTGTAAGTCATCTTGCATTATTCTATATATAATTTAGCTATAAGTAGTGCAAGTGTGGATGTACAAATGCTTTATATTCAAAAAAAATCATATTATTTTGTATTTTATAAAACAAAATAAAAGTTTATTAACTTTGCTTAAGGAACATAACATTTCATAAAAAATTACATAAAATAAAAAAATATCCAAAACACTAATATTTCCATGTATTAAAATTGTAGCGAATGTGAATTTTCTTGTAATGGTAGCTAGACATTTAATTTAAATAAAAATATGAAAATTTTATGACAATATTTTATTTAGTAAAACACTTTTGTCTACAATTCTGGAATAATTTAAGAAAATATTATGAAAATTAATAGACATATTGGGGATAATAGCGAACAATATTTAATTAATCCTTGCATCATTTATTAATTATATGATGTCTTAAATATGTGCGTCCGGACGTCCGTCCGAAGCTTAAATTTTTGACTTCAATATGCGTTCTCTTAGCATTGCTCATATCGGTTGAAGTTAAAGTAAGACCTAGTGTTTCAATTTTCTGAACCACACATTTCAAAATTAACATCCTTGAATGACTTTTATCTAAATATGCATAATACATAATTTTTGTTGTAATTTTACAACACAAATATGTAAATTTGTAATGATTATTGTATTATGTGTGATAGCTAATTTTGTGCACAATAACATAAAAAAGTCGGGGACAAAAATGTCAACCAGTTCTTAGCATGTACTATGCCCTAAAAAATTTTAAGGATGCATACATATTTTCAAAATGGGCTGTCGTAGAAATAAAAAAGCTATTAACTAATTTTTAAACTCTGATTTCGAGTAATACGAAATACATTTTTTAATTAGACGGTTAACATTAATTCCAAAATTGAAATATCAGAAATTTTAATATTCGCAAAAATTTCAAAAAGTTATAGTCCTAATATATTTATGTACATTAGAGTGTCTCGAAAAAAGTTTTTTTTTGATGAGCCGAAAGCGGGATAAATGCATATTTAAAAAAATTTAAATTACTCTTCAATTCCCTACAAGCGGTTGAAAAATTGCCAAAAATGGTTTCGACTTTCATCATTTACTTCTTTTTTTAATAAATAATTTTTATATAGTTATATTATTAAACAAAAATCTGATTTTTGATCACTCGCACTCCAAAAAAATACAATATGCACCTGTGTAAACTTTTATATAAATCCAACCAGCCGATTAGAAGTTACAGATTTATTTCCAAAAAATTTCGATTCTGCCCCACTGTGGATTGTTCTGAATTAAATCTGCTTAGAGACCAACAAAATGGCTTCATATAGGCTTTCTTAAACGTGAGGTTAACAACAAAGATAAATAATATATGTATATATAAATATTTTAATAAAGATATACAATTTTTGAAATTGGTCATCATAAAAACCAACGATAATGGTTGGAATGAAATCCAGTCAATACTTTCTTCAAAAATATATATATGTGGCAATTTTCATTTTAATCGGTTCAGTAGTTTAAACATAATGTCAAGTCAAATAATGTAAACAATATCATGACAAAAATGAGAATAAAAGGGTGTGTTATGCAGTAAAAATCTAGTAAAATAATAGTAAAACATAATATCACTACTAGCACACTTTCATTTTGCGTTGGAATTATTGAGGCATTTTTTCTTATTGCACTGTGTAATTGATATAACTAAACTCATTACTAGTTGTATAGAAGGTCCCAAATATAGTCGTAAAAATTGGTACGCTGGAGGACATATATTAAAGCAGTGTAGTAGTTCTATTCAGATCCAATTAGTCTTAACATTAAACTATTAAATTACTAAGGATTGATTTATTTACGATATGTGACAATGCAACCAATATATTGTATATATTCTAACCAGTGTTGCCATGGCAAAACGTTTTTTGTAACCAAAATTTAAAAAAAAAATCCAAATTAGAAATAAAACCAAAATTAAAAATGTTGAAGTTATTTATGTAAAAAAAAAAAATAAATTAAAAAGTACTGATTTTAACATTTCTTAAGTATTTCGTAAGTACAAGTTAGTACTTAGTGGTGAAAGGGAGCTGCAGAAGTTCTTTTTAAACCATGGTTGCCATGGCTGTAGAATTTTTTGTTTTTATGATTCATGTTCATTGCTTTTAAAATTCTTTTCTTAAAACAATGTTTATAAAAATTTTTAATAAAAATATTGTTTTAGATTTGTTAAAAGATAATATAAAATACTTTTAAATTTGTGAAATTTGAATTCTCTTAGAAATTGTTAATCTTTTTTCTTACTAAAAACACATTTCGCTCATTTACTTCAAGAACGTCATAACTAAAAAAAACTAGTTTTCTAAAAATCGCATTCAAAGTTTTCAAATACCATTTACCATAATAGAAAGATTGGTGGCTACGAGGGCGGATCAATAAGGCCATGAAATGCAACACTATTCCCATTACTTTGCGTTTAACAGCTGTTCAAAACATACAACCTCGTGTATTTTTCTAAAAAAGGAGAAAAGTGAATTTAGAGTGCTCATTAAACATTATTTTTTGCGAAAAAAAAAAACGTCAATCAAACCAAGGAAAAGCTCTGCACCATCGATTTCAATGGTAAAAAAAGTAGTTTACTGCCTTTCGTTGTGGACGGCCAATGAGGTCAGTACACCCGAAAATGTCGAAAAAATCCACGATATAGAGTTGGCCGACCGAAGAGTAAAAGTGCGTGAGATTGTTGATGTCATAGGCATTTCATATGGCAGTGTGGTTTCGATTTTAAATGATTTTTTAAATGGGTTTAAGAAAGTTGCTCTCAATTGACCATAAACGTAAAAGTGTGACAAGTTCAAAGGATTGTTTGGAGTTGTTTAACCGCAATCCGAATGAGTTTTTGCGGCGTTTCGTAACTGTGGATGAAATATGGATCCATTACTATATGGTAAGTTTGCCGGCCAATAAGATGATGGCAACAGTTTTTTGGGAAACTCGCGGGATAATCCACATTGATTACTTTCAAAAGGGAAAAACAATTATCAGACCGATTTAATGAGGATTTAAAATAAAACAACCCATATGGCCAAGAAAAATCCTATTTCTTACGCAAAGTAAATGACGACACTTGCTCAAAATTTGACAGTAGTCTATTAACAGGTGGCACTTGATGGGAATAGTGTTGCATTTCATATAACTACGAGGGAAGTTCGAAAAGTCACGAACTTATTGAATATTTATTTATATCTACATCATTAACTAAAAAATCTAGTTTTTTAAATTATGACGTTTATAAAGTAAAGTACAAAATATGCACTTAGTTCTACTTTTGAAGTGATAAAAATGCTCTTTTTTGGAAGCACTTTTTCTTTTTGTAAAAAATATTTAAATTTAAAGAAATTTAATTGGGATTTTTTTTCGAAAAGTTTACATATTCAATAGATATCGTTCATGTACCAAACCAAACTCATGTTAAAAAAGTTGCATTCTGAAATTGACCTAATAATTGCCTGTTCGTCGGAACAAAACTCAGTTTGTGGTGTGTAATAGGACAATGGAATGCATATTTTCTGTGCCGCAACACATCTCATTAGCGTTTTTGATGTCTTTAAAATTAAAATTATCACAAATTTGTTTTCAAGTTTATTTTACTCTTTGCAAATATATACGAGTAATCTAAATTGTACTTTCGAATAGTTCATAAAAACTAAATTTTTGGTGTAAAAAAAAAAAAAAAAAAAATGGAAAAAATATTACCATCTCCACATTGGAAAATAAAATAACCAATTTTGGTTAAAAATAATTTTATAACTGAGCATAGTAACGAAGTTCGTTACTAGAGTAGAACGAAACTAGAGTTTCTGATGGGAATCGAACTCACCACTCACAGACAGGCTCATTATCAAGAATCCTACCGGGGTGCCAAACAAGACAAGTTTTTTAATTTTTAATTTCTGTTTATTGGGTATATCTAACTATAAGTAGAAGTGTATGTGTATATTTATGTTTTCGCTAAAGATAAGTATCTTTCAATATGTTGACAATTGTCTTGTTATTATTTTTTAACACTTCGTTTTTATACATATTTTTTTTTTATTTTCTTTTCTTTTGAATTTGAACCAGACATCTACACCGGGCTGTGACACACATAGATAGATAGTCGTATGTACATTTTCAAATAATTCTGAATTCATCCAATACTTTTTTTTTACTGTTAAAACATTTATATTTAAAAATATATACCATATGTGTATCTGTGTGATTATGTGTGTGTGTATTTGTAACGATTATTATGTCTACTATTGAACTGAACATTTGAATTTAAATTTATTTATTTATATTCGTATTCGTAGTCATATTCGTATTGGGTGTCGTTATTGTTGCTGTTTGATAATCTTTGGTGTTGAAATTTGATCTGTTTATTCATAAATATTGTATCTTTTATATTACATTTTATATTTTCCATTATATTCGAGTATTATTTTTTTCTCTCTTTAGTTTTGTGCTCCAAATACATTGAACTTTGGTATGAAGAAAAAAATTAAATTGAAAAAAAAAACGACAGAACTTATAAATGAAAAGTTGTTTGAATTTAAACATAAATCCACATAAATTACGTTAATGTTATTAAATATTATCATGAAATTTATTAAATTTTACTTAGAAGTTAATTACAAAAAAACATATAAACTTTATATTAATATTTATTGAAAATGCAATAAAGTTAAATATTACTGGAAAAAGTATAAAATGTGAATTAGACAAACTTAACCGGTAAATTTAGATAAAGAGATTCAAAGGGGGAAAAGATTTTATATTTAAAATTAAGAAAAATGTTACGGTAATACAAAACTATTATAAAATGTATTTAATGAAATTAAACAAAAAATAAAATTCAATACCATTAAAAATTTTAAAAGAAAGTACTGCTTGTATTCAAATTTTACTTAATCCCATTTAAACCCAAACTAATTCCATTATCTTTTACAACCCACTGAACTACTCAATATGACTTATTTAAGCATTTTATTTCTTTCAAATTTGTTTTATAAACTTAACAGTTGATAAATCACGATTTGAATCTCAGGTCATTAATTCTCCAGTAGTTCTTTGCCTCAAACTGATTTATTAATGCCTAAAAAGTAACATGAAATAAAGAAAAAAAATCTATCAAAATATGTCATTAATTAAATAAACTTTTTTCTATTATATTTGCCCAATTCACAACTTCGTTATTGTGTTATTTATTAAAATATTATGTGAAGAAAAATAACATTGTGGGAATAAGTGTGTTATTTTCAAATGAATTAAAATTATAAATGTCAACTTTTTTATTATTTTATTTTTTTACTTTTTCTAAAAACTTAAGTTTTTAATGAAAAATGTTGATGAAAAGCTTAATATATAACGCAACACCCACCTTAAAGTATACCAGTGACTCAGAATCACTTTCTGAGTCGATTAATCGATGGCCGTCCGTCTGGCAGGTTGCCTGGCTGTCCGGCTGCTGGCAGCCAGTCAATATCAGTAATGCCAATTTAGCCGTTTTCAATCCTGTTTAGCCACTAGTCACTTTTTTAGTAATTTTAATTTTCATTTTAGACATTTTTATTTTTTACACTAAAATGTAAATAATTTTTAATAATTTTCACTACGTAAAATATTTTTTTGCACAAAATGTCCTAAATCTTTTAAAGAAAGCATATTACTTATTGAAAACTTATTTAATGTTATCGTTAAAAATATAAGAACAATACTATTTCTAAAAAATGGTATATTTTTTTAAAGAAAAATAAGTGAAAGGTGTTTTTATTTAAAAAAGTTTTATGAAGAATAATTTAGGAATTAAATTTTTTTTTTATTAATCAAATAAATCCTATAAACTAAATTGTAAATAAAAAAGTAGGTTAGGTTCAGTGGACAGCTGTCTAATCAATAAGAGACAGCTCGATTTGGTCCCGTTGAGAAACCCTGAGGGATCATGTGTTACTAATTCATGTGTCCATAACAGCGTTCGAACCAAACCAACCCGAGGAATATATGAAACAATTGATCCATCTGATTTCAATGTCAGAGAGATCTAATAATATATGCATAGCAGTCATTCCAAAATTATCAGTCCTAATTTCAGTGAGAGTGGGACAGTTTCCTCCTCTTCCTCATCGCGACAACTTCTATAGAAGTCATTAAAAGGGGGCCCTAGTCTCCCAGCATGTGTACCGGCAATCCAATGCCCTGTGATGACGGTAACCGAAGAATTGTTAGTCCCATGATGAAATTTGATCGAGATTCATCATAATTTGCCTCGAGGTTGAGCATGTGGATTCGTTTCTCCAACTATCTTGTGCAATCCTCGATAAGTTCCACAGAATTATTGATCTGCAGGACGAAAGCGGTACTCCAACCATTTGGTGCATAGACATTTTTGGCTAGTTTATTCACAATAAGATTACCTGGGGTGTTCGAATGACCCCTAACCCAGACCAGCTCCAGGTTTGAATGTCTCGCCATCTCGTTCAGAGATTTCCGGCATTCACGCATCAGCCTAGATGGCGAAAAGAGACCCGAGAGCGATATAATCGTGGCTATGTGGCTATGATTATAAAGAGTACAATTTAATAAGTTTTATTATATTTTATATTTAATTTTTATACGATTTGTTCCTAAAAATTGTCGGCCAGTTTTTGTCACGAATTTAAACATTCTTTCTCACTAAGAATAGGCAACATTTGTCCATAACTTGTGCGATAATTCGATAAAATTTGGAACATTGATTATTTTGAAATTGGTTATTATCGGTCTATTATTACACCTTACTCCCATCCAAATGTTCCCCTGCAATAAGGTTTTAATATTCATAAATTCCTTATTATGTCACTATTTCAGCAAAATTTGGTACAAATAAGTTTTATATAAGAGTTAATCAGAATTCCAAATTTCATGGATCCATAATTAAGCATAGATCTCATAGATATCACATAGATGACAGTATCAAGACAATATTTGACAAAAGTTTTATATAAGCAGAAATCATAGGTGTAACGTGTAGTTGCAAACATTACACCACCAACATATTAATATAACTACTTTAGTAGTTACAATACAATAAGAGTATTTATAATTCTCATTTAATTTATATAAATTTAAACATAAATAATCGACTTTTTGGGGAAAGAACCGAGATATCGATTCGTTTACTGCTCCCGATAGGTGTCATATAAGGCCATTTCCAAAATCTCGAAAATCATTTTGAGGCTCAAACGTAATGGTGAAAGATATCATATTGTCGGGCATGACGAATATAAATGTTTTACTTGTTATTATTGATAAATCGATTTTTTTTTTTTTAATTTTTTTATGAGAAATTCAATTTTTAGTGAAAAAAAAAAAATTTTAGTGAATATTCGGTTCTTAGTAAAAATTTGGATTTTTGGTGAATAATAAAATTTTTAGTGAAAAATAGAATTTCTGAATTTTTGTGAATTTTTAATGAAAATTTAGACTTTTTTGTGAATAATCGGATTTTATTGAAAAAAATTAATTTTTAGTGAATAAACAGTTTTTAATGAATTTGAATTTTTGGCGAATAATCGAATTTTTAGTGAAAAAATGAATTTCGGAATTTTCGTGAATTATTAGTGAAAAATTTAAAGTTTGGTGGAATATTTTGCAAAAAAAAAAAAAAAAATGTTGAAGGAAAAATTAAATTTTTTATACGAATAATTTTTAACACAATCAGTAAACATATTTTTAATAATGTTATAATGTTATTTTAAATTTTCATATAAATTTTCAAAAAATGTTAAATAATGTGCTATTAAAAAAAAAAACTTATAACACAATAACTCAAATAACATATCTTTTTTTGTGAATTGGGTAATTATAAATTCTTTTGAAGTATTTTAAATCAGGTTGAACGAAAAACAACAAATACTACAATAAAACCCCAAACAATTAAATTAATTTTCAAAAAAGAGAATAAATTAAAGCTATAAGACACAATAATAAAATTTATAAGACATAAATAACTCTTTTACACACAAACCTACTCCCAAAACTAACTAACTAACTGAAAATAACAAGAAAAACAAAAAACAAGTTGATAAAGCGATTAAAAAAGACAAATCAAGTCGACTGCTCAAGTTCCCATGATAACTGTCAAATTAGCAATAGAGGTATCAGTCAACAACTAGGGAGCTGTTATAATAATAGTTACACAGGAAAACACTGATTCTGCAGAACGGAATTTCTGCCGATAAAAGACACTTACGATCTTGAAGTTTTAAGCGTATAAATCACTTTTTTTGAATTGACTCTAGTTCTCGAGATAAGCCGTTAGATGGATAATTAATTAGATTTCACCTTATATTATAATATATCTCAATATTTCTTAATCGGCTTCGAAAATTGAAAATTTCTGTGAAAAAGCAAATCGCAAATAATTTTTATTACAATTTTTTAGTGTTACATATATTAAACCCAATTCGTTCTTGAGATATATTGAAAAATTTTGTGTAACTTTATTAATTTAATAGTTTATCTCGAGGGTCAAAAAAAAAATGCTTAGAACTCCATAAACGCAAAAATACATATTTTGTCTTGTTGTTTTATTTAGTGTAAAATTTTAATATAATTTGGTTTTTAGACTAAGAAGCTGAAATGTTAAAAATATCTTTAGTTACAAATCCTTAACACAAAATCACAACAGTCTACTATTACTACAGTAGAGCACACAGCAAACATTGTAAGAACCTGTTAACACACAATTAATAAATGAAAAAAAAGAACAGAAATCAGTTTTGGTCTTTTATATACCCTTCACCACAGGTGTAAACGATATTTATAAGTTTGTCATTTCGTTTTTAATTTCCATAGCTTTCGTCGGACAGCAAAAAACTTTATATTTTTTACATCCTTCTAAAAAATGACATCGATAGGACGATGTCCGTTCGTTTGTCGGTTGAAATATATATACAATTTTGCTATTGAAATTCCAGATCGGTTCAGAAATGTCGGAGATATGTCAAATTTTCGATTTTCTGCAGCCTCTATATAAGCTAGAAACCGCTTTGCATAAGAAAATTCGAAAAAATTTTCCTGAATTTTTGTTCTAAAGAAATGAACTAGATCTGTCCATTAGTAATCAAGATATCGGCCAAAACGCATCTTTGACTTTCTTAAAGTCCCTATTTAAGCTACGGATTTCGTTTTTATATAGATCGGTCATAAATATTTTTGTAAAATTTCGGTTTTTTGAATCAACGAAATTGTTTCATAAACAGCCGAATTAAGGGCCAAAAACTGAAAAAAATCTTTTAAAAATATACACGCACAAACATCTACGCTCAAGAATTGCAATGACTATTAGTGTTGTTGTTTTGTGTATAAGCAAACAGTTTAGTTGACAACGGTAGTATTAGATTGATTATCAGTGTTGTTGTTGTTTTTTTGTGTATACAGTCAGTTACGAGTAGTTCGAATTTATGTATGCTGACGAGTTGTTGTTATGTTTTTGTTTAAGCCAGTTATGCTCGTTGAACAAATGCATGTATATATATGTATGTTTGTATATATGTATGCCTGTATTATTTTTTAAGTATAAATCCGAAAATAAATCGTAATAATATTTTTTATTTGTTGGTAAAGGGGTGAAGGGTATTAAATATTCGGTATAGCCGAATACAGCATTTTAACTTGTTTTTCAATATTTTTCCATCTATTCTGTTATACTGGTGGTCAGCACATTTTGGCCAGCTGACGTTTTATGACAAAAAAAATAAACGTTTTAGAAAATAAATGCTGAAAAAAAGCAAGACAAGGAGATAGAGTCAAATATATCAAGGTAATAGATACACCTTAATTTTCAGTTTATTGTTGTTACCAAAAAAACAAAAACGACAACAATGTAAATGAAACAACATTTAAATATTTTAACCTGCCTTTTGGCATACCGTCCACGTTTTAAAATTTGAATTCACTTTTTTTCGTGTTTAAATTGTTCTAATTTGATCAACATTTTCTTTTTTTTTTTTTTTTTTTTTTTTTGTTCTTTGTTGGTGAAACTAGTTTGATTTTTTAATGTAAAAACCGTTAACGAATTCAAATTTAAATTGGTTTTTGTTTTCAAGTTTTTTTCATTACTGGTGTAATAATGGATTTTTACGCTTTTTGCCTTAAAATTTGTGTGTCTTATACGAATATTTAAACAGGTAGTTCTTTATTAGATAAAACTTAAAAACACTTGAATTTTAATTGATCTTAATGAACAGGTCATCTACATAATTATTGTAAATCGTGTTTGGTCGGTGTATCTTTACGACATAAAAATACTTTAAACTATTTAGCAGGTCCTAGTTAAATAAATTTTATTCAAAAACAAAAGATTTACTATTCAAACTACATATATGTCTAAATTGTAGTCAGAATTTATGATTTGAAAGCGTAAATTGCATTTATGTAAATAACATTCGATGTAAGAGAAGAGAGAACATTATTGAAGTTTTTCTCACTACTTGTGTTTATGAAAATAAGAAATAAAAATGTAACAACAGATCACTCTTCAACATACAAGAAAGAAATAAAATATCATTTATTTTACCCCCAACAAACCCTCGCTTATCTTTAATATATCTTGTTAAAATTCAAAGTTTTTACCCCAACAGAAAGGTTTTATTAAATGGAAACCATTCATATACTTACGTATATTAATAGGTAAGAATATTATATTTGGACAAATTTGACTCACCATTTGCAACCTATTGTGCCACGCTAATATGGGAGATGGCAAGCAACAGGATGTCAAAGTTGACCACCTCGAATACGAAAAAGTTTAAAAAAGTTGTAACTTCTACAAATCTAGATATTTTGCCTTGACTTTTTATTAGTTTTTCTCAAATAATTTTCGTAATATAGGAGACAAGAATTTTTTTAATATTTAAGATACCAAATACTTTGCAAAATAAAAATGCATTATTTTCTTATTTTCATTAAAAATGTATTATTTTCTTGTACGCATTAGGATTGCCAGATTAGAATTTAACTTGACATTCTTGAAAAAAGAACATGATTTCCTAAAAAAAAAAAAAATTCAATCTTTTCCGCCAAAATTTGTTTATTTTTTATATGAAACCTATGGATTCAGATAGTTCTATTTGCTTATTTGGAGTGGTATGTAGGCAATATGCATATCAGTGGATAAATAAATCTGCCTGTTTTTCTACCATGTTTATATTTTTTAACATTCTAAAAAATTAGAAGTAGCTTCGGTGATACAGATTTATTACCAAAATTTTAGCAATCGACCCCACTGTGCATTATTCTATTGACTTTTAAATAATTAATAAAAATATTCTGGTATATAACATTATTTCATAGGAACTATTTTTATTTTTTATTTGAAAATATTTCATTTAAATTAAAATGTATTACTTAGCACAACTTTATTATAATATCTCAGAAACTAACTGAGTTATTTTACGAAAATTTGTGGCAGACTGGAGGCCATAATTCCAAACCACAGATCGTTTACTTTGGGTACTTATTTAATGAAATGATGATTTTAATATGTCTGTTGGAAAGTCTTTCTGAGAAATTCACATTTAACTTCAACAAGTATTTCGTTAACATTATTTAAATTAACTAAAGATTTCAGTAGAGCTTCTATATAATTTGTTAATCATATTTCAATTAAATTAAATTAAATTAAAAAAAAAACAATTTAATTTTAATATATTAGAATAAAATGTACATGTAAACGTTTTGTAGTAAACAACATAAAATTAGATTATTTTTAATCACTGACTTAAAATAAAAGTAAAAATTACTAGTAAAGAGAATATAATAATATAACTGCTTAAATTAATTTTATAACCCTTTTACTATTTTCTATACATAGTTTAAAAGTAAAAAGCAAAAGCAATAACTAATTATTAATCACTTATGACGTTGTTTGTATTCATAAACCTTTTCTATAGTTTTATACTTCGTTTCTTCGAGTTTCTTGCTCCGAATTTAGTTGGCGGCATGCAAGACATCACAAATTAGAAAATTTATTATAAACTAAAGTTAAGCATTTTAATACCTGTTTTTAATTTATATATTATTTTTTATAATGTTTAAACTGAAGTATGAGCAAAGAAAAAGAAAAAAAGATACAATTACAAACACGTGTGGCTGGCTGGTAGTCTCGACATGCTTTTGTACATAAATATTTTTAGGGTTCTATTTTTTATGGTATAATTTTTATTTTATTTAGCGTTATATTTCTAGTGAATTAAACCAACCTTTACTGATAAAAATAATACTCGTAAATATAATCAAACCTACAAATTTCCACTAAAAAGCATAAATATAAAACATAATTTGTCTACGAAAAGTGATACCAGCATAAATATTACACTTATTATATGAACAATTAATTTCTTTTTTTTTTAATATTTAACATTGTGCTCATTAAAATAGGCATTTTAAACATTTTTTTTTTTTTTTTTTATTAAATTGAAATTTTTAAAATATTTGTTATTAATATCCATCTGTTTTTGATTATTTGCTATATCTAAGGAACAATTTACAAAATCATTTAAGCAGGCAAGCTCGGTATTCGCCACTACCCATTATCGCGAATGTCCGGTTATCACGACTTCTTAATTTTTAAATATGCAGGTTCTATAATCACGACAGTCTACGAAAAACGGGTTCTATTTTCGCGACTTTTATGTGTTTTTTTTTTAAATTTGATCCATAATTTTTATAACCAAAAAAAGGGAACTCCCCGTCTTTTGATATATTAACCTTTTTGTATGATTTTGATCTTCAATTTTGTCAGTTTATTCGTGTCATTTGTTGTGTAAATACATCTCTTAATATGGGAAAAGTTCAACATATTTTAAAGCCAACGAATTCTTAAAACTTAGAAATTTAAAAAAAAATAAAAGTGGAGATTCCATAAATTCAAATTGCCTAAATTACAAGTTGCATAAGTGTGCAGTTTATCGCCTTATAAAGCAAGAAAATTCATTAAAAAAAATTCGTACGTACAAGAAAAAGTGGCTCTGGCAAACGTTGCACCTTAGAGAAAGCTGAGTACCCAAGAATGGAAAAAATGCTTTATAGGTAAATGGTTTGTAAAACAAAGGGAAAAAATAACGATAATTAAGTCTTGCTACGGTACTTAACACTGTCGGCTGGCGATAATTTACTTTATGATTTTATTTTGTTTTTATGCACAATTTTTTAAATTAATTTAAATTCAAAAGTGTCAAAAAATTCAAAAATTCGTTCACTATCCAGATATTAAGTCGGTTGTGAATAGTGTTTATAAAAAAAACAATATTTTCAGAAAACCGGTTTTCGAATTATTTCGAAAAGTAGCCTTTAAAATAAAGCCGGATTCGAATACGGTTTTACTTATGTAAACCGTTTAACCAGTTTTTATTAAAAATACATTTTATATTAAAACTTATTATTATTTTTACTAAAGAAAGTTCACTTATAATCAGTGTTGCCAGGAGATTAGAAAGCAAGATGCTAAATTGAATTTTAAAAAAGGTCAAAAAGCTAAATGCCCAAAAAAGTAAGGCCAAAAAAGTTCTTTTTTTTAAAATTTAAAAACTTATTTTTTTCGTTCTCATTAGTTTTTGACAATTTTCTAAAGAAATTGTAATAATTTATAATTTCCATTCAAATTTGATTTATACTTCATATGAAAAATTATTCCAATGTTTTGAAGTCATTTTTTAATTATTATTCCTTTTTGATTAAGCGTTTTTAGATTTTTGCGTGATTTTTCCCATTAATAAGTTTTTTTTTTTAATTATTTTCATAAAAATGGTTGATGATATTAAAAAGCAATTAAACAAGTTTACAATCGTAAATTGCCTTGTTGTCTCT
This sequence comes from Protocalliphora azurea, assembly GCA_932274085.1. Taxonomy (NCBI): domain Eukaryota; kingdom Metazoa; phylum Arthropoda; class Insecta; order Diptera; family Calliphoridae; genus Protocalliphora; species Protocalliphora azurea. The sequence goes on along the minus strand of OW026521.1, from coordinate 5,200,794 downwards.
GTTTGGCAGTACAAAATCAGACTTTGTGGAGTATATTTAGATACCAGCAGAATGGAATACGTATTTTCTGTGCCGCTGCACACTTCATCAGCATTTGTGGTGTCTTATCCATTTTGATTTCGTTGAAACCTAAACATGGTGCCCACCTTACACTGTGTCCAATTTTGAGGGACTCAATTAGCAGCACCAGACGCTTGGGGCAAGTAAAAGAAAGATTAAACCTAGCGTCGTAAACGCTGTTATAGATATAGTTCCAGTATCCGGCTCAAAGGACCATAAACAAGTTTGCAATCGTAAATTGCCTTGGTTGTCTCTGTTTGGCAGAACAAAAGCAGAATTTGTGGACACCAGCAGAATTGAAGACATATTTTCTGTGCCGCTACTCACTTCATCAGCATTCCATTTATATATATTTATAAATATATATATATATATATATATACTATTTTTATGTGAATAAGTAAACAGAAATGCTTAAACGGGTGACTCTGTAAATTTAAATACTAATATTTAAGCAATTTTAAGAACGAAAAAGCCTAGAAAAAAGCTTGAAGCTAAAACGAAAATTTTGAGTCTAAAGGCAAAATAATAAGGACAGATTTAGCCTTACAAAGGCTAACCTGGCAACACTGCTTATAATACATGTCATTTGTAATGACAAGTAATATAAAAATTCAGTACAACAAGACAATTCATTGAAAACAAAATTTCATGAAAACTACTCCACAAATTTTTAATTTTAATATAAATTTAATTTTTAACCAATGTGATGCTTTTAATGCATCAGGCAGTAAATAAGGTTCTATTATCAAATACAGGTCAATTTAGTAAAAAAAATAAAAGAAGGAATTTTTTATTTTAGTTTTTCCCCAACAATATTAATGCTATGTACATTAAACGATAGTTAAGTAAAAACAATTTACTTAATGTACTCATATTTTATAATTTTTTAAAAATAGAATAAAATTATTTTAATAAAAGTTAATTTTATTGTCCATTTAAACCTTTTATTTTTTTGAAAATTCACGAACTACGCGACTATTTATTTCACTATCGTTTTATTTATATATCATTAATATTAAAGACAAAAATTTTCAGAAAAATATCAACAACATAAGTTTGTCAGTACATTTACAGTCCTGTCTTAAGTTTCCTAATACAAAGATTCATAAGCTATTTGGATCTTAGTTGTTTAACTAATGAGAGTAGTGATAATTATAGTTTTTAGTCCGGGATCCCGGGAAGTCGAAAAATTTTTTCCGCTATCCAGGAAAATTAAATCCTACTTCATACAAAATAGTGTGAAGGAAAAAAAACTGATATCTCCGAAAATAAGAGTCTCCCGAACTAGCCCTATTTTTTCCATAAATTTCCAATTTTCGCCTTAATTTCTCAATTCACAAAGCTGGAATCAAAAAAATTTATTTTTTATTTTTTGTATATAGTCTAATATGTTTTAAAATTTTCGTAATAGAAATTTTTGCTCTCCGATATAGGTTGGAAAGAGAATCGCGCGATTTCTGTTGATAAATCTAAAAAAATAAATAAAATAAAAAAACTATACAGTTGTAAAATTTCTTTAAAAAATATCTACTAATCAAATGTTAATGCATTTTAAAAATTTAACAGTATGTTGAAAACCTCAAATCAATCCTTTTGTGGTATCTTTTTGCAAAAAGTCTTTACTGAATTTTCGTATTATAAATATTTTTATATATATTTGAAAAGAAGGTAAAATAAATAAAAAAAATATTTGGAATTTTCTTTCAAAATTAATGTGGATAAATGTGATAATTTTATATTAAATATCTAAAATACTTTATTTATAAACTGGAAATTTACATTTCAATTCATGCTAAAAATTAGTTTTATAAAATTTTTCCTTAATATTATAAATTTTCTAATTTTCGGTAGTTACCCAGCAAAAACTTTGCTTGTTCGACTTGTCCACAAATTCATGTATTTATTTTTTGACTCTAGGGGTACTCAAAAATATGTACCTAAACGAAAAAAAAAAAATAAAAAAAAACAAAAAAATGTTGCCGTCAGCGAGTCTCGAACTTGGTCACACACTAACCATTCGTTTTTACTGACTAACGTCTTACTCAGTACACCATATCGCACATAGCATCCTGAGCGACAAAAACTCTATTTAGTTTAAAATATCTTTTTAGACATTTTGTTATAAAAAACTAACAGCTTCAGAATGGGGTTGAACCAACAACCTGCTGGTTGTTATTCCGACGCTCTAGACAACTCATCCACGTGATTGCAGTATTACCGTACAGAGTAGGCAAAGAATAATGGCGCCTCATTACCAAGAAACTACTTTAATAAGTAGTTGTTATTACCGAAAACCAAAAAGTTTTTGCTGGGTATAATTAGAAAGTCGTAATTCTTAAAATATGTATATTTTCTAGAAAACTACTCGTTAAACTACTGAAGATTTGTTTAAATCTAATTCTTAATATTAGATTCAAAAACCTTCTAAAAATTTTCAAAAGCAATTTGGACTATACTCTATTTCCTTCTTCAAATATTGTATTATGCTTAAGACTTTCGACTTTAATTTTCCCTGATATCATCTCTCAACAACTGCTATGGAGGAATGACTGACTGGCCATAGATGCTATTTTTGTGTAGAAAAAAAATTATTATCAAAGACATGTGGCATTTTGTCTTATGATAAGCTTTCAAAAAATTATCATATTGCGGAGTTTTCTGCGACTCTGACGAACATTATTCAGTTTTCTTTTTCTACATGATTTAATGTTGAAATTAGCGATACGTTCTATATTAAATGTTTGATATTTGGTTCTAAGAATATTCCCTGCTTATCTAATATTCCTATTATATTGAGGGAAAAACGACTTTGTAAAATTGACAACGGATGTGCTTATATTAACAACTTTTGGTTCGCTTTTTGGTTCATTTACATAATTGAGTACATAATCTTATTTAAGCGGTATCAATTCTTTCTTGTTAACATGACCAAGCAACCCTTCAAGAAAAATCCATATCAATTAAGGCATACCTAAACTTATATTGTACAAAAGAGGTTTTTGAAAACTCTTTCAATTTATGTATTTTAAAAGTGAATACATTTACAAAAATTGTGTCAACTTTTATATTTGTTTAAAATTTATTACTTTACTAAAGTAATTAATAAATAATAATTAAAGAACAACAAAATTCTCATAAATTATAACCCAAATCAAAAGCCAAAAAAGTAAAGAAAAACAAATCTAAATAAACCGTTTTAAGCAATTTTTTTTCTTCGTAAAAGGAATGTGACCACAAACCAATACAAATGTAAAATGTAGCCAATGCACCATTCTCAACTACTACTTGGCCAGTAAAACTTTAATTCCAACAATTTCATGTTTTTTTTTTTTTTTTTTTTTGTTCTTTATGTCATTATTCAAAAAATAAAACAAGTCCTTCCTGTTTCCAATTGGCAAATGCTACAACACAATTTTTAAAGTCAAGTCTGGGTATTAAAAAAGCAGTTAAGGAACACTTTTGAACACGCTAAACTGATTTGTTATATATACATGAAAAGATTTGACCATAAACAAAATGTAGGATAGTAATGAAAAGAAATCATCAACAATTTTCTTAACTAGTAAGTCAACAAGTAAACTTGTACGCACTAGGAAAACGAACCATGTACTAGTTATAAAAATAATAATGACCTCGCATTACTTAGTAATGCAATACAAGTTTTAACTGGGAATTCTGGGAGTTTGATTTTACAATTTTATTATCCATTATCAAAACTCATTCCTTCTTCGATTTTATTGCATCTTTTCTTTTGCTTGCAATGAATCTAAGTTGTGAACAATTTTAATTCAATACAAACTTTTAATAGATTCTCATTTAATATTTCATAAAATTCAGATCATTTTTTTATTTCCATTATTAATATACTGTAGGGTACTTTAACAAACATTAAACAGGAAAAACGAAAACTCAAATACCACAAAATATTAAATAAAAAATAAAGAAATATGACAACTTTAAGAAGAAGAAAAAAAAAATGCTAAAAAAATATCTAAAAATAATTTGTTATCAAATTAAAAAAAAAATAATAATAAAAAATCAAATATATAAAAAGCAGGTTCTTAAGGTTTTTATTTTTTATTATTTCTTTTTTTTTCAATTTTATAAATATTCGATACGACACCTGCTTTAAGGTTGTATAGCAGAAATATTCATTCACACACCAAGTGGCTGCTAGTTTATGGACAAAAATTACATGGGAGTTGCAACAGGACAACCGTACGTACTTACTTATCTACGTATGTACGTAAATAATGATTTTTATACAAGTACGTGGTGCCACAACCATTATGTTGTTTATTGTTGCTGGAACATGTTTAGTGTGCAACAAAACAATATACTGCAACATATAAATATTGCATATTGTAGTACTAGTGTAGCCACTAAATACATACACAGAAAAAAATAAAATTTCATATTCTATTACGAAATTTATAAATTCAAAAATTATTGTATTTGAAACCGGATCCATCACAAAAATCATAAAATAAAATATTGGAATTCGTAAAAGTTTTATAGAAAAAAATATATTTTTTCTTTATGAAAAAATATACTGTTAACTAATATGATATTTTAAAATGTTCCTTAAATTCAAACAATATTTTTTTCTGAATCAAATACAAATATTTATAATTATTTAAAAAAAAAAAAAAAAAAAAAAAACTATAAAAAATTTATTAAAAACGATAAAAAAAGATTATTGGTTTTTATTAAAAGGATTATATTTTTAACCCATTTACGACTACTATCGATTTGTTATAGGGTCTATTTTAGTAACATAAAATCGAACGATTTGGGTTCCTATCTATTTTAGTTTCCGAGACTCCAGATACTGGCGAAAACGCATCAATGATTAATTAGGCGTATATTGTTGAGCTCATATAAGAAACAGACGTTTTAACAAAATTTATAAAAAAATGAGTTTATTTGTCACTTAAATTCAATTTTATGATTATGTTACAATTTTTATAAATCAAATAAAAAAAATTTGATATATTTATTTGTAATTTGATTTATTTTTCCTGAATTTTCGAAATTCTAAATTTCCAAATTTCGTTACGATTAGAAATACATTTTTCTATAAAAAAAAAAAATATTTTGCCTAAGTAGTGGTCTTTTCAGCTATTGAAAAATATTTTTTATTTTATAAATGAAAATCTATTCAAAACTTTTTACAAAAAGCCCAAAATTCCCTAAATCTTTTTCATATAAAATATATTTATTTATATTTTCATATAAAATATATTATCAAATTATTTATAATGAAAATTTTGCGTATTTGCTGAAAATTTTTTTTGATGCTAAATAGAAGTAGTTGCACATAAATTATCAACGATAAAAGTCTAAAAATGGTAATTTTTAAAGTAAATTCTGGAAAAAAAGGTTAATTGAAAATATGCATAATTTTGTAAAATCATTAAAAATTTTGAATTATTCCAAAAACATCTTTTTTTTTTTGTTTTGTTAAATTCTTTTTTGTTTTGTTAATTTCTTAATTTTTTTTTGAAAAATATAAGTATCAACCTTGTTACCCATATATATTTGTATATGTTTAAACAACATTTAAAAAATGAAATTTTTCAAGTTCTAATACAATTTATTATACATTTTTTTGTAAAGGCTATGCCACGATGTAATATTATTTAAAGATATTTTTTTTTTTTTTTGTGTAAGCATAAGATTTATTTTTTTAAATTGGACGAAAATTTTAGAACTTTTTCGATTTTGTATGGAATGATTTACTTTTTATATATTTTTATTTTTGCCCCATTTTGAAATAGAAAAGCAAATTTAATTAAAAAATAATATATATCTTATTTATTGTAAATATAAAAAATTTGAATAAATTTTAAAAGCCATGTTATTTTGCTTTCTTCATTCTATTAAATTCAAAATTGACTTAAAATTCAGGTGGCTATGAGGTCTTTAGTGCACCAACTATCATCAAATATGTCAAATATATATTTTCGAAATATGTCAAAATTTACAGGATATTTTGAATTTTTATAAGTAATGAAAAGTAATGGAACAAAGCTATTATTAATTGAAATCAAATAAAAATAAAGTATTTATTTTATTTTTGTAAAAAAAATTATTGATTTTCGGTACGGTTCCATTTATCGGATAAGTTCCAAATTTTTGCATCAGTAAGCTTTTGAAATAAAGAAAATTTAAGCAAAATTGATATTCTAAGTATCAAATCCTACATAGTTCAATCTTCGCGTTTTTCAGGTCATGCATTGTAATTAATTGAAATGCTTTAGAGGATAACAATTAAATAAAAACACACTTCAAATTATTGAAATTTATTCAATATTCCCTGAAATTTACTAAGCATAGATTCATAAAAATTATTGTTTGTACTTCAAAAACTAAAAAGGAATAATGAATATGGTTCCAATGTTATTCATAAAAAAGTTCTATAAAATTTTATCGCCACTTATCAACTTAAATGTTTGCCCATTAAAAAACAAAAAAAAAAAAAATGATGATCATAAAAATTACTTTTGTGGAAAAACTTGTTGAGAAAATTTAAAATATTAAGCAATAAAATGCAAGCTCATATTTTGATTGTTCAGGTAACTCTTCGAATCGGGTAGCGATGATCCTTTACTGGAAATCCATTGTCAGTAATTAAAAAAAAAAAACACTTGAATGTATGATTGTGGCAGAAGTTATAGAAAATTTAAAATAAAACAATTTTATAAGGCTAGAGAACAAAAATTGATGTTGCAAATGTAATATAATTCCAAAGATATTCGTTCATTAACATTTTTCTTAATCTATTTTGTTTTGCATAATTTTAACATTATTCGTCAACAATTTTCATGTTTACGGTGCGCTGCCTTGCGTTAATATACTCGTACACCTAATTGACCATTGATGCGTTTTTGCGACACCAATTTTTAGGAGCTTGGTGATCCTATCCCACTAAACTATTTGCCATATTGTGAATATTTTCTTATTTTTTGATATCTTTTCTATCATTTGAAAAGTCATTTTAAATATTTTTTACAATTTTTCGAACTATTTTTAAATTTTAAAAAATTATATTTTTTAGACCTTTTTCGACTCGCTCTACCGCGGGTAAAATTTCGCGGAATTTCAATTCTTTTCTCAATTTATTTAGCCAACATTCTAAGCTAAATATATATACGTAAAACATTGTCATTAATCTTATACCAAAATATTTACAATGTAGGTAAATTTACTGATGCGAAAACGCAAATCAAAAATAAATAGAAGTCATTTTTAATGAAGTATTTTTTCATTACTTCCAAAGTATCAATAAGTGCACGGTTTCTTGTACTTAAAAAGTTATATATACATCATCCAAAGATGTTATTAAAAAGCGATTCAGATATTTTTTTTATATAAAACGTTTAGAATTTAGAAATACTTCTTGTTGCTTAATAATAACTGCTTTAATCAAATGAAAAATAATGTTATGCATATTTTTTAATAAAAAATATTAGGTTTATATAAAAATTAAAAGTATTTTCCTTGAATTTTAAAAAATATCATAAAAATAATTTTTATATGACATCGTGAACATGACTTCCTACTCAGTGAATAGCTATCAAAAAAGGGAACATCTTCTAATGACAAGCCTATGTTAAATTCATTATAAATGATTCGAATTTGCACTACTTCTGGATCACAAATTAAGGATCTTATTGACTTCATCGGATGTTCTTTTTTTTTGATGGCTGGTTTAAAAATATTAATGTTTGCAATTTTATGCAGACAATGAAACATGAATGTACATGCGCCTAAAAATGGTAAAAACTAGACCTATAAGGGCGGAAAAGATACTCAAAAGATAATTGCAATTTAATAACCCACAATATTACTGAACTTTTTCAATGAATTAAGAATTCCTTTTAACTGATAAAGTGTGCTGCGACAAAGGAGTTACGTATCCGATCTACTGGCGCCTAGTTATAATCCACAAACTCTTCTGTTTTGCTAACATCAGAGACAAAAAGTGTAATTGTCGATTGCTTCCTTTTTTTTAGCCAGTTACCAAATTATCCTACAAAAAATTTGTTTAAATGATAAAAAAAAAAAAGATAAAAAAGAAATCACCTCATTTGGAAAGAATATAAATAATATATAATATTTTTATTGAAAATTTTTCACATTTTTTTATTTATTTTATAAAAATGTCAAATTATAAATTTGTTTTTGGTTTTAAATTATTTACAACCAAAGCTGTAAATGAATCATACTTTTCTGATTTTAATTCGTTACGAATTAGCTAAATTTTGAATTAATTCTTTTCACAACAAAAAAGAACTGAATGAAATTTGAATCAATTCAAACGAATTAGGCAGAAATGAATTGAAATTCATTTTCCAATTCAAATGAATTTGTAGAATGAGTTGCAATTCTTTTTCAATTCAAATTAATCTGTAAAATTAATTGCAGTTCGTTTCCAATTCAAATGCATTTGTTAAAGTGAATTGCAATTTATTTCCAATTCGTTTGTAATGAATTGATTTTGAATTCATTTAAAATGAATAAGAACAATGAATTGCAATTCAAATGAATGAAATCAAAAATAAGTTAAAATCAATTAAATTCAAGAGCAGATCTAGGGAGAATGAAAATGTAAATTTGATAAAAATAAAAATTTAAGTTTCTTTTAGCAAATAAACAAAATTTTCCCATTTTGATAGGATTTTCGCCAATACCTAATAACTCAATTCCTATTCTGCCGCTACCTGACAATTCCAGTATATCATTGGAATTTCAAATCTAAGATTTTTTTGTCTTTGGACTATTACGAGAGTAATGCTTGCTGTCTTTTACATAAAAAATTAGTTGAATAACAAAACGACAGTGATGCTTAATGCAGATTTACTTACAAAATCAATTAAAATTTAAATCAATTCAATTCAAATGATTTGGAAATGAATTGCAAATTCTTTATTCTAATTCACTTGAATTAATTCAAAATCAATTCAATTAAAATGAATTGGAAATTAATTGCAATTCATTTGACAAATTCATTTGAATTGGAAATGAATTGCAATTCATTTTTACAAAATTCATTTGAATTGGAAATGAATTGCAATTCATTTGACAAATTCATTTGAATTGGAAATGAATTGCAATTCGTTTTTACCAAATTCATTTGAATTTGTGGGAAAATAATTAATTTAAAATTTTCTAATTCAGTGCATGAATGATTCGCGAATTAATTTAAAAATTAATGATTCATTTACAGCTCTGTTTACAACCAATAAAAGAAATATTAGAATTAAGTAAGTTATTTTATTAAATTTGATTTAAAAAAAAAAAAATGTTACATTGTTTAACAGAAATATTGTCATATTTTTTTCTGTGTACCTAGGAAATGTAAAGATTTCTGAGTGGTGGCAGTATTTAATATGCAGATTGTGTACTTGCAATATTCAGTCGATTATTAAAGTTGTTTTGTATTTTTTATCTTATTAAGTTTTTATAGATGCCCTATTTTACGTTGCAAGGTATAGAAAATTTGTTAAAAGGTATGAGACATTATAAAATACTAAATTAAATTATTGACCACTATAAAAAAAATTGTTAAAAAAGTCCTTAAACTACAAATTGGATCAAATTAAAATGAATATGAAGTTTAGAGAAGAGGACCTAAACTTTCAAAACATAATCTTCCAATCACCATGTTATATATAAGCTACAGGGTGTCAAAGTTGACCACCTGAAGTCAAGGAAAAGTTTTAAGAACTTATAACTTCTACAAATTGAGAAACATTTAGTTTCTGTAAAGTATAACAATAAACATTTTGTTTAAAATATATTATAATTTCCAATATATTTTAAAATATGTAATATGTTGAAAAATTTTTTTAATTATATCAATTCGGCTAGCAATGAAAAAATATCAAATTCAAAACTTTAAAACGAATGTGAAAAATTGCTATATTTTACAAAAATGTGGACTAGTTCACTATTTCTTATTTTTTAACTTTATTATAAAATAATATTTTACTTTACATATTACAAAAGATAAGGCTTCAGAAATGGTTATAAAAGAATTTTTAATTTGATTGAGAGTTGCACACTACGTCCAGCATTGCACAAAATGTTTAATAAAATTTCAAATTCATCGGGCTAGAAATCACACGTGATATTATTCAAATAAAAAAAAATTGTCTTATTAACACAATATATATAGAGATCGATTTAGCACTAAACTGGTTCCACCCGCTTAAAAATGTGGACACCAGAGCATATTTTATTAAAATAGAAAAATTTTCAGAACCATATTTTTGAAGTGCACAAAAAATCTATTAGATTTTATTTTTTAAATTTTATTTTTAAATAAGTGTATTAACAAGATAACAGTCTATCTATGTTTCACAACGCATTTATATAACTTAAGCGAGAGTTTTTATACATTTTCAAATCTAAGATTTTTTTTCTTTAATTACACAAAATTATTTATTTATAATTTTCTCTATGTTTTTTTAGCAAAATTCCTTTCATTTTGTTAAAAAAATAAATTTCATTTCAAATTCTCTTCGCATTTTTTTCTTATTTTTATTTTTTTTACAAAAAATTTTACCATATTTTTTAAAAATTTGAAAGAAGCTTGAAGTAAAAAAAGAAATGAAAAGAAAATAAATAAAATTGTTGTTTATTTTCCGTTGTCGTCTAAGTTTTTGTTTAATTTAACAATGCGGTCTATGTAAAGAAATCCGGACTTGTTGTGTTTATACATTAAGGTGTGCGTATACATAAAATGTAACATATATATTTTTAAATAAAAGATGAACAGCATAAGCTACGATTAAAAGTAAATCTATTTATTGTAGCATTTTTGTAGTTAATTAATTGATAACTAGAAATCTTTTAAACTTTTTGGTACACAGAAAAATGTCACCAATCACCAAATATATTAGTAAATAATTCATTCAATTAAAAACCTTTTTCAATTTGTACTACATCAATTACTAATTTCATTGTATCAATTAATTTCACTAAATTTTTGAGTAATTTTATATTTATAATCAGAATTTATTATTTCTGGAGTCATTTTAAACTCAATTTTGACTTCGTTCCAATTCCTCTCTAATTGCCAAAATTCTGGACTGTTAAAGAGCTAATACTTTGTATTATGTATCCATAGTGTACCATTTCTAGGTGTAACGACAAAACTCTATATACACTATTTTATAGTAGGATTAGTATTAATGTCTTTTTATGACACTCTTTGACATAATTATTTAAGTTTATTCAGACCAAAGCAGCAAAACCATCACATCTTGTTGCATTTAGAGTACACTTGTCATATGGACAATTTGTTCAGGAACATTTTCTCGATTATTTTTCAACGTGCCCTTACTTCAATCAATTTTTTTCAAAATTTGAATTATTTTCCAAATGTTTTAGTTGAAGACTACAACAATACAATTTAAACGCAGTTTGAATTGTCTTAATCTGTTAAGCAGTATTGCCAGGAGCGCCATATAAAAAAAAGGCTAAATAGAACTTTAAAAAAGTTCAAAACAGGCTAAATAGTCTCAAAATAAAAAATAAGGCTAGAAAAAAACTTAGTTTTTTTTTCATTTTTTTAATTTAAAAACTTTTTATCGTTTATATTACCTTTTTATATTTGATATTGTAATAAATTTATAAATAAAATACAAAACCGTTGTCAGCAAAATGACCCAATAAAAAATTGTCCCATATTTCATATGAAAAGTAACCTTATATTTTACAGTGATTTTTCCTAGTTTTTAGGATTTATAAATTCTTGGGTGAATAATTTTTTATTTAGCTTATTTTCTAGACATTTTATTTATTAGAAAACTCATTATAAAGGTCGAAGTAAATCAATGATAACATTTAAATAGATTTAGTTTCTTTAATATTAATAATCAATAATTAAATTGGACAAAATTTGTATATGTAAAAGTTTATTGGAAACAATATAGCATTTACAGTAAATTTCATGTTTACGCTGCTACAAAATGACACTTTTTATTTTCAGTCGAAAAACGATTTAATGAAAACTGTAGATCTTTTTGAGAACTTCACATAAAGATTTTCAAAAACTTCGAAGCACCTATTAAATTTTGAGAACTAAAGATCTTGTAGCTACATAAATTTTAGGTTAATATAAGATTTTTAAATTGATTAAGATTTTGATTATATTAAAATCTTTTATATATAATCCAAATAATAATTAGAATAATTGGTCAATAGAATTACTTTACTTATTTTTGATTTGGGGAATAAAGTGTATCAGGCGAACATTTTTCTTAAATATAAAAAATTAAGATATTTTTTATGCAAATAAATACATAAAAATGATTCTGTAGAAATAAAATAAGTAATGGTGAATAAGAAATTATTTTCTTCTTATTTTAGCCTTGTTAAAGCAATTTTAAAAATCAAAAAAAAATAAAAAAATAAAAAAAAGCTAGAAGCTAAAACGAAAATTTCGAGGCCAAAAGCATAATAAAAAAATAAAAATGCTAGATTTAGCCTGAAAAAGGCTAAATTGACAACACTGCTGTTAAGTGTTCTCCGAGATATTTTTGCTAAAAGTTACAATACTTTTATGATTTTTTAAGTTTTTCAAAATATCGATATATAAAGAAAAATTGCGAAATTTGAAAATTTCGCAAAACTGAGATAAAACCCAAAAATATGTTCCATGGAACAGCTCAGATATTCATCATCAATTGAAAAAATAATTCCATTTGGCCGCACTGATAATCCTGGTTTCAAGGACTATTTTTTAAAATTATTTATATCATTCCATCAATATATAGTTATTTTCAACTTAATAAAATAGAATCGTTAATAAAATAAAATCGTCAAATTTTTTAACGTTATTTTATACATATTCAAATTGTTTCATTCAAAAAACAAGTTATTACAGAAATAAACGATTTTTTTACTAAATTTTAATTTTCTCAGCATGGTTCCACTCTAATTTTTTTTATATATTATTGCAAATATTTATGTTTGCAATAATATATATATTTTAAAGAAAAAATATAAAAATGAAAGATATGATTTTTTAAATATCCTTGATACAAGGACGATTATCGATTTCATTATCCTTTTCTTTTCAAAAATGGCGTTCTTGCAAAAATAATTACTAACTAGATTTGTTCATCGTTAATTTGAGCCAAAGTTTACTTAAGTTGTACAAATAGGTCCGAAGGTATATGATTTAAAATTTATGTATTTAAAAAAAAAATCTGAAAGAAAGTGAACTTTGAGCCGCAAAAAAAACTAAAGCACAACGAATTTGAAAATTTTGAAGAACTTTAAATTTTTCATTCACGTTGTGTGTATATATATCTAATTTTATCAAAATCGGAGGTGGTGAGGTCAAAAATGAGGTCAATAATTATATTTTAATCGGTAACCAATAAGTCCTAAGATTTTCTTTTGAATACTTGACCATATCATAATATTTTTATTTTTTAAGTGGAAGAAAAATTTTAAATAAAGTGATTTTGATACATACGTAATATCGAAATTGTACCATTTTAATATTTAGAGGCTTATTTAAAAAATGTTCAAATAAAAAATTAAAGAAAATCTACCAAGACATTTTAGAAATCGCATTTGATGCGGGAAGATTTTTTTTATCCAAATCGAATAAAAAGTTTGGTTTTATCAAAACAATATTGAATATAAGATGGTGCTATGGTATTTTGAGGTCCAAAGATGTTATTACCCTAATATTATTATATGAATATTATAATAAAAGCCAATTGGAATGTACTCTCATTTTGGTTTGTAATTATTTTGAACAAGAATTAAAAGACCACACTGATGGAAAGTTAAGTCTCAAGATCGACAACAGTTGTGGTCAAATTGATTATTTACGGTGCACAGTGAAATGAAATAGAAATAAATCTGCAGTTACCGAACAGCTGATCCGATTTCTATGAAAGTTTTCGCAGTGATAGTACAAGTATAGTGCATCGTAAGTATTGAACTTGGACCCAATTTCGATATCTCCTGTATGACAAAATTCAAAAGGATCCTTCAAAGATTAAAATATTTACTTTTAGACGTACCTTGTTAAAATTTTTTCCCTATAGCGAATCCAAATTTCACCCGATTTTTTTAAATATTTTATACTTTATTAAAAAAAAAAAGAAGAAAATCGCGTATTTTGAAAAAAACCTTTACAAAATCAAAAGTTATGTGCATTTGAATTTTGAAAATTGGATTTTTCCACATTTCTTTTCCAGTTATATGCAGATTTGTTTAAGTAACCTATATAATACCTATTAAGTAACCCCAACCTATATAATATTTATTTTTTTCTGAAAGATAACTTAATACAAAATAGTGTGAAGGAAAGAATTTTTTTAATTCATTCCTACGCGGAGCAAGGTCTCCTGAACTAGACCAATTCTTTCCATAAATTTTAAATATACAACTTAATTTCTCAAATCACAAAGCTAGAATCAGAAAATTTTAGTACATGTTTTATATGATCTAATATGTTTTTAACTTTTTGGTAATAGAAATTTTTGCTTCCCTATATCGGTTGGGAAATAATAGCAAAAAAAGTAAAAAATCCTATTTTTGAAAATTTTTGAATGTTTTTTTGAGAAATGCGGGATTTTGATAAATTTATTAAAAAAAATAACTTCAGTTTCAAATTAAGTATCAAGAGGTCTATACAACTGTAACATTTAATGAAAAAATATCTATTAGTAAAAATTTTATTAAATAATTAAAAATTAATAATAGCCCAAAATCTCGACTCAATCCTTTTTCGATAACTTTTTACAGGAAATCATCAATAAATTTTCCTATTACAAAAACTTTAATATACATTTTGAAAGAAGACGAATTTCCTAAAAATGGTTGTATTATACGTTTACATGATCATTTTTGTGTGTGCAATTAAAGAATTCAAAATTAATAATTATACTCTATGATAAATTAGTTAATTTTGTTTCATTTTTATATGATTGGTAATGCCGTCCCTGATAATGCCGTAACAAGAAATATTTGAATAAACTTGAAGATTTTCTTTCTTCAGCATATTGCTAAATTCATATCCTTTAGTTAGATCGGTCGGAGAGTAAAGAAATACATATTATATATCACTGTAAAATTTTCAAATTTATATAAAAATTTTTATAATACGCAAATAAAATATTAAAAAAATGTAAGAATCACAAAACAAGTTTTATTTTTTTTATTTATTTTTTTAATATTTTTGTATAATTTGTAAATGAGACATCTCAACTAATTTTTGAATAAAATCAAAATTTATGCATTGATTTGAATGAAATATGTCTTGTTTTATTTGTAATAAATTCATCTTTGTGATCAAAGAATAAAAGTTTGCATTTTTAAAATTTTAAAATTTTTATGATTTTTTGAAAAAAAAAAACATTTTTTGAAATTTTGTACGAAATTTAATTTTTCTTTCACAAAGTAAGCTTAATATCACCATAACTCTTGAGCGTAAATTTAATTCGAATTTTTTAATGATTTATTGAACTAAATCCGATTTCGATATATTATTAAATATATAGTGCAACCTCGTCAGTTTACAAATAGTGATTTATTGCGAGAACCAGAGTCAATTAAAAGAAAAGAAATTTATAGACTTATTGCTTTATAACATCATGTATCCGAATTTACTAAGATATCCCGTGTCGCAGAAAAAGGTTTCATTTTGTCAACCTGTGTAATGTGACACTGGTGTTATTAAATTGATACTAATGGTTAATTTTTCGTTGTTGATTTAATCAAGCCGTGTAGAATTTGAACAGATACGGGTATAATACACGGATGTGGGCGATATTTCTATGGGTGCAAGAGATAATGTTAAAGAATATTATCAATATTATTAAATATCTTATGATATATTATAATCAATATATTTTTACTCTATTCTGTTTTTTTTTCTCTGATTTTTTCTTTTTATACCCACCATCAAAAGGGTGGGGGGTATATTGGGTATATGTTGAAAAAATCATTTAAGACACTATAAAGTATATATGTATTCTGGGTTCTGGTAAGATTCTTATTCTAATTCAACCTAGCTATATTCGTCCGTCTGTCTGTTGAAAGCAAGATAAGGCTCGGTGGGGACCATCTAGGGGGACGAAATTTTGTTCAAATATTTATCTTATATAAGGTTTGTTTGGTATTTAAAATGGACAAAATCGGCTAATAAATATTAAAAACACATAGTGTCCATTGTAACTTCAGTTCATGCTTTTTTGCTGAAATCTCTTAAACAAGAGCATGTAAGACAACGAAATTTTGTACTAATAGTTCAATGATCGATATAAAGCCAAAAAATGGGCGTGATCACCCCACTTTACAGCTCACCACATGGAGTTTACTGACCACCTTTCATATAAGGTGTAATTTTAAAAAGTTGCAGATGATGGGTATATAGATTCGGCCAAGCCGAATATAACATTCTCACTTGTTCTTTTTTGTAATTTAAAATAAAATAAATGAATACTCGTATTTAGAACCAGTATCCTCATCTAAAGTGCTCACTAACGTTACGTTTGTCGTTTATATATTGTGGCTTTTAGCAGTAGCAATAAAAAAATAAAACAACAAAATTTGCTGTTTGAAAGTTAGTTGGCTTAAAGAATTTTCCCTCTCTTTTCTTTATTTTGTCCATCAAAAACTGTTTTTTAATTAAAAATTACATACAACATCCATCTTTTGTATTACATTTTAGACCGAAACAGAAATAAAAAAAGAAACAATTGAATTTGAATTATATTATGTTAGAGTTGTGATCTGAAAATTAATCGATTAATTGTTAATTTAAAAAAAAAAAGAATTTATGATTTTAAAAATCAGTTAAAACCGCCTAAAAATAATCATTTCAACAGGTGAAAAAATTACTTAAAGCTAAATACGAAAAGATTACAGTTTTAAATACAATTATTACAAATACTAAATTAGGAATATAATTGTAAAGAATACAACGATTCATATTATTAGTATTCGGTTTTTGTTATTGCATCACTAGCAACCATAAGTGTTTTGTTCGTTAACCTTTGATTATTTTATTTTATTTTTTTATAAATTTATATTAAACTTTTGAAAGAGTTTATAAGACAAACTTTTCGATAAAAAAAAAGGAAATTTATATTTTGGGCGTGTTGGGAATTTATTATTATTTTATGTGGCACGATATGAGTATAAAATCCACATAAGATAAAATCATACGGTGGTCAGATTAAATGATTGTTTCTTGAATTTAATCAAAAGTAACGGACATTTACATAAAACTACATTTAAATGAAAAGCAAATAAAATAATATGAATAATGTTTATCAAGTTATAACTAAATATAAATGTTGCAAAGCAATAAAAACATTAATTAGGAATTTTGGAAATCAACTTTCGTAGACTTTACTCTAAGTCTCACCAAAATGACAGCTTTAATAAATGCTAATTTAATCTTTTATTTTTGAAATATTTAAAACTTTTTATGATTACACACTTGAATAAGTTTAAATTTTAAATACTAATTTTAATATAACTTTTATGATCCGGATTTTAATACTTAAAAAACTATTTAATTTTCTTTACAATAATCATTGGTTTAATTTGAATTCGTTACGTTATTTACTTCTAATATAAAAAAAAAAAAAACATTTAATTTGATTGCCATATTTATGTTTCATGTCTCATGTTAGTTTGGGAGGGGTTTTTGAATATGTATATAAAATTAGGGTCGTCTATTATTCCACATTGAAGTTAATCGAGTAAAATTTCGTCATTTTTTTAATAATTCGTGTAATAGAATAAAATTTGAAAATTCTTCGATTTATCAAACGAAGAAGGAATAAAATATATTGTTCGAATAATTATTTACAAGTTAAAAAAATGCATAAACTAGTAATTTTCAAATAAATTTTTGGTTCTATTAACACAAGATAAAAATAACAATTCATTAACGTAGAACATTTTGGCTTTAAAACGATTATTGTTGTTTTTTTTTTTTTTTTTTTTTGTTTTTTGTAATAAAAGCAGATGTGGAAACAATGCTTTCACTTACTATTGATGATAAGACAGTAAGAATAGCATTAAAAGCAAATCTAGTTTTCCGGTTCATTTTAGATTTTTCTACATAAAGTCAATGATCATCAATATTTCTAAAATCTATTTTGTTAATTTTTAATATTATTTATTGAATGCTTGATTGAGCTCAGTTAACAAACCATAATCATATATTGCAGAATCTTCAGTTATTTCTCCACATCACTTGAATCATTAAAATAATTTTTTAAATAAATAATAAAAGAAAAAATCTCTAAAATAAGGCATGTTCATGTACACTGGTGCATATTCCTATAAACGCACATCAATTTTTTTTTAACCAACTTACCAAAAATGGGGCTAAAAAAATAAATAAGGTGCTACAAATTAATTTTTTTAATTATTTATTGACACTTAAAAAATTAATAACAGAAAACTCAAAATTTACATTAAATTTATTTTCATTGTAATTTTAGTAGTTTAATGGCATTTTTTTATATACGCACCTAAACTAATGAACCAATTTAATCCAATAGTGTAATACTGTGTTAATTAAACCACGATTTAGATTGGTTTAGATTGGAGACATGGATTGCAGTGTTATCCTGTTGGAATATGCAATCTGCGTCCCTTTTTTCATCCATAAATGAGAGCAGAGCATCATCCAATAGTTCATTATAAATTGTACTGCCCATTTTAGTTTGAACATAACATATTTTTGATTTTCCTGCAGCAGAAAATGTTGCCCAACCCATAACACTGCCTCCACTGAAATTTCGTTTTGACATAAATTAAATTTCTTTTCATCAGAAAAGATTACTTTATTCCACTCATCTGTCCATTTCATATATTTGCACGCAAATTTTAAACGATTTTCCTTATGATACTGTTTTAACATTGGCATACATTTTGGTTTCTTCCATTTTATATTACCATTTGTTCGCAAAACGTGTGCAATATATTTGGAAGTGATAGAAAGGTCATGTTTATAATTTATATGTGTAACTTTGAATTTATTGTTATTTTATTTTATTAATTTGCCTTTTTGTTAATTTTTGATTAGCTTTTGTTGGTTTCCGCACTCCGTATTTCTGCCCTTTCTGAAGAAAGCCTCGAATAACTCATTCCGAAGGGTTTATTTTTCGTCCGAAAAAATTGAATTTTAATTTTTTTTCCTGGTCTATAAGAAGAGTTCGTTTGGGCATCCTTTAAGCTGATGAAATTTCCCAAATAAAACAAAAAAATTTCCAGAAAAGAAATGTTGTCATCAGAAACTTACCTAACATGATACGAACAACTAAAACTTTCAAAATTTTGTAATACCTTTTTTGCATAACTTTTTAAACAAATTGTTTTTCTACTGCGTTTATAGGAATATTCCACTGAAATGATCACCAATATTCTCAGATTGCTAAATGAAAGAAAACCAAAAAAGCAAGAAATAAATATCCCTTACATAAAAAAGTACCATTATATCACGAGTTATTGTAATAATACAACATTGTTTTTGGTTAAGAGAAACGAATATGCCTCAAAGAAAAACAAGAATTTTAAATGCGTTTATAATAATATGCGCCAGTGTACTTTTGTTTCACTTTTTGTTCAATATTTAAAAGAAATTTCCAGAATTTAAGAATATACGTCTCTTACACGTCTCCCGTTTATTCTAACTTTCAGACGTTGGATTAAATCTTTATAAAAGCTATTCTATTTTTTCCAAATAATACTGTGACTTCAGTATCTGTAAAAGGCTTTAGCACGAAATTTATTAACACATGGTCTTCAAATTTGTATATCCAACAATTTGTATTTTCCAACAAAACAAAATTTTTTACACTTATAATTTCAAAAAGGAATTTGTATGCAATATAATAATTGAACAAAAACTCGTTTTGAAAAATTATTCGATTAATCGTTAAAAATTAATCGAATAATTTTTATTCTAAAATTATTTTTTTTTTCGTTCGATAAGAATAAAAAATGTTCGAATGACAACCAGCATAAAACCTAATAAAGTTTGATTAATTTTTATTTTTATGCATATTCTTAAATAACAGAATAATGCGTTGATACCAACATCTAGATAATTTTATACACTATGACGATTTCTGGAAATGGGTTTATATGGGATCTATGGTAAATTATGGACCGATTCTCATACAATTTGGCAATGTTGTTTCTACTTATATAAAATTTATTTGTGTCGTATATTAACTTGATACTAACATTCGTACGGAATTTATGCACATTAAAGTGATTTTCGGAAGAGGGCTTAATGTGGGAGCTATGGTCAATTGTTGTCCGATCTTCAGAAAATTTGGTACAAAGATTGATACTTGTACAAAACTTCTTTACACCATTTCATGAACATATTCATATTTTTAAGTCACTTTGAGTGTTTAAACTCTATTCCGGGGGAACATTTGTACGGGGGCTAGGAGAAATAATGGACCGATCGCAACCAATTTCAATAGGCTTCGACCTTATGTTATAAAAGTCCCACGTTCCTAATTTTATTGAATTATCCTTAAAATTTCGACCCGTACTTTGTGCACAAAGTTTACATAGTCAGCCATCCAGACGGACGGACATCGTTAGATCTATTTAAAAAGTGATTCTGAGTCGATTGGTATACTTTAAGGTGAGTGTTTATTAATTTTTTCTATGCGTTACAAACATCAACACATACGCTTAATACCCCAACCACCTACGGTGGTGTAGGGTATAAAAAGATTCACCCTCTTATATTAAATTTTCCATAAGAAAGAAATTGGAATATTTTGTACTTCATTTGGAAAAACATATTACTAGTTCTACATACGAATGGAGTTGATATACCAACAGAGTCTCAGTCTGGTTTAGAGGATATAATGGCTTGTATGAAACTTGAAATATAGAGGGGAAAGAGAAGTAGTAAACTTATACTTTATGTTAAGAATCGCTGAACTTCTTTTTCCAAAATAATTCAGAATATTTTTCGAATTAAATGTGTTATTAGATTTTAATCAACCCGTTTTACAGCAAATGATATCTGAACATTAAAAAGCTTTGGTGATACTCTCAGGCCTATTTATTTAATTATAAAGGAATTCAAAAGAAAAAGAAACTGTAGAAAATTTGAGTCAATTAATGTTTATTTTTGATGCTTTTAACGTTTTACGTTTTATTGAAGTTAATTGTTAAAATTGTTGTTGCTTTCTTGTTTTAACAAGACACTAAAACAACACAAAATGCTTGATTTACCCGAATAACTGGAGTAATTTAAAAGCTTTACTAGATTATTCGATTAATTTAAAACAGCATTTTCGAGGTATTTGATAAATCGAACAATGAAAAAGTAGAGTAAAATGAATACCCTATGTGACACCCAAATATCGAGCTTCTTTGAGTAGCCAGCCTTTTTCAAATGATTCCAAACAGTCATGTGGTTGATGCTTAGTTAGCTCAGTTCTAAATGTCATCCACTTTTTCAGTAACTGGCTGACTAGAGCGATGTGCAACTTTGACATCGAAATTTCGGGAACGGAATCGTGAAAACCATTCCTGCGTTAGATGTTAATTCACAGCATTCTTACCGTACACTTTACATATGTTGTGCAGCATTTTTTTTTTTTTTATTTTTATGATTTTGAATTAAAAAAGAATTACTAGCGTATTTCTTTAGATTTTACACTCATTTTCAAATCAATATAACTTTTTACACATTAAAAAGGGGTATTACTCTTTACACTCTATTCTAAACATGACACCAGCTCATCAACGAATTTTAAAGCTTAACTTAGCATTTGCTTTCTATAATTTAAAATTTTAATTAGTCAAGTGTTTAAAAATTCGAAATTATGTATTAAAGTAAAAATTGTTGAATTAATTTTTATACAAAAGATGAATAAATTTCAGATAAAATCTTTTTATGCTCGCCGGCTAACTTTTATGGAAGAATCTCCGGTGAAATGTGTAAACAGACGTGTATAAATTAACGTATAGACATAACTAATTAATTTTTTTCAAAAGAAAGTTTAAAATATAAATGACTTAAAATGCATGACATTAACATAATTTGCACAGCAGAGTTTACTTCAATAAATCGAACAAAAGATAATTATTTTTAAATATTCAAATAGTCCATTCGTTTATTATATACTATTGCATCCAAATTGTTCGATTTTCTATTGTTCGAACAAAATGAATAATTCGAATAACTCATTTTAGTTTGTTCGAATTATTCAATCACGTATTTAAAATTATTCGAATAATTAAAAAAAAGAAACAAATAATAAAGTAAAATATTTATAATTTTACAAGTTTCTTAAAAAAATTATTTATAATAAAAATAACATTAACCAAAAAAAACTTAGCAATTTATTGGTAATGTCTTTAAAAAAGTGTTCTCTATATAACTGTAAATATCAGAGCTGTAAATGAATCATTCATTTTTGAATTAATTCGCGAATCATTCATGCACTGAATTAGCAAATTCTAAATTAATTCTTTTCACACAAAAAAACGAAATTGAATGAAATTCAAATTGACGAATAAATTGGACAATTGTCCCGCCGATGTCCCGCTAGATAATTTATAAAGTCTTGCTCCATGGGACTAAAAATCTGCTTTGGAGAGGTAATGACTAAGTATACATCAGCTCCTGATGTATAGCACGAACCTTTGCAATCTATCGAAAGAACCGATCATGTTTCTAGAGACAAGAGAGCCAACTTTTGAAATTCCTGAAGATATTCAATAAGACAGATATGACTATTGTACGAAAGTTGTTGTCAATATGTCGATAGCCAAACCGTAAAGACCAAAGTTGAAGCACATGTTTCTATTTGTGTCTTTCAAAAGAACAAAAAATTTCATGGAGTTTCACATTAGTAAATCTTAAAAGCCCTTTCTGGTAGATGAGGATAAAAAAAATAATATATATATTCAGATTTTGGCCCATCTACGTTATTATTGATTTATAAAAGCTACAAATCCTACTGTACAAAATAATAAAAATTGTTGCTTATAGGCTAGCTCCATATTAAAGCGAGGGCCTCTTTAAAAAAATCCATGTATAAATTTTATAGCACAATAAAAGTTTTAGTTACTTTTAAGACCTTTTTTAGGACAAAAGTCAAAGTCGACTGGCCGTTTTACTAGCGATCGACCCAGTTATTGCACACAACTGCCGGTAAAGCAAGCAAAATCAAAACTTTTGTAAATCCCATACATGCCATGGGTGGTTTAATGTAGAAAATGCAGTTTTTTAAATATTTCACAAGTTTTGTTCGTAATACGATATTTTTGTTCACTATTTCTCTGTTTAAGAAAATTAAAATCGTTGTTCATCAGTAAAAAAAAATGCTTTACAAAGGTAAGAATAAACAATGCGTTCTTGAATTATGCCCGAAACGCAAAATTGTGACAGGTCTTTTTTTATAGTAAAACTTTGAAAATTCTATTTAATCTAAATAAAATAACTTTATTTCAAAATAAATACTTTTTTTAAACTTATAACGTTTTTAAAGCTTTGGTCCTGGAGGGTTAAGATGACATCGATTTATATAGGGAATAAACAAAAACTTTCAAACACCCGACGAACCTCACCATATCCGATTTCGATGAAATTCGGTATACACACTCACTACCTCAATACAAAATTTGAAGTTCATAAAAATTTTCAAATTCGTTGTAGTTTAGTTTTTATCGCGGTTCAAAGTTCACTTTTTTCAGATATTTTTTTTTTAAATACATAAATTTTAAATCCATATATCTTCGGACCTCTTTGTTCCATTTCAACAAACTTTGCTCAAATTAATGCTTAATGAATCTAGTTTTTAATTATTTAAAAAAAAAAAACATTTTTGTAAACAAAAGGATATTGAAATCAATATTCGTCCTTGTATCAAGGATATTTAAAAAATCGCGTCTTCCATTTCTATCATTTTTTTTAATGTTCCTTGAAATATTGCGAACAACATATAAAAAATTTAGAGTGGGACTATGAGGGGATGCTGAGAAAATTAACTTTTAGTAAAACAATTCATTTATTTTCATTTTTGTTTTGTGTATGAAAATATGTGAATAGATTTCTCTGAAATCAATATCGTACATAATAAATGAATCTGTACCAAAAAGTTTGAATTTCCATTGTACTGGAAAAATTCCATATTTTATAAAAATTCTAAAAAAAAAACATAAGTTTAAAGTGGGATATTCAACGAAAATTGCATCTAAAAAATGTAATTTCATTACAATACATTTTTTTTCAAAATTTGAATAATATTTTAAATTCTTTAGTTGAAGACTAAAACAATACAATTTAAATGCAGTTTAAATTGTTTTAATATGTTAAGTTGTTTTCGAGATATTGTTGTTAAAGTTACACACTTTTATGATTTTTAAGTTTTTCAAAATATCAATAAATAAAGCAAAATCACGAAATTTTACAAGTTCACAAAACTACAACAGTAAACATTTTATAGAAAAATTATAAAAATGAAAGATATGATTTCTTAAATATCCTTGATGAAATGAGGAATATTGATTTCATTTTAAAAAATGGCATTTGTACAAAAATAATTAAAAACCAGATTTATTAAGCATCAGTTTGATGCAAAGTTTATTAAAATCGGTCTAATAAGTGGGAAGATATATGTATTTAAATTTCGTGTCTTTCAAAAAAATGTCTGAAAAAAGTGAACTTTGAACCGTAATAAAAACGAAACTAGAACAAATTTTAAAGTTTTGAAGAACATTAAATTTTATATTGGCATAATTTTATCAAAATCGGAAGTGGTGAGGTCAAAAATTGCATTTTTTTCAAAAAAATTTTTGTTTTCTCCCTATAAACAAACCGTCTTCAAAGATCACTATTATGATTAAAAGAACTACAATCTGTCAAAAGTCCTCAGAAATTCACTTAAAAAAATTTAATTTAAATGAGTAGATTTAAGATGATTTTGTTCTTTTCTTTTTATAAAATTTGATTTTGAAAAAGCTCAAATTTTCGTTGGCGAAATTACCAAAAGTGAATTTATATAAATGTAGCACTGGGAAAAATATTTTTTAAATAATTTTTTTATAAATAATTGCAAAAAAAAAAGAAAGATAATAATAAATTATTCATTTTAATTGAATATTCGGTATAAAAATATACGAACTATTCCCTATTGAAAAAGACCATTTTTAAATCCTTCGAATAATTATTCGCAATTATTGTTTGTGTAATTCGAACGAATATTATTCGAATAAATACCCTATTATACACACATGAATGTTTAGTTTTTTTTTTTTTTTTTTTTTGTTAAATTAAGCTAGAGAATATATAATTTCAAATCAAACCAAACCAAATCATTTAAAACCTTTTAAACATTTCAAAATTCCAAAAACTACTAATTCGAAGTAGAAAATTATTTTGATTTTTCTCTTGTACTTTTGTGGACTTTGTTTGAAATTCTTTGAAGTTATACATATTGAATTTTTTATTTATATATTGATTTTTAAATTATGTAAAATGAATTTACATACCTTTTTAAAATAATACAAATACATACATATGTATGAATATGTAAATAGCATTATTATAAATATATATACTATTTACAGTTGTGATCAACTAAAATACCAGCCATTTGAAAAGTATGTAAAGTATATTTGCTAATATATTAGCTTTGTTCCCGTACTCTAAATTGGGAGCATGTAGAATCCCAATGTTACCGAAAAGCGTTTCCGTGCTGGAAAATTGGGTAAGTGAGAGCTATTTTGAGAGAATAATATTCTTCTTCTTCTGGCACGAAATAGCCCAGAATATTTCTTTGGGTAAATTATGTAAATGAAATAATTAAAAAATGAAAATATACAATAATAAATTTTCATTCAAATTAATAAATAAATAAAAAATTATTTGTTTTTGTTACTAATAGGAAAGTTTCATTCAAATAAATCAAAAAACACTTAAATATGCTGAATAATAAAATTACATTTACATACGAATTTTTAAAACAGTTTAATGTTTTATTTCCGGGTAAACAATTTGGATTTTTGTGCTCCCGTACTTCTTTACGTCGTTGTATTTTTGTGGGAGAAAAATTAGCTTTTTCTCATTTTACTAGAAAAAGATGGAAACACATCTAACGTTTAGTACTTAAGAAGTTAATTTTTTTAACTTTTTTCCTATTTTATTTGTAATTTATTTGCGCTACTTAACTTCTCTTCACTGCTTAGATAGTAAAGGGCATATTTTACTTTGAATTAATTAAATTTAAAAAAAAAGTAAATAGAGTTGCATGTTTGAAATTAATGCAGATCTTTTGTCGTTGTTTTTATGGTTGTCACTAAACCTTAAGAGACCTTTGTTTAAAATAAATAAAAAAAAAAAAAAAAAAAATGTAATTTATAACATTTTTTCTATGGTTTGATAACTTAAGGTTAATTAAATAAGAGATGTATTGTTTAAGTAAAATAGTTCACACTAGGGAAGATTTTACATTTAATAAATTGATAAATTTTAAAAAGAAGGTTATATAAAAGAGAAAAAAAGATTGTATTTTATTTATTTAATTTATTTATATAAAGGAAAATTAAGTGAAATAAAACATAAAAAATAGTTGGAATCGAATCTGCAATTATCACACTACACTGGTCTTAGATGATCTCGGAACCTTGAATTTTAACCATAATCGATTCCGGAGTAAAGACAGAGACTCAATCGATTCAAAAATCCATGTATTAGTACGATCGTGGCTAAAAACCAAATCAAAATCGGCAATATCAGGTCAGATATCCTAATTAATGCGAAAAAGTATAGTTTTTAATTTATTGAATTTTTATTACAACAAATTTATGCAGCAATTTTTAACAGTTTTCTAATATCAAACCAGTCGTGAGTTACTCTAAGAAATCTTATACATATGATTATTTTCTTCGATTAAAAAAACCTCATGATCCTCCATGACTTTCTCATACATTTTGTAAAAATTTCTTAAAAGTAATTCAGCATGTTGTCAATATTACTGTTAAAATTATGATTTGTCTTTAGTATGTCTACAAGTGCCTGCCAAGCAAGATAAATATGCACATTCAAGCATGTTTTTCATAGGTATTCGATAAGACCTAAAGCTTTAAGAAGATGCAAAAATATTTGAATTTGGAAAGCGGTTAAAAATTTTCTATGTCAGAGGTGCCCCATTTGAAGCGTAAATAGCTCTCTTCCTGATGGGTATGTGGGGCTCCTTCCAAATTTTTTTTTAAAATCTCCATCTAAAGATTAAAATGTCTATTTGTTCCAAACTGTTAATTAACTGCTACAACTATTGCCCCATCACAAAAATAAAATATAGACTCTTTTGACAAATTTGAAAGTTTAATTTGAAATTCATATTAAAAATTCCTTTCAAAAAACAATGAATGATCAACAATTCAATTGTTTATTTTAAATGGTAAATTAAATCAATGATTTCATTTTTATTGATTTTGAATATGTAAATAATCTATGTAAATTATGTATGGTATATGTAAATTATGTACTCTGTATGTAAACGAACCATACGGAACAATACACTTAGTAGAATTTAAAATATTTTTCAACAATTTGAAATGCTAAAAATGGTGTTAAAATGTTGATTTTGTTATTTTTTACTTTTTTTTAACGTTTGGACTATTTCAGGCCTAAAAGTTCACTTTAGTCGAGTATGCATATATAATTCGAGTTGTTATTATTGTTTTATTTCAGTATATGTATGTATATTAATTCAGTTTAGTGCTATAAATCGTTTTGGATCATTGACAATGCATA
Source organism: Protocalliphora azurea (assembly GCA_932274085.1). NCBI lineage: Eukaryota > Metazoa > Arthropoda > Insecta > Diptera > Calliphoridae > Protocalliphora > Protocalliphora azurea. The sequence goes on along the minus strand of OW026521.1, from coordinate 5,172,932 downwards.
AACGTCACCATACCAAGTGAATACTTTTTTTTATTCTCTTATTTTACATGTCGTATGACATTTGTACGTTTTTTGTTTTATGTGGAAAAAATAAAAACAAAAACAGTATTTATATACCTTTGGAATTTAAAATTTTGTAAAGCAAAAACGTTTCTTTCAGAAATATTTAAAACAAAATAAAATTGCAAGGGTCACTGTTTTAACAGTAAAAGGGGAAGATATTCAAAGCAGGTTAATGTTGACATTAACGATATATATATATATATATATATATATATATATATATAAAATAGCAAATTTTTTGTGTAATTTGAGTTGTTAGAAGAACCTGAAGAACCTTTCACTATTTCTTTTTATATTTAAGTTTTAGTCTGACATATTTTCATTACAATCTTCGCAATTTTTATTCGATTTCGATTAATTAATGCATCATTAAACTTTTTGTAAATCATTGAATACCCTTAATGATTAAAAACCAAAGTATGTTTCGTTTTTGTCATATATTGGCACCTTTTTCTTTTGCCTCTCTCTCATCGACGCTTCAAAATTTTTAAATTCAATTATTCTATTAACAAATCAACAACAAAATTTTATTGATTTTTTATACCAAAAATAAATTAAAAAACAAAAAATAATTTGCATAATTATGCCAAATATAAATTCTCAATATGATCTAAAATTCAAAATAAACACGATTACGTACAAGTCATATCAAAATTGTACTAGTAATAAGGAAATGTTGGAATGGCGACAGATAGACAGACAGACAACAACGATAATTCAGATTAGAATTTCAAAAATTCCATACTATGTCAAATAAATATGTGAAGTGTAAATGTGATTACACTGAAAGAAAACATTATTATACATTCTTGTATTTCAAAAATTTCTAATTGACTTTCTAAATATTTTTGCCTTCAGGATTCCAAATTTGGTTAGTACTCGTTAAGATATGTCTAAAAAGGATCATAACTTGTTGCCCATGGCATTTAAGTTACATCCAAAATCCGCATAAATAAAGTTTTGAAGATTTATATTCAACGAAGCTTGTGTAGTTCGAAAATGAATTACTTCTAAGTTTTTTTCTATTTTTAAAGGGAATAAAAGTTACAAAGTTATTTTCGTAGACTATAATCTACAAGTATTATAAACTAATTGAAAAGCATTTTTTTGATTTCCGGAAAAGTGGAACAAATTTTTCATTTTTAAAAACAAACAATTAATTCATAATACAAATTTTTAATTTATGACAGTTTTATTTATTTTTATGGAAAAGTTTTTTATAAAGCTTTGATAAATTTAAAAGAATTTCTATGTCTTAACGTATTATAAGTAGAGTTTTTCCTTTCTCGGTCTTTTACCGTTACCGGGAATTTCCGACAAGAATAAATAATTAAAAATTTTAAAACATTTATAATATAATTGAGTTAAATGAAGAATAAAAAAATTTTAAATAAACTAATTAATCATTACCGATAAATTAAACTAAAAAACGATTAACTAATTCAGTCCTTTTTGTAATATTGACATTTTGAAAACTAAACGAACACTTTTTATTATACGAGGGCGGATCAATAAGTCCGTGACTTTCCTAACTTCTCTCGTAGTTTTATGAAATGCAACAGTATTCCTATCAAGTACCGCCTGTTAATAGACTACTGTCAAATTTTGTGCAATAATTTCATCTTTGGAGCTGAATCTCTTTCCACCGAGCCATTTCTTTAGGTCACTAGGGGTTAAATCCGGAGAATATGGTGGATGAGGTATCAATGCGTAGCCCAATTTATAAAGTTTTGCCATTGAGACTGCATATGTGTGCACCCGTCCATTATCTTGATGAAAAAGAACTTTTTTTCTTGGTCATATGGGGTCGTTTTCTTTTTAAATCCTCATTAAATCGGTCTGAAAAGTTGGCATAATATTCGCCGTTTATTGTTTTTCCCTTTTGAAGGTAATCGATGTGGATTATCTGCCGCAAAAACTCATTCGGATTGCTGTTAAACAACTCCAAACTATCCTTTGAAGATGTCACACGTTTACGTTTATGGTCAATTGAGAGCAAACGCGTCACCCATCTTGCAGACAACTTTCTTAAACCCAGCTGATTATTTAAAATCAAAACCTAACTGCCATATGAGATGCGTATGGCATCAACAATCTCACACACTTTTACTCTTCTCTTTACATCCGTTAGAGATCTGATAGTTGTTTCAGTCACTTTTTTGGAACAGTTTGCCCATTTCCTTTTAAAGTCTTTGATATTTTGGGAAACCTTTTTTATGTTCTTCAATTCTGTTTTCACAAGAGCCCTATATCTCTCCACTGGTCTTAGCTCCGGACAATTTGGAGAATTGACCTCTCTTGGTATAAAAACTGCGTTATTGTTTTGGTACCGCTCTAGAGCTTTCCTACCGTAGTGGCATGATGCTAAATCGTACCAAACACTCTTTTGATGTATATTTCGGTATTTATAAACATCAAATTTGACGAAGTATGTATAGAAAATCAATTTCACCTGCATTTTAGAAGAAAATACATATATGGGATTTAGGTGTGTTCTTATGTCGATATGTAAATATTCATTTTGGATCCTAAGTAGTAAACCAGCACAATATAATGCAAATAGTGACTTTTTGCGAATGCATATTTTTAAGGTTAGGAAAAAAACGTATTTTTTTGGATATCATGGGAAACCATTTATATCGATTTATAATTTCTCAGAGGATCTAGAATATATAGATATATATATATAGTGGTGGTCACGAGTTTAGCCCACCTGACTTGAAATTTGTTTGACCTTAATTTTTTTCAAGAAAAAAGTTTTCTATTATTTTATTAATTCTATATATTAACCAAAATTTGTTAAATACGAGTACACTACATTCAAGGCTCGCAATTTTAAACTTACAACTGGCGCAAAACCATTATTAAAAAAAATATATGTTAAGGTACAGAAAGTTAGCTCGCCTTCAAATATATTACAGAAAATCAAAGTTACCTTTGAAAAATGCGTTTTTAATATAAATTTCAATTTATTAATGCATCTTAATTAAATTACAGTAATTTTGTGAGAAAATTTTATGTAAAAATGCTTTAGAATTCAAATATTCGACAACTAGTAATTATCGCAAAAAATTTGATTAAATGTGTTATCAAATTTGGCTAAAACTGCGACAATCATTTAATTTTGTTCAATAATCCTTCAAGGTATCAAAAATAATACAAAAACTTCAAACCCGTACACAAGATCGAAATATTTCGTTAAATTGCGAATTTCTAAAATTCAATAATCACAAAATTTGCAAAGAAACTCCTCACCAAGAGATTACTGGGAATTAAGAAAACCTTTCTAATATACTTTAAAGCTTTACAAGTAGTGTGGTTTCACAAAAGAATGTAAGTTCTTGATCAGTGTTGCCATTTTGTTTTTCGTTACTTCGCAAAATTTTTACAAAATTTTTTCGTTTATTAATAGGCTTAATAATGCAATTAATGTGTATTATGAAACATAACTCATTTTTGGCACGTTTTGGAGAAAATCAACGAAAGCTTTACATGGGTAATTTTGTAGAACAATTTTTATTAAGATGTGTTTCTGCTTATCTTTTTGTAATTTCTATGGAAGTAGATATTATTTGTAATATCTTGATCAAATTTCAACCTCCTAAGATGATTGGAACATGCTACTAAACAGAAATTTTTTTTAATGATCACAGAAGAAATCTTCAAAAAAGTTAAACAAAATGTATATTAAAAGATAGCTAAAGAAAATATAATTAACCATTAATTCACGATTTTCAACAAAAAGATTTTCAATAAGAAAAAATTAAAGATTTGCTAAAAATTCGTTAACTCAATAAAGGGCATCAACTTGTGTGAAGACAAAAAATATTGCAAATGTTCCCCCCTAAAATTACAGACTATGTCATAAACTAATTACCAAAATATTTACGATGAATTTTTTCGCCTTTGTGAACTGGACCAATTTTAAAATACTTTTAAAAATATGATTTTCGATAAACACTGTACAAAAATTTTAATTTTTGATCAAAACAATTACAACATACAAAAAGTAACGCTCGGATGTTATTGATAGTATGGTCTCCCTACTTTTTGCCTGATCTGATTTAACTAAAAAAATATTAAAATACAAGTAATTTATTATGTATGGTTTTGACGGCCTAGCTAGTTTAGAGAATACATTTGCGGCTGAAATATTTTTTGTATATCCCTTTTCCAAAACTTATTGTTCAATTTCATTTTTGTTAGGATGTGAAACAATTATTCTAATATTAAAGAGTGTTGTTTTTTAAATTTGGTAGAATAAATTAATATATATTTCGTCTAATTGCGAGCGTTTACATCTTCATAATTTTAGAAAAATTCTTTTGGGTCCAAAATATGCAAAATTTTTCTCTTAAATGTAAAATATACAAAACTATGTTCTTACATAAAAAATATGCAAAAAATGCAATTAAAATGCTAAAACATGCTCTAAAACAAGGATTTTCTATGAAAATATACAAAAATATGCTATTATGATTAAAATATGTAAAAATATGCTAAAGCTAAATAAAAGCTAGATAATTAACAACAATTCTTACAGAATTAACAAACTAAAAATAAGCACACGCAGAGAAAAAACATGGTTATAGCACTGTCACTAAAACAATATTATATTCTCATTGTTAATTTTCAGTAATTTTAATAATAATGAAAAAAATGTTTTTGTTTCATTTTTAACATTCAATGTTTACATTCAATAAAAATTTTAATATAATCGTAATTGATTACAAAAATTTAATGTTTATAAATATTTTTACCGGAAATAAAATTTTATTAATATAAAAAATATTATTATTTTTGCAACCCTTAAATATTATCAATGTTTTTCCCTGTTCTTAAAACATATTCTGTTTCTAAATCATATTAATATTATTATTACCATAACAATAAAATATTAGAATTAAATATGCTTTTTACAAATATGGTTGAAAAATTCATATATTTAGTTTTTAACGTTTGTTTTTCGCCTTCTTTATAACTCTCATTTAGTTTATACATGAATAAATATAATTAACAAGGTCGTGTTATATTTGGTGTGATTCAAGCAATATAGGATATTGATTAATTAATCTTAAAGGGTTTAGTTAACAAAAAATATCTTGAAAAAAATTAATAAAAATAATAATTTTGAACTAATGTCTTTTATATATGATAAGATGGAATAATAATACGATAAATTGGGATAATAATATGATAAAATGGAATAATATGATAGAATGGGATGATATTAATATGATAAAATGAAATAATATGATAAGATGTGATAATACTATGATAAGATTGAATAATAATATGATAAGATGGAATAATAATAATATAATAAAATGAAATCATAAACTGATGGAATGGGATAATAATATAGTAAGATGGTATAGTAATATGAAAAACTCGAATTATAACATGAAAAACTAAAAAATAAAATCGGACACATTATAATGAATTGGAATCATAACAATTATAATTTATAATCATATTTATTTTTAGCTGTGACCATCTATTCCAATCATAATATGTTGCTCTTAAATTATGAAAAAATAAACCATAAAATCGGACACAATATGATGAACTGGAATCATAATCATTATTATTTACAATGATATTTATTTTTAGCTGTCATTATATATTCCAATCATAATATGTTGCTCTTAAATTATGGTCACTGCAACTTTTTTTTTCTCTGCGTGTACATAATACAATTATATAACTGAAATACAATAATTAATTTTCATCTTAAAGCATTTTTAACGAATCATTATTATCGTCTTAAAACATTTAATTATCGTTGTATCAGTTTTTTTTATATATTTACATAAATTTTAAGCTATAAATAAAATTTAATGAACATGATCTCAAAATTTAAAGCCTATTAACCAACATAAACCCAAAAACATTAAACAGTTAACAATTATTCATTTAGTTAACAATCTTAACGATCACTCATTCATTGATTAGTTTCCCCTCCTTATTTTTTTTTTTTTCTAAAAAAACAAAAGTAAAAAGATTGACATGTATTGATTATTATACGGAACGAAAAATGTTGGTCAAAATTTGACTTGGTTTGATAAAGAAAATTCGAAATAAATAATTGATTTTTATCATTCTTTATGCATTTAATACTCGTATACTATTTTGAAAGTTGATAATGTTTTATTTGCTTTTGGTAAAACTAAATGGGCCATAAGAAAAATATAATATTAATTTCTTTTTTATAGTTTGGAAATATTTTTTTTATACAAAATAGAAGTTTATAGTTGTTTTTAGTATTTTAAAACTTTAAATAACTTTAAATTTTAAATAACTTAAAATTCAATGATAACTGTAAGTATTTGATGAGTTTAAGGCATTTCTGGTTTATTATAATATTTATATGACAAACTTTTAAAATATTTCTTTTTTTTTTTTTCTTTTTTCAGTCAGTAATAAAATTATTAAAATATTTACAAAATTTTATTGAAATAACAATAAATAAAGTTAACAACAAAAAATTAAAAAAAGAAGAAAAAATCATAAACTTAAAATACAAATAAGGAAGCACACCTACTTTTTGTTTTTATTATTATTATTATTATAACGACATAAATTAAATTAAATAAATGAATTTCTATCTATATAAGACTTCGAGGTCATGACAGTACACTACTGAAAACTTAGAGACAGAATAGAAAAAAAAAAAATAATATTAATAATAAACAAATAATCAGCTGTTTGTTTTTTGAAAATAAAAATTGGTATGACAACTAAAACGAATTTGCATTAAACTCATCCAAACCATAAATGGTTGAATGATTATTTAAAAATACAGAAAATAATATGAATGAATGAATATGTTTGACTAATATGAATGAATAAATAAATGAGTGTATGACTAAATAGTGAAAAATGAAATGGATGACTGAAAAACATACATATATAATTAAAAATATAATTTTTAATAAGAATTAACAAGATATTACATCAAAATTTTATCTCGAAAATATAATAGTGATTAACTCAAGCATCCCTTGAATGACAATTCAAATAAATCGAAAAATGTTAAATTTTTTATATGGGGAATTCTCTTTTTTAGTTTACCTTTATGACAACGACATTAAACCTGAAATATACTTATTAATTCAGATTTTTTAAAATAACTTTTGATGAAGTTATGTTAACAACACTTGGTGGAGTGAAACCAAAAAAATTCAAGACGTGAAATCGTTCTATGTGTTACTGGCAAAATTCCAAAAAAGTGTTTGAAAATAACAAGTTTTTTTTCTTTCGTTTGATTGTTTAAATTGTGTCCAATTCCTCTAATGTAAACTGCAAACACTTGTAGAAATAGGCCAACTTGTGTTCAATCGATGTGTCATTGACCAGTGTTAAATTATATTGTTAAATTATATTGTGGACAAGTGGTAAGACCAAAATTATCAAAATTTTTATTTTTATTGCAAAATAAACAATAGTCGTTTATTATTATGAATAGTTTGAGATATATCTCGTTAATGTGCCCTAAATATCAGTGCAATAGCGGGTAACCAAACTTTTAGAGAAAAAACATGAGTGGCTATAAGAGGTGCCTTTTAAGCGAGGCACACTCATAGCGTAATTTCAATCAATCTAAAGTGTCACGTGATCAAAAAAGTTTTCCAAATTACATTTTAAAATCGCTATGACGCGATAAAATATTAAATATTAAATCTTTAAAATCGATCTAAAATTTTGCGTACTTTATATTAGCATTTTTTTCCTCTTTATATAAAATTATATTTACAATAAGTACATCTATTCCATTTTAATTAAGCGCAAAATAGGTTTCAACAAAAAAAAATGCATAAAAAGTATTCATGAGCTGAGATCGCGGTAAATTGTCAAGGTACACCCAAGGCGCTAATTGAAATCGGTGAAAATATATACCAATCTGCAGCTCTTTTATAGCATATATCAAAAGTAACACTGTGCTTGAAAATGAGACTTATTTTTTTTTTTAACTAGATGGGCACCCATTGGGTAAAACTAAGTCGACGATGCTGAATTTAATGGTGTTAACTATTTTTAAAAGTTAGCACTCGTTTTTGAGATATTTCATTTTGGAGGGCTAAAAGAGGGTTTAGGAAAATTATTTTTTTTTTTTGCATAAATTTGATAACCTAATTGTTAAATTTGAACAAAATCAAAAATTAAGATTCTGTGAAAGTATAGGATCATGAATTTTTATTATCAAATACATTTAAATGCTAAATTGCAAAACTTTAAACGAACAAAAAAAAAATATTACTACAATTAGTGTTTCCAATGAGCAAATTTTAAAACTAAAATATAAATATATTAATAATCTGGCTCAAAATGACTTAATTTATAATTAGAATATATATAGTTAATTTATTGTTTAATTTGCATAAATAATGTCCCCTTTATTTCTAATTTTTATTATTTGTGCTACTTTCATAATAAAGTTTAAGCCGAAATATCACGAATTCAAGCACTAACTTCGAAAAACGGTTGCCACCATTGATCTCAACGTACTCCAATTAGCTTTACCAATGAGGTGCCCAGCCTGTTAAAGTTGGCGACCAAGACAGTGTAATTATGCGTTTGAATTTAATACAGCTTTTAACAATTTTGGGTGTGTATTTTTGTCATTGAAAATTTTATTTAATAGTTATATAAATAATATATGCAACTTTTTATTTATTAACATCCTTTAAACATTTTTTTTTTGTGGTTAAATGTGAAAAATACATCAGTATATTAAATGCATTTAAAAATCCATGTACACTTCGTCTTTCACTCGATATTGCAAAGATAGATTAAATCAGAATTATGGTTCTGATTATGTTCACTATTATAAAATGTATCGATAATACTTTCATTTTTATTTTGTATACTTTTGTATAGGTTACATATGTGCACTTATTTTTGATATCGGACTTAATTTGAAATTTTTACAATTTTTAAAAACTTTTGATTTTTAACATAAACGTTAATTTCCTGTCCATTAATATCATTTTTAAACATTTTTTTAGTTGTCTGATATTAAAACTATAAAAATGTTATAAAATTAAAAAACAAAAAAAATCTTTGTTTAACAAAAATACTTTGTTAATTAAAAAAAAAAAATCTTTAATGAAATGTTAAGAAATCACTATGATCGCTATTCATATCGTATCACTTTTAATTTGTATTTTAGACATTTGGTAACTTTTTATATATTGTTGAAAAAACAATTTTGCAAATTTTTTTTTAACTATTTGTCTTAAATATCTGTAACATTGACGCCGTTAGCGAAAAGTTATTCACTCGAACAGATTTGTGTTTCATTAAATTCAGTTAATATTAGTACAAAATAGCATTGATGTGCCAATAAAAAAAAAAAAAAAAAAACAAATTTTTTGTTAACCCCAAAAGTAAACGAATTTGAAGAAACCCCCATATGTATATTCAACCTATATATGGATGTGTCATTAAAAAAAAAAAACTCTGCTTTGCATAAAATTTTGTAATATCCGGAAATTTATGATAAGCATTCAATTAGAAACCTTAAAAGAATCGTATTATATTCTCAGATTCCCAGAATTTATTTATTTTCATTTTCTTTATTTCCAAATAAATTATTTTCTTTATGGGTACCATAAAGTATCGATATCAACAAATTAACAGAAATCTTAAAAAACACATTTCAAAACGTTTGACATCCAGTCAACACATTTTGCCAGCGACAACAAACAATTACACACAGACGACATTTCAGACAAAAGTCGAATGAAAGAAATAAAAAAACAAATCTATTTGATGTCTAATGTTGTCTAAAAAGAAAATCTTTAAGTCATTTTCAACATTTCAAGATTCAAAAAAAAGAAAGAAGAAAAATTAAGAGCAAATTTTCGAAGAATCAATAATATAGAGAACAAGGGAGTAAAATAATGAATAATGAAATGAGTAAAATAATGAAATTAAATAAAAAAAAATGTTGTAAAATTTAAGGAAAATGGGAAATCCAGCAAAAATTCGGCTTGGCCGAACCTGTATAACCACCATCTGCTACATTTTAAAATCTCATATTGGATAAAGTGAGCGGACCACGCCCATTTTTTGCTTCCGAGTTTACATTGGTCTTTGAACTATTTCTGCAAAATTTCGTTGATGTTTCAGGGAGGTGGGCGAATCGCTCCCATTTTTGCTTTCCGAGTTTATATCAATTCTCGAACTATCTGTAAAAAATTTTGTTGTCATACATGTACTTTTTAAGAGATATCAGCAAAAAAGTATGAACCGAAGTCACAATGGACACCCTGTGCTATTAGATTATATATTTATTTTTTTTTGTCCATTTTCAATACCAAACAAACTTATAATATAAGATAAGATATATATTTGAGCTAAATTTCGCCCCCTTAGGTGGTCCTCCCCTATCTAGCCTATATGTTCTAAAATCCCAAAGTATGGATCTACAAACGGAATGCAGTTTCGAAAACTCTGATGTCTTCTAAAAAGTTTGAAAATGTTCTTTTTTTAGACCTGCTTTATGGGCAATATTCAAAAAAATAAAATCCGATTTTTGGAATTTTCGTCGGTTGTTTGTGCATTGCGAGATTCCTTTTACCAAAATCTTAATTTTCTTACACTCTTTCATATCAAATTATTAAGACAACAATTACCGTTAACTAACTGTTAACTAGCAGCGATTTTATTACAAATACAATATTTATAGTTTCTCCAAAAACTAAAGTTTTACAAAAATTTTAATTTGATTCGAAATATCTGAAAAACTATGGACTAATATTTCTTTTAAATAATTCCCTTCCAAATATTTTAGTAGGATTCTCACCTGCTCAGTGAGAATTTTTTGTAATTTTCTGATCATAAGTCTGTAATTTTTTAACTTTTGACAATAAATGAAAACAATACTGTATAAAAAGTCTTGAGAATATTATCCATAATATTATTCGAAATCGGCTAAATCCAATCCAAAAATTTTGATGAATTCAGGTCGGAAATTATAAACTTTAACATAAAATAACTTTACTGAAAAGTTAAAAAAAAAAGAAAATGTAAAAAAGGCTCAATGGATCAAAAATTGATTTCTATGAAATACATTCGGACAGACATAAAAATACATTATTCGGTATTGTATCCTCCTGTCTGGCATTAAAAAATGTTACATACCAGAATATTTTTATAAATAACAAAAAAACCTATCGAATAATCACAATAAAAATTTACTGAGATATTAAGGTTACACAGAGCTGATCTGCACGTAGTCGTAAAATGTGTGAAAAGTGGCGATTAATTTTGATACATCAATTTTGAAAATTAACTTTTCGTAATAAAAATGGCTAGTGAATAAAATTAGACAAAATTATATATCAATAGCAATAAAAATCACTGATCTAGGATGCTTTGCTTTTTTTAAAGTTAACAACTTTTTTTTTTTTTTTTTTTGATATTGGAAAAAACAAATTTCATCAACTTTAGCTGTACTTTTTTTAAACAAACAATTTCTTAAAATGGAACCATCAACTTCACGTATTTTAGTGTGCCTCTCCCCAATTATTCGAAAATTTTGTTTTAAAAAATTTTTTATTATTATTATTATTATTATTATTATTATTATTTTGAAGATTATCATAAAATATACTCATTTGAACTTTAATGAAATGGAACTTAAAATGTTACAAGTTGTTTGCTTTAATATATTTCTAAAAAAATTTTTAAATGTATATGTATATTGCCTTTTTTAATATTCTGAAAGAAATCGTGCGCATCTTTATTGCTTTATCAAAAATTACACAATAGAGCACAATCGAACATTTTTGGAAATATATCTGTAACTTCTAATCGGCGTAGGTGTAGCAGAGGAGAATAAAATTTTAAGTTTAGAAGGAGGACACTACATACATCTCTGAAGCGTTGCTATGGGGCTCAAAGTAGGGTACCACTGACATAGAAAATTTGTAACCACTAGCCCAATTTTTTTTTTTACCCGATTTTTATATCACCCTAAAGCTCTTTGAAAGATATACTTACATGTACTATTTATCTCATATATTTTTCAATTTATATGCATTTGAAATTTCAGCTATCTTAATTTTGCAAGATCTTGATCATTTTGATATGTATTGTTATTGTTATTCGATAAATGCAAAGGGCAGAAAACTGTCAAAAATAATCTTAAAATTTCAGAAATGCATTTTTTACTTATTGATCAATATAAAAAGTAAAATGTAAACATTAAAATATTAATGTCATCTTTCCCTGAATTAAGCTCCATTTTCGACGACTTTTATTGCAATATGCACTTGTAAGAATATTGTAATATTTACACACGATATTCCACGATATCTGAGATCTAAAATAAAATAAAAATCTATGAATTGGAATTATTTTTTAAACTTTTAAGTCTTTGCTAATAAATATTTCTCTTTTTTTTCTAACTATTGAAATTTTATATTAAAACATTATTTTGACTTTTTCATGTTCGAAATAATAAAAAAAAAAACAAATAAAGGTCAACTTTATGTTCTCTGATAGAAAACATGTTGATTTCTTGCTGTCAATATCTTGAGTAGTAAACTTTTTATGTCTCAAATTGAGACTCTCAATGCCCTTTAATACGAGTATATATATTTGTATATTTATTCCCCCAAAATTATATACCAAAGTGTGATAATTTCATGCAAGAAAGAAAAAATTTTGTTGTCAACAAAAAGCTACAAAAATAAAAGATATATTCTGTTATTTTGAATAACGATTTAAGTTGTTATAGACAGAAGAATATATAGAAACCAAAAGTAAAAAAAATCAAAATATAAAACAGAAAAAATAAACTAAATAAAACTTGGCCCATGCATTGATGCAATTTAAAATACAAATATTGGTCATTGAACTCAATTCACGATGATACACTTCTTTAGAGCAGCTCTTCACATCTCTTAAACAAAAAAAAGAAAGATTTTCCTTTTTATTTTATTCGGTAGTTTGATACAAAATTCAAATTGAAAATTGAAAATTAAAAATAAAATTATATAAAATGAAAAAGATTTTAAAACTAGTTGATGCTGTTGTTGTATTTGTCTCGATGTACTCGTATAATGTCTATTCGAATCGACCTATTGTCAATTGTTAGACGCGACGTTTGATGTGTCAATTTAGACAATTTCTTGATTGTACCTCTTGCTGATGTTATTTTTTCGTATTGTTTGCCAATTTTGATTTTAATTTCTTTCGTTTTTTTCGCTTTCTATATTCTTGTATTTAGCGAAGAGAAAAAAATCAACAAAAATTCATTCTTTAAATTCTCAAGTGACGACATATTTTTTTTTTTTTTTTGGTTTTCGCCTTTGTCGTTGGAATTTTAGTTTGTAAAACAATTTAATTGCGGATGTTGAATTCTTTCAACTATGTATTTCTTGTTCACATTAGTAGAAAATAATTTGTTTAATACGAAAAGGAAAAATGTCTTATTAAGACGCCATTAATGATGATCGACTACGAGAATTGAAAACGTGTTAAAATTTTTTAATAATTAAAAAAAAAAAAATAATAATCTTAAAATGGAACTCACCAACAGGTCTAGACAATTAAAATAATAATTTACATAATTTACACGAAAAACACGAAAATGTCCAACTTTGGATATTAACCGGAACTAAAAGTAAATTTAGAAAATGTAATATATTCAAAGCGAATTTCAGCACATTCCAACAACCAAACTAATTTTATAAAATATTTGCGTTCAAATAAAACATAACATGTTTTTTTTTTTTTTTTTGTAATAAAAGATGAACGAAAAAACTTAGGATTAAAACTAAACAAACTATTTGTAACATTTCTTCTCTAGATTTTTATGATACACTGCCTGCCACTTGAATAAGGAATCACATTTTTTTAACTTTAATTAAAGTTTAACTAAAGTTCAAAAAAAAAAAAATAATTTTTTTGCGCAACCAAATTTCCGTGTTGGCTTTAGTTTCCTGAAGAAATAAAAAATATATTTTACATATTTTGTTATACTAAAATTATGCATATATTTAAAGACATGTATTTCTGTGATACTATTTCGTGTGTCACTTGAATAAGGAATTCTTTTAATATTAATAAGGAAGACTATGATTTGAATTTCTTTCAATATAAACGGCTAGAGAATTTTTAATTTGATAGTTTTTAAATAGTTTTTATTCAAAATGGGACGTGGTAAGGCTCTTAATAACTCTGAAAAAGAAAAAATTCTGATTTTGAAATCTCAGGGTCAGAATCCGGTCCAAATAGCCAAAAACATTAATAGAGGAAAGACATTTGTATACAATTATTTAAATAACGTGGAAAGATATGGAAAAAAACATGAAAGGGCGGAAAAAAATGGCAACAACTCCAAAAGAAAGACGAAAAATTCTTAGATTTGCATCAAATTCTGCCATGTCGGTATCAAAAATACGTAAAAAAAAAGTGGAGTAAGTGGCAGTCTAAGAACAGTGCACCATACATAGTCTGACGAAAACTGCAAAAAAAACCACCACTTAATGAAAATCGCAAATCACAACGTCTACAGTTTGCCGAAAATACAATGGTATGGTCCGACAACGGTTTAAAGTTGTATTTTCCGATGAGAAAGGTTTAATATTGATGGTCTCGACGGGTATAACTATTACTTCCATGACCTAAATAAGGAGGAATTATTTTTGAGCCGCAGACACAGCCGAGAGGGTATCATAGAATTGGTTTTTGTATCCAACAAAATGACTGCAACGACTTATAAAAACATTCTGGAGGAAGCATTTCCAAAATTTAATGATTTCTTTGGACCCATACCTTGGACGTACCAACACGACAACGCTCCGATTCATACCGCCAGAGCAGTAAAACAATGGATTAATCAACAAGGTGTTCAACTTTTGGATTAGCCCCCATATTCACCAGACCTGAATTCAATGGAAAATGTCTGGGTTTGGCTTGCAAGAAAAGTTTATGAAGGAGAAAAACAATTTGAGACGATAGAATCCTTAAAGGAAGCAATACTTAGAGTCATTATACAAGTCGATGCCAAATCGCATTTTTGAGGTTATTTCTAAAAATGGTGGCAGTACTCATTACTAATTGAATGCTACAAGATAATAACTTTCATTTTTATAACCTAAAATTTAAAAATAAATTACAGTTTGTTTACTTTAAAATATTTCTTATTCAAGTGACACACGAAAAAGTACCACAGAAATATATACGTGTCTTTAAATAAATGCATAATTTTAGTATAACAAAATTTGTATATTTTTTATTTCTTCAGGAAACTTTGAAATTTGTTGCGATGAGATTTCTCTAGACAACCATCTTATAAGATGATCTGTCAAAAAATACACATATACGAAAGTTTGTTTGTGTGTTTTTTATAATATTGTTTCCTTTTAGTGTTTGTTTTATATGTTTTATAAAAGTTGTGCTAAAAAAGTGCGAATTGCTTAAATAAAAAGGACATGTTTACTCTGTGACTGATTGAAAATAATAATATCTTATAGGATTTATTAGAATACGTGTACCCCTTATTTGAGATTTAACATAATACAAAACAAAATGGTTACTCTCCTCTGCCGACGTTATCTCAAATATTATATCAGCGTTAATCTCAGTTGTAGACCTGGGGTAAAGGAGCAAAACAATCACATATTTTATCGCATTTGAGTAAACTTGTCATACGACAAACTGTTTCATAAATTTTTATTATTTTTATTTCGATACTATTCAGGACCATTTTCTCGATAATTCGGTATACAAAACTTGTATCTTGGACCTTAAAAAAAGTCAACAATAACGTATGTTTTCCAAGCTAAAATAAAAGAAAGATTTTTCTATTATTTTGCAGACTTGATCATTATTTGCCTCAGAGTTCATCTCAGCTTTTTTATCTAAACTTTTTTTAGCTTTGGTTGCCTAAAACTTAGACATAGCATTAACATTACGTGGTCGAACATGTTAGGCAAAGCTCTACTTTTTGAGCTTAGAATTTATTGAATTCCAAAAAAAAAAAGTTAAAAAAATCAAATTTTATTTTGTATATTTTTCTTTGACTCCCATCTATCTGCATGCAGACTTCAAGAGTTTAATTTCAAGAGTTTGATCTGCTGTTAAATCTGACATATCTCTAGAACATGATGCAATCAAGAAAGATTTTTAGAATTAACGGCAGTAAGAGTTATTACGAAAATTTTGTATTAGTTTTGTTCAAAAGCACACTTTACAGCCTAAAAACTATATTTAATTAAAGGAAAAACTGAATTGAAAATTGTGCCCGTTATTCTGACAAAACATAAATGACAAAGTTTATAAAACTATTTTTACCTAAAATATACCTATAATATATTTATTTAATTTACTACTTCAAAATTGTTTTAAATCTCTTCAAAACAAAATTATAAAAAAAAACAAATTCGCAACCATCAATTTTCTTTAAGCTTTTATCACAGATCTAAAATAGAACAATAATATAAATTGAGACAATTTACTCAGAACCTTTAAGCTCTTATCTTTTATAGGTATAAAATTATGTCAATAATAATTTAACAATATCATGATTCGTTATTATTTGTTAGCAAGAGTAAACAGTGTGAAACAAATGGAATAATATGAAAAAATAAGGCTAATCACAGTTTTTTATATGAAAAATAATAATTGAATAAATCTTTTATTTGCGAGAAGAGTTTTGGTACTCAGTTAAAAAGTTCTGAGTTAATGCTATGTTCACGAGTCGTTTTCTCAAAAAGCACAAAAAAATTGATTTGTGTTTCTTTTTTTTTATATTTCAAAGCCAAAGAACACCTCGTTTCTAGTTCTTTAATTATTTGACACAGAAAAGAACATACTAAATTTTCATATAGAGAAGAAATCTTCACTATTTTTAGTACATAGAAATTTTTTATTAAAAAATTTGTAAAAATTGTCAAACAGTTAAAAAAATTAAAAATTATGAATGACATTTCATATAAATGATGAAATTCATCATAAATTTTATTTTTATTTAAAAATTTTATTTTTCGAATTAGAAAGTGTTTGTGTGTGAAATTTTTATTAAAATCATTTGGCAAATGAAAAGCAGGTCACAAGGAAAAACACAATTAAATGATATGTGAACAGTGATGTTTAAACTTATTGTGTTTTTCAAAAAAAAAAAAAAAAAAAACAATTTAAAAACTAATGTGTGTGAACATAATATAAGACACTTTATTTACAATTGAGAACATGTTTAATGTTTATTTTTTGTAGTTTTTTATTTTATACAGCCAAATATTTAAATAAAACTGTTATTTGAAAATTAAAATTTACTAAGCTTTTTTGAAACTGTGATTACCCTCTCTAATTATTAATTATGTTTTTAAATTTAACAATCATGTTATTTGATCGTCTGCCACTGTATGAGTATTTACAATTGATTAAAAAGATATTTTTTTTTACAAAAGAATTAACTTTAAACACGTGCTTAATATTATTTCTAAATATTATTTCTAAATAGAAAGCTATTTTTTTTTTAATATTAATTGAAAATAAATAAATAAAATTAAAATTTTGTTTTCTTTTCATAACACTTTTTAAGATAAATATTGACCCATATTTTTAATATTCTGAAATTTAAAATATCATTATTTTTATTTATTTCCAGCTCCTAAGTGGAAATTATAAATCAAATGTAAGTAAATAAATATACAGTGGTGGTCAAAACATTTCCAACCGAAAACCACTTTTTAGCTTTTTTTTATTAAAAATAATTTTTAAGCAATCAATTTTTTTCTTTTTATAATTTAAAATATTTATTAATGTGAACTCTTGATAAAACAACTTAATCAGAATTTTCGAATTTTTCAATACTGCTAAGGAATAGTTTAAAAAATAAAAAAATACTAGGGAAAAGTAAAATTTTGGTGAACGATTATCTTCGAAATGTAAACAATGCGTCTTTAAAATGTATCTTTTATTTTGATAAAAAAAAAAACAAACCTTCAAATGGCCTTATCTCGACTTAAGATAGATTTTATTATTCAATAAAAGATTTTATTATTCAATAAAAACGAGAAATTATTGAAAAAAAAAGTTTTTAAAACATTTACAACTCTTAAAAGCATTAAGGGAAAATACTCGTATCTAAAATACATTAAATGATCAATATTTGGTGGCATAATTATGAGTTTTTTATCATCTATGTGAAAGTGATTTTTTTATTCAGCTTAAGATCTAAGAAGAGCTGGGTTCGCGTATTTTTCAGCAAGATTTATCCAGCAACTCTTTGGAGAGAGTAAAATCCAATTTATTCTCAAATTGAAAAAATATTCAAAAAGTACACGAACAACATCTTACAAACATTTGCAGATTTTTGTTTGTAAATAACAAATTAGTAATGTCCCCTTGTTAAATTAAAAAAAAAACGCTGATCTATAAAAACACAAAAAGATAGAAAATTGTTTTTTATTTTTATTTTTTTTTATTAACAAAATAAAAGCAAAATGTTATTAATATAGTTGGGGGATTCACATAGTGTCATATAATCATATGTCCTATAATAACAGCATGAAAAAATACGACTATTGTGAACATAATTTAGTGTGCTATTTTCAATTTAAATCAGTCAGAAATAAGTGAAAAAACCAAAATAATAGCTAGTTTGTACGAAAAGTTTATTTTAGATGTTGCGATGGCAGACTCAAGCAAATAAACGACATTTTTTCTTATTTGTTTTTGTATAAAATCATCTCTGCTGATTAAATACGACAGCACAATAAACATATGAGTAATTCCATTTTAAATTTAAAAATTTTAACCTCTCTGAAGTTTTCTGTGCAGCAAGTATACCGATAAGACTTCCTACAAAATTTGAACTTGGACACAAATTAACAATTCACTTTAAATGACTAACGTCTTACTCAATACACCACTCGCATTCAATTTTCTAAGTGACAAAAACTTTTTAATATAAATATATCTATTTATACATTTTGTTATAAAAAACTAACAGCATCAAAATGGGGTTGAACCAACAACCAGTACCCTAGTCAACTCAACCACGTGATTACAATATTACTGTGCTATTACATTAATGATTTATGTACTTATTTATGTAATAAGGAGTAGGCAAATAATAATGACGCATCATTACCAAGGATCTACTTTAATAAGTAGTTGCCATTACCGAAAACCAAAAAGTTTTTGCTGGAATTGCACACAGAAAAACTTTTCAACTTTACAATTTAATATTTTGAATTTAAAACAGATCCACTGCTCCTAAGTAATATATTTTCTATAAAGAAAACTATAAATGATTCTTAAAAAAAAGTACAAAACATATATAAAATTTATTAAATAAACATTCTCTCATATCTTTTCAAACATTTCTTTCAGTGCTCAAGAAACTGTATTTCCCGACTCACATGCATTTCTAGCAATTGTTTTATATGATCAACATGAGTTTTAATTATAAATTTTGATTATGCGTTTGTATGAATTCATTTTAAAAAACGAATAATTATGATATTACAACAAAATTTTAGTTACGGAGAATAATAACAAATGTAAACAAGTAGTAAATTTACAAAAGATTTAAAGCGTACACTAATTTTTTGTGCACAGTCCTTATATGCAGTCAATGGAAAATATTCTGTAAGAAATTATGCAACACAGCTTTAGTCACAATTGACTTATTAAAGGAAAAGTTTAATGAGCACATAATTTCGCGTTTTGGACTTGTGTTTTGACCTCCATGACAGAGCGATCTAACATAGCATGATCATTTTCTGTTGGGAGATAAGCAATCGCTAATCTATAAGTCAGGGACTTATACTACAGATAACTCAGAATCAACAATCGTCACGTTATTACTGATATGCATATGTTACCAAGTGCTACTGATCGAAAATTTAATCTCTCAATTGGACACATTCGAGTCATTTATCGGATTTTTATTTTATTAATAAATACAATTCTTTAAAAGAAGCCGCGAATTATCTTAAAAAAGTACAAACAACTAGTTGCAACTAGTTGCTGTGAACAATTTTGCGATAAATGATTACCACAAAAAAACTGTTATCTCTGTTCGGAGAAACCTACTTTTGTATTTAAGGTCAAACATAATAACTTAAAGACCTTGAATTTTGCGGTTAGATGTACATATTTTTAAAATATTTTACACTTCTTTTATTTAGGAATAACATTCAAAAATTTTTAATAAATTTTAAGCGAATAATAATTTTCCCATAAAACTTTTTTAATGAGTTAATATCAAAAAAAAAAAAAAAAATAAAATTATCTGACTATGTGGTAAATATTTTTTTTTTTAATTAAAAACCAAAAGTTTAATTAAATATAATAATATTTAAAATAAAGTGAAAAGAAATAAAAATAATAAAAACATTTGTGTAGAAAATAAGGAAAAAGTGGTCAGGTTACAGCAATATAATAGCATTTATAGTTATTTATAAAATAAAATCACAACTATTTTGTGGGAATTTACTTTATGTTTTAGCGCTTAAAATTAAATGCACAGAAAAAATTATTACCTTATTTTTTCAACTAACAGAGTTGTTTCATTTTACACCAAAAATTTAATTAATATATACAAGCAAAAATAAAATGAAAGAATAAGTTTTTTTCTCACTTAAAATTTTAATTCATTCAATCATCTACTTGATGGATTTAATAAATTTTTAATTGGAAACATTTTACTGGTTTTCATTTTTACAGTTATTAGCAGGGACAGGAAGTTCATGCATTAAAAAGTTTTAGGCACTTAAAAAATGCACTAAAAATGTTAAAATATGCCCTAAAAACAAATAAAATATACACTTATTTCTTAACTTTTATTAAAAAAAAAAAATTATAATAATAAAATTTTAAGTCAGTATCATATTAAAACCTTAGGCAGCTTTTGTACACATCAACAGATGATTTTTAAATGATGTGGAAAGATTTTATTAATTCTTCGTTTGAATTTAAAATTGTAACAACTGTATTGGCAACACTTCTTTCGATGGCTGTGGTCTTAATGATTGATCGATTATTCTAAAATGATATTAAGGGTAGCTCTATACAGGTTATTGTGCTCTCAGATAGAATAGCTTTCTTAAAAGCTTTCTTAATAGTTTTCTTAAAAGCTATCAAAGAAAGTCTAAAAGTCTGTATTTATTTAGGCTGATATACCAAAAACTTTTTTCAATGATATTGTTTTGTCGAATATCTTAGAATATCTCCGAAACAAAATTGTTTATTCTGTGTAATTTCGCATCGTAATACGACATAAATAATGAACTTTCTGAGATATTAATCTGTATTTTTAATAATTTAAAGCATTTTTAGCTCTTCTGAAAATTTTTAAATATAGACTTAAGTCGTTTTATCAAAAGTCCACAGAATTATTTTTTTCCACACAAAAATATTGCACTAAATATGATACAAAAATATACATTTATGGCAAAATATGTAAAAACATGAATTTTCAGGAAAATATGCATAAATATGCGCTAACAAACCGATGTCATTTTAAAGCAAATTCTCTAGTGCGCAAAGATGTTTAGTTTAGTCTGTTCTAGGAATAAAGGAAAAAAATATGCATTTGCATTAACTTCCGGTCCTTGGTTATTAGTAATTGATATAATAATTTTGGTGAGAGGAGCAAATTAAAACAATTTTTAATTGAATGAACTATTTTGGTCATTGGTGACTTTTTTCTTTTTTTACATTTTTAAATAAAACACACATATTGAAAAAGTTCTACAGTCTGTCATTTTATACTTTTACTGATCCTTTTAGGAAATTTGAAATAAATTCGCTAGAGAAATCATTATCGCTATTTTAGCATTTTGCTTAAGAAATATACTTTCAATAAATATACGATTATTTCGTTTTCAGAGTTTGAAAAAAAAAAAACATATTCAAAATTTCAATAGTTTACGGAAATATTTTAAATATTGTTACTTTGTTTTTGAAATCATGCAAATTATATTACTGGATGACAACATTCAAAACAATCAAGTAAAAAAGCACAACTTAAAAGCAGAGTATCCGTTTTAGTAATGAAGTTTCATATAACATTTTTTTTTTTACTTTTCTTTCACAGAATTTTATTTTGCAACCACCAAATATGTATGTATCTACTAGAGTTTGGGAAACGAGAAATAAGCAAATCCCGGGAAAACGATAAATTAAAAGTTAACACTTTTTAAGAATTTATTTCACTTTATTTTTAATTTCTATTAATTTATTTGAAAAAAGCTAGTTCATAAAAGCATAATTTGAAGGTTTTAAATTAAACGCAAAAATAAAATGTAAAAACAACTACCATTCTTTAATCCAATTATTCTCCGAATTTGTTACAATTTAGACCGAATGTCTAATTCGAATATTCTAACTGAAATATTCTATATTCTTAACAACCAAATAATATATTATAGACAACTCTAAAGGGGCTATATAATGTGCCAGAAATGGTAAAAATCTTAGAGAAAAGACCTACCCTTGACAGCTCATCTTGAAAAGTTCAAGTTTTCAGATGTCGAAATTTAAACCTTTAAAAATCCATTGTTATAATCGAAACTACCTATGAGTAGCTTTGGAATATAAACTAGCCATTTTCTAAATAGACTGTTATGGCTATGGAAAACAAAATCGTTACGATAACAAATATTACTCCTAATTAATTATTTAATAAATCCATAACAACTGTTAATAGCTCATAAATATTGAATATTATAACTTTATTTTGTGTTTGGAAAAAATTTAGATTATTTTTTGTAAAGTATAAATGTGAAAATAATGTATACTTTAAGCATTATTTTTATTATTTGTGGGTAAAGTGGTGAAGGGTACAAAAGATTCGGCACAGCCAAATACAGTGCTCTGACTTTTTTTTATTTAAGCAAGCGTTGCTGGTGGAACAAACTAGTAGTGAAAGGGGGTATACTAAGTTTGTCGTTTCGTGTGTAATACTAAGAATTAATCATTTAATACTTCATATTTATATATATATATATATATATATATATATATATATATATAGAATGACTACGTGTGTTAACTTCGCTTACTGCAAAAATTTACTCAAATCGGAACCGGTAAGGAAAAGTTATGGACCAAAATATGAACATTTTTATGATTTTATAACAAAAGTCGCCTTCGATTTATTTAACTAAAATATACACAACAACATTTGTTTATGAGAGTGCCTGTGTATGTGTTCGTTTCAATATGATTGATTCACACAGAGGCATATAATTATGATGTGTTTGATCGCGGTGTGTTCGATTTAAATGCAACATATAGCAACATTTGTAACAACACTTAGTATTTATGATTTGATGTTTTCTATATATTAATGACGTAAAAGAATAACAAAACTAAACTTTTAAGGATAAATAATGTAATAGAAAAATCAGGATCAATCTATATTCAAAAGAAATCAAAGCCTTTTTTCTATTAAAAAATAATTTTTTCCACATCAGTTAAAAGAATTAATTTTTCTAAATAATAATTTTTCAATAAAATAATTTATGTAATTTTCAGAATTTTTTTTAAACCATCTGGAAGCTTTGTTTTATTCCTATTTAACTATTTTCCAACATGTTTCCAAATATTCGTATCAAAGGAATTCGAATGCAATATTATATAGGTTTCATACACAACTGATTCGCTTTATGTTCACCCTACGATATGTAATTAGTTATAAATTTATTTTTTTTTTTTGATGTATTTTAATATATATCAAAAGTATTGTATTTAGGCCTAGTATTATACTGCTCACTTAGTGGCAAAATCATACTTAAGTTCTTAAAATTGTTTTATGTTTGAAAACTTAAGTATTCTTTTTCCATCTCTTAAGTTTTTCCTAAGTATGAAAATTGTTTGACGTCTTAAAAAATATTTATTGAAAATAAACAAAAATAAATAAAAATACAAAATCTAATCAAATTATTTCAAATTTTTAAAAGATTTCAAAATATGCTCTAAATTTATATTTTATTTGTGGTTATATATTTTGCACCAACACCTTTTTTAATTTTACAAACCATAAGCTGAAAATATCTTTACATATTCCAAGCTATATGATTTTTTTTTTTTTTTTTTAATTATTGGTTTTTCATTTATTTTTAGTGTTACATTAGGATGGCATCAAAAAATGTTTTGTCCAAAAAAGTAACTTTGATATTTATAATTATTTTTGGCATTACCATTAACAAACAGTAATCTAAATTAAGAGATATTCAATAAAAACTTAACATAACTAGTGTAAAATATTTTAGAATAAATAAAATATATCTATGATTTTTAGAGCTTAAAGCTCTTTATTTATTTTCTTGTCTACTTAAGTTTTAAACTATAAAACGAAACATTACTTAAGTGTGAGCTTTAATTTAAATGATTCTTAACTAAGTTTGCACTTAAGTATACAACAAGGGAATAGTATAAAACCGGTCCTTAATTTTCGTTTTTAGTTCTTTTCGTTGTTTTACTTTTTTATATTACACTGTTATTTATAAATATCAATATATATATCCTTTAACAAAATTTGATAAAATTAGTTATCGTAGTAAGTTAGTAATCGTAAATCATTACAAAAAAAAAAAAAATAATAAAATTTTTTCAGGTATCCCGGGAATTCCCGAGAATTTGATTTTTTTTTTATTTGCGTTTCCCGGGATTTTGAAAAGTCCGGAAAACCTAAAAACCCTTGTGTCTACTTACATTATTCGCATTTATAGTATTTTTAGCACAAATGACTCAATTTACACGAATATTAATAAACATACAATAAAGGAACAAACAAAACGAAAAAAAAAATAAAGGAAAAGTTTTGTATTCAAATTCATCATCATCAAGAACTAGTGTATATAACGAAACAGAGTTGTTAATGAATAAAATCATACTAGAAAAAAAGAAACAATACAACAAAAAAGTATAGATTTTTTAACATGTTAAATTCTATTTAATTATCAAAATTTGGAACAAAAAAGGAAACTAAAGACCATATGATACCCCACACCATTGTGTATGTCCATCAAAGTTCGTGGAGGGGTCTTATATTAGACATGTGGAAAATTGTGGACCGATACTTTTACTAAGTGTAAAATAAAATATACGAATACAGAATATTACGTTAATACTAACATTTATATGATTTTATGCACTTAAGGGTAATTCCCGAAAATGGGCTTATAATGGAGCTATGGTAAATTATGGAGCGATCCTCATAAAATTTGTCATTGTGATTTGTTCTTATATAAAACTTTTTTTCTCGAATATAAACTTGAAACTAACATGTGTATGTGATTTATGCATTTTAAAGTGATTTTCGGAAAATGGTTTTATATGGGAGCTATGAATGAATTATGAAGCAATTTTTATGAAATTTGCCACAAGGATTGATACTTATAAAAAAACTTCCTCACACCGAATTTCATTGAAATATTGTTATATTTAAGGCATTTATGATCGTTAAACCCCTATTCCGGGAGGACATTTGTATGGAGGCTAGATGAAATAATGGACCGATCATAACCAATTTCAATAGGCTTCGTTCTTTTGTCATGAAAGTCCTACGTGCAAAATTTCATTGATTTCATTTCATTATCTTTCATTATCTTCAAAATTGCGCCCTTTACTTTGTGCATAAGATTTACATGGACAACCAGCCGTCCAGCCATCCAGACTGACATCGTTGGATCGACTCAAAAAGTGATTCTGAGTCGATTGGTATACTTTAAGATGGGTGTTGGATGATTTTTTCTGTGCGTTACTAACATTAGCACAAACGCATAATACCCCAACCGCCTATGATGGTGTAGGGTATAATAATTTTGGATTCCGATTCAAAATTACGTTATTTTTTTTAATAAAAAAGCTTGATATCAGCTTCCAATGATACTGTCTTTAGGTTTAATTTAAATATATTTAAATATAAACTTCTATAACAAAACCGACTGATCTCAAAGTTTTTATAATTTTATACCTTTAAAGATCTATTTTTAATTCATGTATAAATATGTTTATACATACAATACAATCTTATAAATACTACACTTAAAGTAAAAGAAATCAGCAGAAAATGGATCTGGCATAGAAAAAATGCAAGGACAATTTGATGGTTTCGACGATGGTTTCGAAGTTCAAGGCATCTATGCATTTAGCTGGCTTTAAAGAAGTTTGGGATTAGAACCGAGTACTAAAAAATTCTTAATAGCTATAAAACCAAAGGTTACACAGAAGAGTTCAGTAGAATTTCGTCAAACCTTAAAAGATTATCTTCAAAACTTTTAAGGTTTAACGTAAGAAATCAGATAATGATTTTAAAACAGAATATACCATACCAAATACAATAAGTACTTCTAAGAAACCTAAGCTTTTAGAAAAGTAATGTTGTACTCATTCTGTTATAATACGAGAAAAACTAAAGGGTGTCAAAGTTTACCATTTCGAGAATGAAAAAGGTTTTAGCTCGTGACTTTTACAACATTCCTATACGTTTTAATTCGATTCGAGCAATATTTTAGAAGATACAGATTTACATATTACTAATTCTTTCACAATCGGACCCACTGTGCAGCATACTAAACAAATTTTTATCAATGCAAACGTCAACATTTAATCAGGGTACAAATTTGCCTAATATAGACTAAATTCGTCAGTATATATTATGGCAGCGTTAAAACGCTCGAGTACTGACAACTTTGTCTTGATGTTGCTTTTTACATGGTTTATTATGACATACGTTTTCCCCTATAATTGATAAAGATAAAAAAATTATCTGTACTTCACACAAAAATTTGATATTTGTCTTGAAAAAAAAGTAATGTTATAGACACAGAGTTAGAATCAAACATTTCACCAAGATATATAAGCTTCTATATATCTAGCTATACTCTCCCAACGAGGAAGTCTAAAATCTGGGGTTTTTTATATTTTCTGGAAAAAAGTATCACTTGAATTGACAGTCAGACCAGAACCGGTACGAATGCAACACTGTTTCCACAGACTGAGTAAACTACAAAAAACTGAAAAAATTATCATAATTTTAAGTACCAAGAATGTAAATCGTATCATTTAAAAAGTGTAGAAACATTAAATATCATCTTTACTTAATTTCATAATTACAACTTTTTTTTTCAAGTGTATCAACTACACTGTTTGTGGCATTCTTTCAAATTGTAAAATGTATGAGAATTAGTCTTTTATTGAATTCAAACCAAAAACCGACAAATTGTTGATAAAAAAAAGCTACAAACATGCACTAAATTTTTTCTTATATTATTTAAAATTTTTGCAATGAATTAAATAAGAAATATAATATTATAAAGCATAATCAAATTAATATTTTTTTGCACTTGCAAAAATAAATAAAAAAAGTTTAATTTAAAAGAGCAAAAAATAATTTCATTCATATATTGATTAAACGTAATTTTTTTATTTGGTTTACGTTTTTTGTTGTTGTTGTTGTTAAATTTAATTTACCAGTTTATTATTTATTTATTTATTTTTTTCTTTTTAATATTTTTGTATGAATTTAATTAATTGTAAAGTATACAAAATTTGCATATTTTTTGCCTACTGACGCATTTATCCACCTTATGGTACTCATATGTTGTATGAAAGAATTCTTGTTTTTTTTTCTGCCTCTTAAAGGCTTCAATTACATTTAGTTTAGGGGATTTTTGTGTAAAGAAAATATGCTTAAATTGCATTTAAGATTTTTTGTAAATGTGGGAAAATTTTTATTTAATTGTGAAAACACCAAAGAAATAACTTAATTACAGTTCAAGAATTATTTTTTTTTTTATTAAATCTTTGTTTTAAAGATCATTAAACTTTTGCAGCATGTGTAAAAAAAATATTTATTTCTATGCTTTTTTTACTTTTTTTTAGAAATAGTTCTGTTACTGGTTAACCGAACGAAATGTTGAAACAAAATTTCTCATTGCCAGAGCTGAGATACTTTCGAGTTGGTTTGGAGGAGCACTGATACCTAACGGATAAGGGGATAGTGGACAGAACGTCAAAAATACGGGGAAAATCGAAGGTCCGAAAAAATGTTAAGTACCGAAATCGATCATTGTAGCTAAAAATTTGATTTTCAATTAAAAGGCAGCACTTAAAAGAAATTTAAAAAGGTTTGGTGTAAAAAAAAGTTATTTTGGAATAGAAAATCTCCAACAAATTTTATCAAGTCGAGAACTCTTAATTCTATTAAGTCAGTTCAAAATCTACTAGGAAAATAAATTTATTATGAGAATATAGGAATGCAATTGGAATAAACATTATTTCTCTGGAAGATCAATCGAACTGACAATTTGCTGTGGCAGTAACATACACAATTATATTACTAATAGCGTTATTCTTAATTGTATAGGGGACATAAATTTTATATTTTTTCGATCCCTGCGAAAGTTTTGCGATCAAAATAAACTAATACAGTTCATATATAAAATAAATATTTTGGTTTTGCTTGATATTAAGTAATTTTTATTTTATTTATTTTTGGTTACATGAGGATACTATTTGAGGCATGATCTGCATTATAAGACCGGAGCTTTCCGAAATGATATTTTGAATAAACTAAATTTCCATATTCTTCATATGTCTTTTCATATTCTTATTCTTTGAATCGACTTAATTGCTTAATAAAAGTTTTAGGAGATTTTTTTTCCCCGAAGTACTACTTCTACCCTGAACCTTTTCTAGTTGCTTCTTAGTGCTGTCTATTAATTAAAAATAAAATTATCAAACTATATCGATCAATTTTATTTAGAATTTGCTTGAGACTTAGACTTTTCCAATATTTCATCATCATCAAAGTTTCTCATCTTTTTTCATTTTTCGATTGTTAATAACTTTATCGAAAAAAAAAATTGGAGAAATTTAAAAAAATTATGACCTTTCCGCACTGAAGAAGTACTATTTGCGCTTGAAACGATATATCGTTATTGAGAAAATGTTAAAGGATATTATTTTTGTATAATAATTTGGCACTAAAAGTTCGATTGTTTTGCATAAAATTTTATAGAAAACTCGAAAGCTTTAAAATAATTGTTATTACCAAAAGAAGTATGTTCGGACCACTGCACAATGTGACACATAGACAATCTAGCGTGACAAAAGTGTCCATTTGAACAAAATTTTTGTTATGTGTTAGAAAACCTCTAAACTAGAGCAGAAATAGTTGATGTAATAAGAATTTACATTAACTTTTGCAAATGCAGCTTACAAAAGTTAGATATTTTGATCATTATAATTCTGTTGTTTGAAATTAATTAAAAATGCTCATAGTTCAAAATAACACAACTTTTTTTATTTTTAAGCCTATCGTAATAAATTATATACTCGTACTATTTTAAAGGTGATTTGCTATACTTCTTCACTGGGTAAATTTCTTTAAAACAAATTCAGGAGATAAAGTATTTTTCTTTTTTAACTTTTAAAATATTGAAAAATGTTTGCTTCATTGCTCAATAACTATTAAGTTCCACAAAATTCCGCGAAAATTTTACTATTACATGGAACATCAATATCTCCTCTATTAAATAAAGAAATAAAATTCTATCCCAATTTGCCTCCCGCGAAGTACTGTTAAATCAAAGCTACGCCTTTATGTTCTTAAAGCCATATTGGTATACAGTTTGTAATCTGAAGAGTTCTGCTCTTTTTTGATTGTATATACATACAAACAATAATTTTTAGGTATGTTTGGACGTTTTTTAGTTGGAAATAGAAGTATTGTAATTACTCAGTGTTGTTGTTTTTTGTATAAGCATGTATCTACATATAAACATATGTACAGAGGCGGACATCGTTCTTACACGTTTTGTAAATTTTTATCTTCTAATCGAATAAATTTGGTTATATGATATTTGGTGTAAATATGCATTTATTAGTAGTATATATAAAACAATTACAAAATATTATAACTCTTAAAATTACAAGATGACAGACGCAAATTACAAATTTAAACTAATTTAGTACGGACAGTATTATTCAAACAGTGGCAAGACGCTCTCGTAAACTTAAAGCTTTGATTAACATAGGAGTAATTCCATTTTAAATTTAAAAAATTTTGACCCTTGGTTACTGATTTAGATAAAATTTGGTGCATGTGTAAAGGAGGATACAGAGGCATGTAATAGGAATTTTTCTCATTTTTATTTTGAGAACTGTGGCAACTCTATAGCTTTGAATGTGATTAACATATTTATTTAAATGGCCATAACTTCTGTTATATAAAAGATTTCAAAATATATTATTTTTGGAGTGGATTTGCCAAAGCTTGTATTTTAAGATGCCATATTAAAATTTTGGAAATATTTTTATTAACATATTTTTTTGTAAGAATTTTCTTTAGTGTCGTGTATCTAAAAAAAGTCCATCTTTAATTTTTTCATATTTGTTTTGGTAGGAAGCTTTATCGGTTTACTTGCTACAGAGAGAATTTCGGAGGTCAAAATTTTTAAATTTAAAATGGAATTACACATAGTAACATTTTTGTAGAAAACAACAGTTATGAATTTCCGTCATTTAATTTTATCAATCCTGTCAATATTAACTCATGAAAACTATAAAAAGTATAAAAATTTGACGTAGGCAAAAAAAACTTGGGAGCGGAAAGAAAAATGATATTGGAGTTGCACAAACAAAAAAAAAGTTGTACAGAAATTGGTAAAATTCTAGAAAGAAGCAGATTTACCAATTTATAACATTATAAAAAAAATGATAGATGCCTAAAAATTAGTCCTCATGCTGGAAGACCTTGAAAGCTTACCGCAAAAGAGGTATAAAAATTTCAAGAAAATCACCTTAACCCACGTGGCAGCAGAAGTTAAAGAAGACATAGCCAAAAAATTCATCCCAAAACTGTTCGCAGAACATTGAAACGTGCTGGTTATATCTCCAGAGTAGCACGAAGGAAGCAAAGTGAATCAAGAAAAGAGAATTGAATTTGCAAGAACTTTACTGGACTATTACTGGAGTAGTGTGCTGTTCACAGATGAAAGCAAATCTAATTATCTGATGGGCGAATACGAGTATGGAGAAAGCCGAACTATAACTAGACACAAATAACACAGTTAAAACTGTAAAACGTGGTGGTGCAGAAGTTACGAAGTGGGGGTATATGTCTGCAGCGGGTAGTTTGGTGTTTATTGATAGAACGAATGACAAGTCAGTATATATCAATATTTTGATGGAAAATCTTCATAAAAGCGTTGAAAAACTGGGCCTTGGTGATACTTTTTACTTTCAACGGGATAATGATCCCAAGCACACTGCTCTTGACGTGCGTATGTCGATCATACATCATGTCACATATATTCTGCCAATCCCCCACGATGAATCCGATCGAACATCTTTGTAATGAACTCGATAGAAGAGTGGCAAAACGAAGCATTTCGAGCAAGACTCAACTTAAAGAAATCCTTCAAGAGAAATGAAAAAATATTGGTCGGGAAACAACGAAAAACTTAGTCGACCCAATGCCAAATAGATTAAAAGAAATTTTAAAGGGAAAAGATTTATCTGCAAGCCATTAATCCTAATGTAAATGGCTGTGTGAATAATTTTGTTCCCACTAAAATTAATTAAATTTTTAATTTAATATATATATATTAATTTAAGACATATATATATATATATATATATATATATATATATATATATATATATATATATATATATATATATACGTCCTCGGGAAGCTTCACAAACCTCAAAAAAGCGGTTTTTTTTACACATATATCCGCCATTTTTGAACCGATCTTGCTGAATTTCAATAGCAATTTTTGAAAGGATTTCCGATCGTTTGATATATATATTATATATAGCAGTAAAGAGATATTGGTATAAGGTCGCAGGAAATCTTTTGTCGTTTTGGCCTCGCTTTTTTAAAGTTTTTTAAATTTAGGGGTCTTAATTTGTGTCTAAATTTTTCACATTTTTGGGGTTATTTTCTAAAAAAGTGGTAACATTCTTTCACTTGTTCTTTCATCTCTGTAAAAATATCAGGATTTTTCTTGGTTTTAAATAAATCGTTTATTTCCATAGTAATTCCATTTCCTATATATATATTTATTACCTAAATTTCCTCAAATTGTGCATATTTTTAATTTAAAAAGTTTTCTTTTAAAAATTCTTAGATAATACTTAATGCTTCTTAAATATTAATTGCATTTTAATGTCTCTCTACTAAATCAATTTTGCCAAGAACATTTTTTCAGTTAAATTTATTTCTGTTGTCAGTTGACATGAAAGTTTATTAGTAAAATTACATTTGCAACGCAAAAAAAAAAAAAGAAAAGAATGAAGGAAAGTAGAAGCAACAAATATAAATAAAACAAATGTTCTTAACTGAGTGCAGCAAATTATAGTAATTTAATTGAAATATAGAGTGATTAATCAAAAAATGCAAAAGAAGAAAAACTAAATTTATTTATGGGAGACCATAGAATCAAAAATAATTATAAGTTAGTCAGTGAAAGTAAATATCTAAGGAAGAAGAAAAAAAAATGGGATTCAAAGAAAATACAAAATAAATACAAAATTTAATAAAAGTCATTGTATTCATAATATATCTTCTTTAGTATATATATACCTTATATCATTACTCTAACTGGAAATTTTAACGTTCCTTTTAATGTGTATAACACTCAATTCAAAACCTGATTTTTCATTAATAATTTTCAAATTTTTTAGATTTCCAACATCATTGGAAAGTGTATTTCCACGACTGTCAGTGTAAAAACTGTTTTGATATATGATAATAAATAATTTCTTTTAATAAAAGTTAAAACTTTCATATAAAATAGGTCATATTTAGGAGGGTGTGTAATTAGAACAAAAATTACAAATTACAAAAAAAAAACAAAAGATCGCAAGTTTTGCAATTTTTAAATTAAAAAACGTTTATTTTTTTACTTGGTATAGATGTCGACTTCAAATTTATTCATATAGATAATTATATCTTTAATTAGTTAAAAATTCATAAAATCGGTCGGAAATTCTAGAATATATATGCAAAAAACTGGACCAAGAACACGCAGAATTAAGGTAGTTAAAATTTCAAATGCAAATAACTCAAAAACTATAAGAGATAAATTCCATAAGTGAGCACGTTTTTATGAGCTTTGAGAATATGTTAAAATATTTGAAATCAGATAAGAAACAACAAATTTGCAAACGTTTAAAAATTGTCTATGTCAGAAGTATCTTAATTTGCGCCCCATAGCTCCGCTTCTGACGGGCACGTAGGGTCTCTCTTCGAAACGTAAAATTGTACACTCCTTTACTAAGTCTACGCGAAATTTTATGTAAATCCAACCAACCGATTAGAAGTTACAGATTTATTTCCAAAAATGTTTGATTCTGACCCACTGTGCATTGCTCAAAAAGCAGGAAGACTTCGTATAGCAAATACCTGGGAAGATTAATGGAAAGCTTTATTTCTTGACATCCGAAAGGTGTTCCCAGAAAAACTTAAAGGGAAATCCCATTAGAAGTTAATTTTTTGTCTACAAAAATAAGAGCTGAGAATTTGGAGCCAAAAGTTACACTTGTAACAAAAAAAAAAAAAAAATTATGTGCCCAACAATTCCACAGTGAAGTCTATTTAAATTAGACTCTACAACAACAGTTAAGCACAGAGTTTGAAATATAATACTCTGTGGTGTTGGTCTAAGTTATGCTTCCATACGCTGAACTTTCATGATTATTTCATAACGACAATCATGCCAAACGTACGGTGCTTACATTTGACTTGAAGAAAGTAAATAATTTTAAAATGGAGATAAACTATTCGTAGAAAATCAATGAAGTGCTGTTACTAATAATTGTATTAAAAAGCTTCGAAAGTGATAAGAAACATAATCCTATAGCCTATATTTACTGAATAACACGTGAATCTTAAAATTTGAAAAATATATACTTATTTAAAGTGGTCATGTCATTCACTCCCTCTTTTGGAAGTGATAAAATTATGAAAGATATAAGAAGTGCGCACAAAAAATTAATGCACACTTTAAAGTGTATAACTTGTACAATAAGTGAAATAAAAAGAACCGTTAACTTGTTTACATTTGTCATTATTCTCAGCAATCAAGTGCTAAATAGAATAAAACTCAAATTTATAATGAATATAAAGTCGATCACATACAACAATTTCTAAGAATATAGTTAAAAAGTTCACGATCACCAAAGAGAACTTTGGTAGCGGAAGACTTTCAGATTGAAAGACCGCAGACAAAATAAAATTTTAAGAGAGAATCTCAATATTTTTGGAAGAAAAGAGGCTCAAAAAGTAAATTGCTCGGAATTTTTGACAGAAAAGCGAAAAAAAACTGGCTTAAAGATTTAAAAAGTACAAAAAGTTGCTATTGGAATGCTGGAAAAAATTGGAGCTAAAAAAGAGATCGAAACTAGAAATAAACTTGAGGTAAATTTCTTTCAAAATGAATCGTATGTACTGGCGCATTTTGTACAGCTTTCTAGTTAGGAATTCTATGTCGCAGATGCTGGGCTAAAAATAGCAAATAAATATCGTAAAAAATAAAAATTCCCAAAAAAGTTTTTAGCCTGTATGCCATTTGTTGAATGAATACTTTCGTAAAAGATTTCTTCTTTTCATTAGAAAATAGAGAGTATCCTATTTTTTGACCTGATTTCGTTTCTTGTCATTACTGCCAAAAAGTGGTATCAAACGTTTATGTTATTATGTATCAAACGAGGACAATCGATCAAACTGACAAGAACTTTATCCATTTTGAGTAAAAAAATATACATATTTGACACAAAAATATCAGAAAAAAAGAGAATAGAATTCAAAAAGAATAAAATAAAATGTAAACGAGAACTCAGTATGAGCTGTTATGGAAGGTATTTTAGAAAATATTAACAATTTTATTAAAAACAAATGAAATAAAAATTATTATTTTATATTCTAAATTTGAATATAAAATTTGAATATGAAATTTATATATTTAATAAAAAATGCAAAAAAAAATTCTACTAGTGGTTTTATCTCTTTATTATTTTTTTATTACCAGCATTGTATATACTAATTTTTCGTGCGCACTCCTTAACTGAAGTATTTAAAATTTCAAAAAAAAAAACTTCTTTTAAACAAAGATTAGGCCGGTTATTTCTTCCTCAATAATCGTCAAAATCAGTTACTAAAAGCATTTCATGGTTTCAACATATTTTTAACGTTTAGTTTTATACAAAGAAACATTATCATTAGGGGGCGGATTTTAATGCAAATGTGTATTTTTTCTGGAGCATTTAAAAACTTTCTTATGTAGTTATATATTCGAATCAGACATTTTTCTAAAAAATGGCATCTGTTTGTTAGTGCACATTTTTGCATATTTAATAGAAAATGCATATTTTCCAATAATTTCCTTAATAATGCATATTAGTTTACAAATTTTTATTTTTTTTTTCACTTTTTTATTCGTTTTGACAAAGAAAATTCGGAATTTTTTTTTAATTTTTGTGCTAGAGAAATGAAATAAATTGTTCCATTAATTACTGAGATATCGGACAAAAACTATTTTTGACTTTCTGAAGCCCCTATTTAAACTAAGGATTTATATAGATCGGTCATAAATATTTTTATAAAATTTCGGTTTTTTGAATCAACCAAGTTGGTTTATAAACAGCCGAGTTATGGGCCAAAAACTGAAAAAATCTTTTAAAAGTATATACACACAAACATTTATGCTCAAACATTGCAATGACTATTAGTGTTGTTGTTTTTTGTATAAGCAAACAGTTTAGTTGACAACGGCAGTATTAGAATGATTATATGTGTTGTTGTTTTTTGTGTATGCAGTCAGTTAGTTCATATTTAATATTTGCGCTTATAAGTTGTTGTATTTTTTTTAAGCCAGTGTTACCGGAAGATATAAATTATGCTATATGGTTCTACAGCAGCGAGCAACAATGCTGAATTATTTTGTGCAGAAAATGTATATTTTCGTTGCCCTTGTTTCTTGTAGCGCTCAAAAGGCACCTTATAAACAATTTTTCGTCAAAATCATATTTTAAAATTGACAACTAATTCTAATGAATTCTTTAAAAAATCAAAAAGTGTTGAATTATGAAATATTATAAAAAAGTACTAAAAAGCATTTAGCATATTTTATAAAATTTCATTGCATTTTAAACTTCAAGAGAAATGGGAAAATATTGGTCGGGAAACAACGAAAAACTTAGTCGACTCAATGCCAAATAGATTAAAAGAAGTTTTAAAGAGAAAAGATTTATCGATAAGATATTAATCCTAATGTAAATGGATATATATATATATATATACTTTCTCGGGAAGTTTCACAAACCTCGAAAAACCAGTTTTTGTACACATATCTCCGGCATTTATGAACCGATTAAGGTCGCAGAAAATCTTATCTCGTTGTGGCCTCGTTTTTTTTTAAGTTTTCTGAATTCAGGGGGCTTCATTTTTGTCCACATTTTTCACATTTTTGGGGTTATTTTCCAAAAAGGTGGCAATATTCTTTCTCTTGTTCTTTAATCTCTGTAAAAATGTTATGATTTTTCTTGGTTTTAAATAAATCGTTATTCCATTTCCTACATACATTTAATACCTAAATTGAGCATATTTTTAATTTAAAAAGTTTTCTTTTAAAGATTTTTAGATAATTCTTAATGCTT
Organism: Protocalliphora azurea; assembly: GCA_932274085.1. NCBI lineage: Eukaryota > Metazoa > Arthropoda > Insecta > Diptera > Calliphoridae > Protocalliphora > Protocalliphora azurea. Next base: position 5,136,224 of record OW026521.1, on the reverse strand, counting down.
ATTTGTAATGTTGGGAAATATAGTAAATACAGTAAAAATATATTTTAAAATTGACAACTAATTCTAAGGAATTCTTTAAAAAATCAAAAAGCATTGAATTATAAAATATTATAAAAAAGTGCTAAAAGCATTTAAAATATTTTATAAAATTTGCATTTTAACCTTTTCAAATGCTAAATTTGGCACTAAAATATAAAATATAAAATTTGCAAAATTTCAAATGTTAAATTTAGTACTAAAAGTGCTAAAATGGCAACACTGGTTTAAGCAAGCGTGCTTGTGGAACAATTGCAGGTAGGTATGTACATATGTACTATTTTTTTAATTATAAATGCGAAAATATTAAAGCATACTTTTATTTTTTATTTGGTTGTAAAGTGGTGTAGGGTATAAGAGGTTGGGTACAACCGAATATAACGATCCAACTTGATTTATTTTCTATTTCATAATGTATTTAAAAAAATTAATTTGTATTTTTTCAATATTCAATATATATTCTGAATTTGCAAATGCATTTTTTAATCGCATATTTTCAAAAAATGAATGCATAAAAATCCGCCCTCTAATTATTATGTACAGACAAGACGTTCTTAATGTTTTCCAAACTTATGACTCCGTAAAATTTACATAACTTCTGTATGACTCCAAACCCCAATAACCTGTCCATTTATTGCATGAATTTTTGATTCAACCATTTTATTGCCTACTTGAAATTGTAATGAAAATAAAATCATATAAAATGAAATCAAGCAAAATTTTTTATGCAAAGAATGTCGTTTATGAGTTTTATTAAACACAAAAGCATAAAAAAAACTCATATAAGATTTTGCAATGGTAGAGATACATGATTATTTAATTTGTACATCGATGTATAGATGTATAGAATTCATATATTTATGTAAAAATCTATGTATGTAAGTAACACAAGTGTAAGTTTGAATGTGTAAGGAATTGCCTTTCATGCAGAATCAGATGTTTGATTTAAATGTACAACATTAAATACAAGTTGTATAACGTGTGGCGCCATAAATTCTTGTTGAGTTTATGTGAAAAATGTAATTAATAAGCATGAAAGGAAATTTGCAAATATGTATACAAATACTGCAACTAAATCTATACGAATAAGCTAATGAAATGATCGTATAATTTGTTTACAAATATGGTTTACACTGAAAATATTATTAATCTCGTCAAGAAGATAATTAACTTAGATTTAGAAAAATTTTTGAAATTGATTTATATGTTTCAAAGCTTAGTTTCTTTTAATTTAGTTTTATACTTAAAATTTATTTTCGAGATCAGTTTAATAATTTAATATAATTAATACAGTATAAATTTAATATAATAAGCCCTTGCATTTGCTAGTGTAAACCATTTATAGAGACAAGTAGATAAATACTTTGTATCCATACGAACGAGCACCATAATAATTTGTTTATTTTTATGAAATTTTGCATTGTTTTACAATTGTTGCATTAATAAATTGTGCTGTTAATTTAATCAATGATTCATAAAAAATCGTAATAAAAAAAGTACTCGTATTTGTTTGCATATAGATATGAAATAAAATCAAGTTTTAAAACATTTAAAATAATTTTAATTGAATTCTATAATAAAAATTTTATTTCAAATATTTTTATTATATATATACTCATATATATATATATATATATATATATATATATATATATATATATATGGTAAAATTTATAAATTTTTGCACAAAATTAACAAAAAATAGATATTTTTATTTAAAATTTTCTGTTCGAAACTAGTATATATACATAAATACTTTTTTAGTAAATACATAGATTTTAGCTAACACTTAGCTACTTATATACTTATATATGTTCATATTGGTATTTATATTTTGAAGAAGAAAAATAAAAAAAAAAACAAAAAAAAGAAAAAGATTGGCAGACGTCGACAAAAACGCATAAATTTTTTGAACTTGGCACGTTAGACAGACAAACCTACAAAGCGAAAATACAGACACGTGGATAAAATTTAAAAATTTTATATTTGTCTCAGACTAGAGAATTTTGTTTTGATTTTTCATTTCTTTCTATTTAATTAAGAAGCTAGTTATTTTATGGTTCCAGTGGCACATTTTGTAGAAAATGTATAATTTTAAACAAAACGTATAATTTTTCAGTAACATTTCCCATATAATTTGTATAATTCAAAGTTCCTCATTTTATTCTTTTTGTTTCAACATACGTTAAAATTATTGATTAAATTATTAAAATTTGAATAATAATAATACTTTCAAAAGTCTTTTACTTAGACCTCAGTGGTAGCATCTTAAATATTTAAGTAAATTATAATTTATAATTTTAAACAAATTCCTATTTTTATGGAGATTTTTTTTATAACACCGTACAACAAAAATAGAATCATGTGAAAGCTTACTTAGCCTTGATGTACTATTACTGCTTTTTTATTTATTCATTTCGTGATCGTTTGTTAAGTTTTTAAATTTTAATTTTATGATTACTAATATATGCCGATATGAAAGAGAAGATTTTTGGCATTATTTTTCTGATAGAACTTTTATTTTTCAGAAATTTGCTATGTTTTAAAATATGAGCATAAAACTTCATTAGTGTTGTGTTTGTAAATATAGTTAGTAGTGGTTCCATTCTTTTTAGGCGTCTCAGAGCTTTTACATTCTTGAAAATTATATATATATATATATATATATATATATATATATATATATATATATATATATATATATAAGCGTGATGCATTTCGAGGTTCCCTACTTTTTTAAAGAACAAAACACAGAAAATTCAAATTTAATGTGGAGTGTTTATTATCATTTGAAAGAACATTCTTTGGCATTTATTTTTTGAAGATTATGTCTATCAAATGCTGGCCGTTGCTACTTCGCAGATGGTCCATCCGTTGAGTCCAATTTTCGATTACTCGTTCGAGCATTTCGACTGGTAACTGGCGAATGACACGCGTGATGTTTTCCTCCAAGGCCTGAATCGAAGCGGGTTTGTCCACATAAACTTTAGACTTTACATATCCCCACAGGGAAAAGTCTAACAGTGTGATATCATACGATCTTGGTGGCCAATCGACCGGCCCAAAACGTGAAATTATGTGCTCACCGAAGTGCTCTCTCAATAAATCCATTGATTGATGCGATGTGTGGGAAGTGGCGTCGTCTTGCTGAAACCAAATGTCGCCCAGATCACGAGCTTCAATTTCAGGCATCAAATAGTGGGTTATCATGGCACGATAACGGTCGCCATTGACGGTTACGTTCGCACCGGCATCATTTTTAAAAAAATATGGACCTATGATTCCACCGGCCCACAAACCACACCAAACCGTTGTTTTTTTTCTGGATGAAGTGGCAGTTCTTGAATCTCTTCAGGTTGCTCTTCGTCCCAAATGCGGCAATTATGTTTGTTTACATAACCATTGAGCCAGAAATGGGCCTCATCGCTGAACAAAATTTGCCTCGAAAACGTCGGATCTTCTTGAAACTTTTCAAGAGCCCATAGATATATATATATATATATATATATAAATGTCAAACGAAAATATCTAAACCAATATCTATTATTTGAAACCCATTTCAATGCTGTTGAGATATTACAATAATTTTAAATAAAATACATAGGTATAAATAACTATTCGTAAAATTTCAAAATCCTTTAAAAAGAACAAACAATTAACCTTTTTACGAGTATTCATATGTATACAGAGTTGTTCTTATGTGAATAATGCTGTTGTACGGTGTATTAAACAAAAAAAGACAATCCTAATGATTTTAAAGATTTACACAGAATTAACAAAATTTATGAAAAACTACAAATAAATTTCAATTTTACCCAGTAAGCCCAGTAAGCTTTACTACCCTCCTAATTTTCTGTTTGGGTTAAAATAACTCTTTTACTATAATAGTTCCTTAGATATGTGTTAACTATATATATATATAAAATATATATAAAATATGTTTAGAAAAAACGAAAATTTTCAAATACTTTAGGAAAAACACACTACAATACCTTAAGTTGATAGTTCCGCTTTAAAATTTTACTTTAAGAAACTTTTTATTTAGAAAAAGTACACCTAAATTTTTCCAAATATAAAAAAAAAACATTGTTAAATTTGACAGCTCAATACAAAAACAAAAGCAACGCATCTTAGACCAATGATTTTTGGTATTATTAATGTATAATTTTGTGTCTTTTTCTTCGGTACTTGTTTTTGTTACGAAACTTTCAAACTTTCAAAATTCAATTAATCACCATTTTTGACACATTTCACCCCAACGTGCATTTATTAAAATCACTAGTTCCATCATTGTGGAATATTCAAAATTCTACGAATATATTTTTTTATTTTTTTTTTTTTTTATCGAATTAGAAATAAATGATCGTGCATTTTCCCATTTATGTCACAGATATTTTTAAATAATGATCATGTTAATTCCAACCTTTATGATTTTAATGATCTGGCATATTCAAATAATTTCCTATTGCAGCTACCACTCTGTCATCTCAGGAAATAAATATAGAAAGTGTCTATATAGAAAATAATCCAAATGTTGACGTTGATGATGATAATTAGAATGAGTAGAGAAAAAGAGATATGGACTCGCTAAGTACATGCGATACACTCAGCATTATTAATGATCATTAAGTTATCCTAATGATGAGTTTTTTTAAGTATCTTTAAAAGCGGCGGCGTTAAATATTTTATGCGTGTAATGAAAATTTTTGGGGATCTGCAACTGTGTTGCATGACGTTGTTTATATACTTACGTTTGGGTACTATTAAAATACAAAAATATCATAAGAAATTTTATGTCTTTGTCTTTTCATATGGGGCCTATAACATTTCAAAATGTTCTTTTTACAAAATTAAATTTCTGTTGAAAAAAAGTATCATCTTAAGAAACAGACAAGTAGACATCATTTATGTTTCTTTTTTTTTTTAATTTTGCAAAAAAAAAACTAAAGAACATTTTAAAATTATTTCGATGGTCAAACAAATGATAGCGAATGGGTTTTTTTATTTTTATTATTTATTTTTTTATAGAAAAACATCATGTTTCCATATGGTTTTAGAGACAGATTTTACATACTTAAACATATATTTTTTGCTGTATCTTTTTTAAATTGTAACTACAAATTGCATTTATAAACTATAAAACAGACATCTAGACCAAAATAAAAAATAAAAACTATTTATTGTTTTTATTTTTGTTTTATTTTTTTTTTTTTTTTTATTTTTTTGTTTATTCTAAGAAAATGACAATATGAACATGCATTTTTCATAATACAAAAGATACAAACAAATGAGTATATTTTTATATTGTGATGACGAAGTATGAAATAATTTAAAAATTACAAATTTATTGTATATTTTCTTGTCTAGTGTGGCACTTTGAGATTTGTGTCTGCATCTAATTTTCAAATGGTTGACTGACTATTTGGTCTAATGGATTTTTTTTTTTTTTTTTTTTGTTTCCTTTCTTTTTATAGACTTTTGTATTTTGGCTGTATATGAAACGATTTAATTTTAAATGCTGGTTTAAGAGAACATATTCCCGGTAAGTAATAAAAAAAAAATTTTTTCTTTTAAAACCCAACTTTTTATTGAAACTTAAATGACCTATAAAGAGGTTTTTATGAAAAATTAAAAAAAAATGATGAGTATGAATATAGCTAAAATGACTCAAAAACCGTGATTTATTTAAAAAGGTCAACAAGAAAAATTTGCATCCACAATTCCAAACTAAAAGTGTACCAGTAGTCTAGCACAACCCTTTTGGTTCACTTTTATGGCTTTTTGAAGTTCGAATTTTAATGCAAATGTTATTATATGTTGTTGTTGTTTTATAGACTACTAGCAATATTATACTGAATTTTTACTGGATGCCACACCCTTTTTACGCCCATTTTTGTCACAATATTGTTGACCTTATTTAACTTGAAATTATGTTTAAAATTAAAGTTGGCACATATGTACATTAGGGGCATAACTTTTTGGGATTACAAAAATTCTCAGGGTATAAAAAAGTTAAAAAAGTTTCCGCATCAAATACGTTGAAGTTTTTAATTTAAGATTTTATAAATTTGTGCATATAATGCATTATTTTTATTAAAAACAAGATTATATTGTCTCCCTATTGGCATTGTCTTTAATAAAATCATTTTCTTTTTTTTTTCATAAAAGGCGTTTATTTTTTAGTTTTAGCAAAAATAATTTTTATAATTTGTTTTTTATAATTTTTATAATTTTTAAAGCTTTTAATCCTTAATTATAATGTTAAAAGAACGTTTTAGTCAAAATTAATATTAAAATTTAATATTAAATTTTAAATAATGTTCCATTATATTGCTGATTTTTATAAACCTTCTGATTTAAACAAAAGCTGAAAATTTCTGACCAGTATGACCTTACCATTTTATTTTATATTGTGTATTAAAGAAATAATTAAGAACACTTTGATACTGAGCAGAATATTTAATATAGTGCAGAATATATAATTTGAAAAGTGCTAAATCGTCCAAAAAATTATGCTAAATTATACTGCAGCAGCAAACGACGATGCTAAATTGTTTTATAAAGAAAATTCATATTTTTGTTGCCCTTGTAAAATTGAGCACATGACAACTTATAAACAATTTTTATTCTTATATTTTAAAACGGACAACCAATACCCTTAAATCTACTTAGGAATTCTTTCAAAAAATCAAAATAAATAATACTGTAAAAAAGTGCTAAAAAGTATTTAGCATATTTTTATAAATTTTTAATGCATTTTACCCTTTTCAAATGCTAAAACTGAGTCTGAAAGTACTAAAATGGCAACACTGGTATAGTGCCAATTTTTGTTGCCATATAAAAAAAATAATAATTTAATGAAAAAAATCTCAAATGACTTTAGAAATTGCTTTTGATGCGGAAGGTTTTGAAAACATTTTTTAGTATTAGTACAACATGGGCTATGGCGTGGTACCCTGTTTTTTCTCGTAAAAAAAGCTATACCCCTAATGTACATGTATCCTTTAAGGAAGTACTAACCGGATGTTACGCCCACTTTTTTTTTAAAAAGGGTTGTTTTGCTTCTTAGTAAATTTCATTCATTAAAATTTTGACGACAGTGGTAAAAAATATCACAATATAATAAAAAAAGGGGCGTGGTACCTATACAGATTATATTTTATATTCTACAGAATTTTCTATTCCTTGCGTATGTAAAATTTTATGTGAATTATCTTAGTATTGATTTTTACCGTAAGTGGGTTAAAAACTGGACGTGGCATATCCAACTTATATTTTAACCCATAGTCTTTTTTTCGCAAAATACATGACATACATATGTGCAAAATTTCATTTGAACATTTGAAAAGGTATTGTTTACAAAAAGTGGGCGTGGCATTTTTTAGTAATATTTCCTTTCGCTTGAATAATGTGGCTACTCATATACTGCAAGTAATCTTATTATGAAAAGTGGGCGTAAAAGGCGAAGGTCATTTAATAAAAATCTTTCATAACATCTAAAAAACCTTGAATTCTATAAAACAATAAGTACCCATAAATACATTTAAATTTATTGATTAATTTCTTTTTTATTTTCACACATAATGAAAAAAGTGCTCCAAAATATGCGAAGTTTAAGAGTCCATAATATCAAAATTCGAACTAACTTTGAAGAACCCTTCGGAGATTTTATTAATCTGATGATATACTTTCATTTCGCATTGGAATTATTGAGGCAATATTTGATGGCCCAAAATTTGTCGCATAGTGTTATCAGAGAAGACAAAAAAATGTGAAATAATTGGTGTTTATAGCATAAAATATCAAGAAAAAAGCAAAATATTTGAACTAAAAAGTAGCAACAAAAAAGCAAAAATTTTCAAGGATTTATTGCAATAATTGAGATTTCCCTAAAACATAATGACGTCAAATGTTAATTTTTTTCTTTTGAGAAACTTCATCCAACAGCAGCGGATATAAATGGTCGGATTAACGTATTGAAGCTTATTTAAATATAAACTACTAACTAAGTTCATTTTCAGAATTTAATCCAAGGTCTAAAATTGTGTTTATATATAAAAAATTTTAAATATCCCAGGTTTATTCCAAATACTGCATCGAATTTGTTGACACGTTTTTTTATACTGAATTTTTAACTAATTAATTTTTAACTAATTTTTTAATTAATTAGTATTAGTATTAGTATTAGTATTAGTATTAGTATTAGTATTAGTATTAGTATTAGTATTAGTATTAGTATTAGTATTAGTATTAGTATTAGTATTAGTATTAGTATTAGTATTAGTATTAGTATTAGTATTAGTATTAGTATTAGTATTAGTATTAGTATTAGTATTAGTATTAGTATTAGTATTAGTATTAGTATTAGTATTAGTATTAGTATTAGTATTAGTATTAGTATTAGTATTAGTATTAGTATTAGTATTAGTATTAGTATTAGTATTAGTATTAGTATTAGTATTAGTATTAGTATTAGTATTAGTATTAGTATTAGTATTAGTATTAGTATTAGTATTAGTATTAGTATTAGTATTAGTATTAGTATTAGTATTAGTATTAGTATTAGTATTAGTATTAGTATTAGTATTAGTATTAGTATTAGTATTAGTATTAGTATTAGTATTAGTATTAGTATTAGTATTAGTATTAGTATTAGTATTAGTATTAGTATTAGTATTAGTATTAGTATTAGTATTAGTATTAGTATTAGTATTAGTATTAGTATTAGTATTAGTATTAGTATTAGTATTAGTATTAGTATTAGTATTAGTATTAGTATTAGTATTAGTATTAGTATTAGTATTAGTATTAGTATTAGTATTAGTATTAGTATTAGTATTAGTATTAGTATTAGTATTAGTATTAGTATTAGTATTAGTATTAGTATTAGTATTAGTATTAGTATTAGTATTAGTATTAGTATTAGTATTAGTATTAGTATTAGTATTAGTATTAGTATTAGTATTAGTATTAGTATTAGTATTAGTATTAGTATTAGTATTAGTATTAGTATTAGTATTAGTATTAGTATTAGTATTAGTATTAGTATTAGTATTAGTATTAGTATTAGTATTAGTATTAGTATTAGTATTAGTATTAGTATTAGTATTAGTATTAGTATTAGTATTAGTATTAGTATTAGTATTAGTATTAGTATTAGTATTAGTATTAGTATTAGTATTAGTATTAGTATTAGTATTAGTATTAGTATTAGTATTAGTATTAGTATTAGTATTAGTATTAGTATTAGTATTAGTATTAGTATTAGTATTAGTATTAGTATTAGTATTAGTATTAGTATTAGTATTAGTATTAGTATTAGTATTAGTATTAGTATTAGTATTAGTATTAGTATTAGTATTAGTATTAGTATTAGTATTAGTATTAGTATTAGTATTAGTATTAGTATTAGTATTAGTATTAGTATTAGTATTAGTATTAGTATTAGTATTAGTATTAGTATTAGTATTAGTATTAGTATTAGTATTAGTATTAGTATTAGTATTAGTATTAGTATTAGTATTAGTATTAGTATTAGTATTAGTATTAGTATTAGTATTAGTATTAGTATTAGTATTAGTATTAGTATTAGTATTAGTATTAGTATTAGTATTAGTATTAGTATTAGTATTAGTATTAGTATTAGTATTAGTATTAGTATTAGTATTAGTATTAGTATTAGTATTAGTATTAGTATTAGTATTAGTATTAGTATTAGTATTAGTATTAGTATTAGTATTAGTATTAGTATTAGTATTAGTATTAGTATTAGTATTAGTATTAGTATTAGTATTAGTATTAGTATTAGTATTAGTATTAGTATTAGTATTAGTATTAGTATTAGTATTAGTATTAGTATTAGTATTAGTATTAGTATTAGTATTAGTATTAGTATTAGTATTAGTATTAGTATTAGTATTAGTATTAGTATTAGTATTAGTATTAGTATTAGTATTAGTATTAGTATTAGTATTAGTATTAGTATTAGTATTAGTATTAGTATTAGTATTAGTATTAGTATTAGTATTAGTATTAGTATTAGTATTAGTATTAGTATTAGTATTAGTATTAGTATTAGTATTAGTATTAGTATTAGTATTAGTATTAGTATTAGTATTAGTATTAGTATTAGTATTAGTATTAGTATTAGTATTAGTATTAGTATTAGTATTAGTATTAGTATTAGTATTAGTATTAGTATTAGTATTAGTATTAGTATTAGTATTAGTATTAGTATTAGTATTAGTATTAGTATTAGTATTAGTATTAGTATTAGTATTAGTATTAGTATTAGTATTAGTATTAGTATTAGTATTAGTATTAGTATTAGTATTAGTATTAGTATTAGTATTAGTATTAGTATTAGTATTAGTATTAGTATTAGTATTAGTATTAGTATTAGTATTAGTATTAGTATTAGTATTAGTATTAGTATTAGTATTAGTATTAGTATTAGTATTAGTATTAGTATTAGTATTAGTATTAGTATTAGTATTAGTATTAGTATTAGTATTAGTATTAGTATTAGTATTAGTATTAGTATTAGTATTAGTATTAGTATTAGTATTAGTATTAGTATTAGTATTAGTATTAGTATTAGTATTAGTATTAGTATTAGTATTAGTATTAGTATTAGTATTAGTATTAGTATTAGTATTAGTATTAGTATTAGTATTAGTATTAGTATTAGTATTAGTATTAGTATTAGTATTAGTATTAGTATTAGTATTAGTATTAGTATTAGTATTAGTATTAGTATTAGTATTAGTATTAGTATTAGTATTAGTATTAGTATTAGTATTAGTATTAGTATTAGTATTAGTATTAGTATTAGTATTAGTATTAGTATTAGTATTAGTATTAGTATTAGTATTAGTATTAGTATTAGTATTAGTATTAGTATTAGTATTAGTATTAGTATTAGTATTAGTATTAGTATTAGTATTAGTATTAGTATTAGTATTAGTATTAGTATATACCGCAATTATTACAGCTTACCGGGAAAGCAAAGTTTTTGCTGGGATGTTCATTCATATTTTAAAATATTTAAAATATCTTTGCTAACTTTAAGGTATTTTTCTTAACAATGGTTTGTAAAGCTGTGTTAAGTTTTTTTGATTGTAAGATTTTTAATTTATTAAAGGGATAATAATAACAAAATTAGTTTATACAAACATGTGAAGAGATACTAAATTTTCTGAAATTATGTTAATATTAATACAATCCCTGTACTAATACATACCCAGCAAAAAGTTTGCTTTCCTGGTAAGCTAGCAGGTATAATTGGAAACAAAAAAAAAAAAAAAAAAAAACAAAAAAATTTTGCCGTCAGTGAAACTCGAACTTGAACACACACTAACCATTCGTTTTTACTGACTAACGTCTTACTCAGTACACCATCTCGCACATAGCATCTTGAGCGACAAAAACTCTATTTAGTTTAAAATATCTTTTTAGGCATTTTGTTATAAAAAACTAACAGCTTCAGAATGGGGTTGAACCAACAATCTTCTGGCTGATAATCCGACGCTCTAGCCAACTCATCCACGTGATTGCAGCATTACTGTGATGTTATACTATTGAGTACTTATTAATGTAATACAGAGTAGGCAAATAATAATGACGCCTCATTACCAAGAAACTACTTTAATAAGTAGTTGTTATTACCGAAAACCAAGAAGTTTTTGCTGGGTAATTACTCTTATAACAACTTAAATAATATGCAGCAAGAGCCAAAAAAAAAAAAAAAATGCTGGAAATTTCTTAATGAAAAGTTGGGTAGAAAACTAGAAAGCGAAGTAAATATTATTTTATAAAAGACAATAAAGTTAAATATGATTTGTTTAATAAATACTTTCTGGAAATTCCAAAGACACTTAAGCAACAAATTGAACAATTACCAGATGATTCTTGTAATGGGCTAAGAACATTAAATATAAGTCAGTAATCATTTGATTTCGTTTATACAACTGATTTGGAAGTTTCCCAGATTATTTCAAAACTAGATTTATCGAAAAGTTGTGATTATGATGGAATTCTCCCAAAAATTCTTTTTGAATGTAAATATGTCATTTCTCCTTATTTGTCTACAATTTTTAACAATACGATTGATTCTTCGTTGTATCCAGATGATTTGAAAATTGCCAAGATAATACCAATACCAAAGCAAAGCAATGTCACTGAAGTTGATAAGTTTCGACCTATTGTGTTACTTCCATTGATTGACAAAATTTTTGAAAAAATATTGTGCAAACAGCTGACGACGTATTTAGACGAACATAATTTGTTATATAGATGCCAATTTGGTTTTAAAAAGGGTTGTGGTACGAAGGAAGCACTAGTAAACATTGTTAATAATATTTGCCAAGGATTAGACAATGGCTTTAGAGGTGTGCCTGGTGTTTTTTTATGACTTTTCGAAGACTTTTGACCTCCGTTATTATGGATTGAATACGCGAGCGATGATGTTGCTGGAAAACTATTTAACTTTTCAAAGACAATATGTGGAAATTAACAACTACAAAAGCTTTATTGGTGCTGCTGACAATGGTGTCCCACAAGGCAGTGTGTTGGGACTATTACTCTTTACAGTTTATATTAATGATTTGATGAACCTGGGATTATTTGAGAAATTGGTTTTATATGCTGATGATATATGTCTTTTTTTATCCATATAAACATGAAATTGCGTTGAAGGTACATATGGAACAAGATTCAGCATTAATAGCAGAGTTTGTAAGGCTAAACAAATTGGTGTTAAATGCTGAAAAAACGAAGTTAATTAGTTTTAAGCCATACTCTGACAACCTAAGTTTTAGTATTTTTATAGATGGGAAAGAAGTTTTTGAAACCTTTCAAACGAAATACTTAGGTGTGTATTTGCAAAGTAATTTGTTATGGGACACACATATTCAGAGCCTTAAAGCAAAAATTGGACCAGCTTTAGGTTTAATTTATAAATTTAAGAACAAACATAACACTAAGAACTAAGTTACTTATTTATAATGCATTGATACATAGTCATCTCAATTACCTGCCCATTATATATGGCTACAAAAAAAGCAACTAGCTTAAAACGTTACAAAGAGTTCAAAACAAAGCACTGAAAACTGTCTTTAATCTCCCGAGAATGTATCCAACGCTATCTCTTTATAAAAATATTGCTGTATATGGATTAAATAAAATGCAACTTCTCATGCATAATATTGGTTATCATACTATAAGTTTTTCTCGAAACCAATAAAATTTTAATACAAGAAACAATACTAATCTTTGGATAGCAAGATGTAGACTAAAAACAACAAAGCAATGTGTGGAACATATGGGAAGTTTCATATTTAATATTTACATATTTCCTTTTAATTATCTAATAATAAAATTTTAATTTGTCAATAATTTACGAAACTTTCATTTCACACAGCAGAAATAAAAATTTTTCGCACCATATAAAATATTTTATACGATGGTAAACTTTGAAACCAAGATTTTAGCTATTTTTATATTTTTAAATTTTTTGGTCAATGAAGATGCAATTTGATGTCATATATTTAAAAATAAGGTAATTCTGCTTCCATGAATAACCCATGAATAACGGAGTTTGGGCTCTTTAAATCTTGATAAAAATTAAAGTGAATTTTGAAAAAAGACAGATACTCTCTCAAGACTACTTTCAGAAAATCGGTCTCCTGCATGAATTGAGTTTTTTAGGCTTTAACAACGCATGGTCAGAGATTCCTATTAATATATTTAATTGTAAAAAAAATTAAAGACTTTTTGAAACTATAGCAATATTTTCATATTTTACTTTAGCATTTTTGATTGCCAAAAAAAATCTTTGAATTATAAAAAGCTCATTGGGAGACTTGCTAGTAATTTTTTTAATCTGTCCACATAAATCAGTTTTGGCGAAAAATAAGATAATTTTATCTAAGCATATTATGCTTGGGCACATCCATGCACCGGCGTAAAAAAATATCCAAATGTGACCCAATAGCAAGGTTTTGTCTAGATTTATTCTAAAATCAAGGGCACCCTAAAAACTGTGAAGTTTGCAGAATTTATGGACAAATTGCATATTCATAATCTTAAATATGATGATGTTATAAAATCTTTGAGTGATCTAAAAAGTTTCTGGTTATTTTTCTATAGTTTAGTCAGAAAATAGTTTTTAAAATAAAAAAATATCGTATAGAACTTCGAAAGGATGCTAAAAGTTCATCAAACAACATTCTAAAAATATCATAGAGTAAAAATTCTAACAGGAGAGTTTAGTTTGGCAAGTTAGCTCTCTAAATCTAAAAAATTTAGGATGTCCCAAAAACCCCGATCAAATAAAAGAGATAAAAAACCTGTCCTAATGAAGTAAAAACAAAATCGTATTTAAGTTATTAAAAAATTTTTGAAAAAAGTTCAGTAAAAATGATTTAAATCAATGCAACTTCTAAACCATTAGTGATATTAATTTAGTTTTTTTGGTGTTGAAACATATATATTTTGTTATCTTTATACATGATATCTTTTATATATTTCAAAAAATTGTGCAAAAATTATTTAAGAAAAAAAATAATTTTTCTGTGTAACTCAGCTAGTAATGATAATATTGTCAGTTTTTCCTGGTGACAGTTTTTCACAAGAAAGTGAAATTAGGTATTTTGAGCATTTTTTTTTTTTTTTTTTAATTTTTAACTTTAAGCAGCGATAACTTTCGGGCCCCCTCACAAAAGTGATTCACCCCAACGAATTTTAAATGGTGAAATATTGCTGTTTGTTTATTCAAAGCACTGTCATTGTGCCAAGAAAAAAAAGTCAGAAACAAATTTTAGTCAAATCTTAATAATCTTGTGTTTTTGCCCATAAACTATTTTTAATAAAAAAAAAAATCGGAAAAAATATGATATTTTGATTTTGACCTACTATTGAGAAATGGTATGCTGCATCAATATAAAACTTTATAGGCTTAAAATTTAACGACTCAGGATTATAAATCTCTATAATTTTTTTTCTCTCTATCTGAATTGGACTTTATGACAAAACGATGAATGTTATATTTATATACATACATTTCAAAGAATTAATTGCCTCATTTTATATATTTTAATTTTTTTGTTTTTTTTCTATTCCACTGTATAACTTGGTTTTATTGTTGACACTTAGTACTATTTATGACATTTCTTTATTTCTATAAACAAGTAAAAGATTTTAATTTCAAATTACCAGATTAAAATAATGATTTGGTTTATACTTCTTGTATAAATATTCTTAGAATATACTTTTGACGTTTAAGTAAAAGAAATACCAGTTGCTATTTTTTATTGATAATTATATAGATTTTATAGTTTATTTACATACCTGTACATACTGAATTTTAAGCAATAATTAAAATAAAATCCAGATGTTAGAACTTAAAATAATAATTTATATATCTTAGAAGAGAATTAAATATAAATATATTTAGTCGTATAGTATATAAAATAAAAGCATAACAGGTGTTACAATTTTTCCACTAATCTGTATTATAAATTATGGACATGAAAATGAAAATATAAAATAGTTATTAAAGGTAATCATTTTTGCAGAAATAAGATAGTTTTTATTACTTAAACCTTAAACTCGTTAAACGGCTAAATGACTCACAAAAATATTTCTAATTTTCAAACAACACAATATGCTTAAAAATCTAAATCCTACAACTATAAAAGTATAAAAATTTTAACAATATATTTTAAATTTTAACGAACACTCACTCTCCTCCGACCGTTAAACGAGTATTTACTGTATACGAGTATATGACAAAAACATTTTTATAAAAATAATATAAATTAATGAAACAATTTGTTTTGTGAAAAAAGTGAAGGAAACAAGTTTTATCTACGTTTAAATGGACATAAATTGTAATTACGAATAATAAATTGTAATTATGAAAAATCACTCGCGATTGGTTTAATTTAAATATTAATTAAAATTTAATAAATTAAATTGAGCTGAAAATAAATTTTTATATTTATAAATAATTAAAAAACTATTGCAAAGTATTTATTTATTGATATATTTTTATATTTATTTAAATTTAATTACCAAGAAATTAATTGAAAAAACAAACCAAAGGGCAGAAGAAATCTTTGTTTGACTTGAGCCAGATGGTGTTATCGAAATATGTCAAGAAATTAAATGAAATTGTATTTTAAAACATTGCTGAAATATATTTCAATACCACAAAAATTGTAAAACCAAAAAAAATCTAGAAATGATAAGAGCAAATAAATAACAAACAAATTATCACAAAAAATATGACCGTAAATTTTAATTTTTACATAACCACAGTTTTAAAAGTGATTTGAAAGTATTAAAAAAACGCAATTTTTTATGGAATATTTGTATACAGTTCACCACAGTGTAAAGTGTAAAGGGTGTATATAAATTTGTCATTTCGTTTGTAATTTCCACAATTTTTATTGTAAAGCAAAAAAGTTTATATTTTCTGGATCCTTGTAAGAAATTATGTTCTTAAACCAGTTTTCGATTTTCTGTTGAGAGAGATTTGCAAATGTTTTTTTTTTCTGAATTCTTATGCTGAAAATAATAACCGAGATATCGGGAAAAACGCATTTTTGTCATTTTGAATCCCTTGATTAAATTACGGATTTCGTTTTTATATAGAGCGATCATAAATATTTTTCTAAAATTTCGGTTTTTTGAATTAACCACATCACTCCATAAACATCCTAGTTATAGGCGAAATTTTTTAAAAATTCCCAGCGGAAAAAATTTTAAGGCCTCCATCATGCAGGTCTTTTATAAGGTCTATTTACATCTTCTTTAAGAAGCAGTCGTTCATGGCAACTAGGTCTTTAGGAATACCTCATTCCTGCCTCCTAAAATTCTCTTAGAACGAGAGTAAACAGTTGTATTTTTTTTATTATTGCTCTTCAAGAGCAAGCAAATAAAATATATTAATTTTTTTTTTTTTTTAAGTGCTAATGTATATGAGAAGGATATTCAAATTAACCGAATCAATTGCAAATAGGTTTTATCCCAAAAATTAAACGATTTTTCAAATCTCTGGTTAAAATAAAATTATAGAATTGGTGTAATGTGGTAAAAATTATATTGGAGTAAAGCGGGATGCATAATTTTAAAAATCTTACACACATTTTTTTCAAGTTTGCTGAAAATATGATACATAATTGTATTTCCTATTGTTTTTAATTCAATGATTTAAACATATATAAGAAAATCTAATAAAACAGATCAAAAGTGTGATGCCTTAGTAAAAGCAATAGAACATATGAAAATTGGAAATAACTCAGTAAACTCCATAACGATAAGGCTAAAAGTGCCTAGAACCAACACGTACCATTACATTTAGCTTATTAAGGAAAAAAATCTGGATTTAAAAATCGCACAAATAGTGAATGCTGTAAAAATACCCACTTGGCATTAAGGTGTGCAAAAATTATAGCAATTTATCACACCTATGATTTAGACTATTACAAATACGTAAAATAACTGCCTATTTTTATAGATATTGCTATATTATTTTCTATTAGTTTCATCGCTTATTACCTATACATTTTCAGCACATGCTTAAATTTTGATATTCAAATGATCTCGTAAACGCAAAAGTCATTTGCAAATACTTAATAAATACTAAATAAGATTAAATTTGTCATTGTTACTATGTCCCAGTTTACCCTAACATTTTCTATTTTACCCAAAAATAATTGATTTGAAAACAATACCAAAAGATAAACTAATCTTATTATGTTTATACAAAACGTTACACGTTATGCTCCTATTGTTAATTTTCATTAATTTTAATAATATTATGTTCATGATAACAATATTTTTGTTTCAGTTTTATCATAGAATGTTTACATTCAATCAAAATTTTAATATAGTTGACTGCAAAAATTTTGTGGTTTTGATTATTTTTACCAGAAACAAATTTTTATTAATATAAAAATATATCATTATTTCTACAGCCATTAAATATTATCAATATTTTTCCTTGTTCTTAAACCATATTTTGTTTTCAAACCATATTAATATTATTATTATTCCCATATCAATAAAATATTACAAGCTTTTTATAAATATTGTTGAAAAATTCATAACCTGTTTATTTTTGAATATATTTTGTTTTTAACGTTTGTTTTCCACCTTCATTATAATTCTCATTTTATAACATGAATTAATATAAGTAGACAAAGTTTTGTTATGTTTGGTATGATTTAAGAAATATAAGATATTAATTAACTACTATTAAATGCTTTAGTTAATAAAAAAATGCCTTGTATTATCTTGCACAACATATGATGGTTCAAATAAATAAAATTATTTAATGAACAAATAATATGTAAATAATTGTTTATGATTATTTTATTATATGATAAGAGGGAATACTAAAATGATGAGATTGGATAACAATATGATAAGATGGGATAATAATATGATAAAATGGAATCATAATATGATGAGATTGAATAATAATATAATAAATATAGATAATAATATGATAAAATGGATTCATAATATGATAAAATGGTATAATAATCTGATAGGATGGAATTATAATATAACAAAATGAAATCATAATCTGATAAAATGGAATAATAATGTAGTAAGCTGGTATAGTAATATGAAAAACTCAAACCATCAAATAAAAAAAACGAAGCATAAAATCAGACACAATAAGATAAAATGGAATCATAACAATTATAATTTATAATCATGTCTATTTTTAGATGTGACCCTATGTTCCAATCATAACATGTTGCTCTTAGATTATGGTCACTACAACTATACTTTTTCTCTGCATGTAGAGAATGATCCATTCTATATAACAGATCCATGGTAGGGTTCAAAACATTATTGGTAGGTATTTTATTGAAGTTAGAACAAAGTATGCTCCACTTTACCCCAATCTCCCCTACATATTAATTAATTACTATAAATCTGTTTTACTGACGAAAACAATTCTATTATATGTATCCCAGAAAAAAAAAACAAGCAATTGTTTCTAAAAAAATTTACATTCTCACAACTTCATTTTTCGACTTTTGTAAGTTATTAATAATTACTTCTAAAAAAGTGAAAGAATCATCATACCAATTACAACCAGAGATTGAAATAGTTACTTCTGCAGTTCTTTTTCAGCACTAAGTACTTCCTTCCAAGGGCAACACTATGTTAAAATCATTACTTTTTTAGTTTCCTTTTGCTGGGTGTATTTTAACAAAATGCGATTAATTGTTAAGCGCGATTAACAGCATACTTTTAATCATTAGTTCTATTATGGAAAATAGCGATTAAATGCAAATCCTATGCTAAAGTCTGTAAAACTAATATTAAGCTATTAAAGTTAATTTTATAGAAATATTTTATAGTGAATGCCATTTTAATAATAGTGGACACCATTTTGTTAGTCTCATATTTTCTTATAAACTTTATATTTCTAACAACTTTGCTATTTGAAAAAATGCTTTGTTTTTTTATTTCAAAACATTATTTGAATACAAAATGCACTTGTCATTGTCACGTCATTATGGGTTCGAACAAAATCAATAGTTTTTATTTTTTTATTTTACACAATTAATGCAATTCCAATCGCTGCCATAACCCATGTATAGACATACAAGTTTAACATGGACACAAATATTTTTGTTTATTGTTGTAGTTGTAGTTTTTGTTGCTTCTAACCATGACTTAAAGTTTAAAGACAAGGTCTTCTCTTAAGCCACTATTGTTAACCAAAAATGGTAATAAACATTTCAAATGTTGTATAAAATGTCTGTTATTTTTTAGTTCAAATGATGGACCCAGAAAATCTTGTGTATTTTATTTAATGAAGGAAAATATTAAAATAACAATTTTTAAAATACAATAATAAATTTACGAAGTGTTAAAATATATTTTTTAATAAAAAATGATTATGCAACATTGTATGTCATGTTCTATATGCAACATTCATATAAGAGTATTATTTTTTATGACTTTTTCGAATATTCTATATTTTAATGTTTGTTTTTTTTTTCAACTGATACCCTTTGGAAACCTTTTCTAATCTACATATTGCTGCTGTCTCAAAAGTAGAATAAACATCTTTTTTTATTTTTCCTTTAAAAAAAAAACAAAAACTCAATTTTTAATGAACACTTCAAAAAAACATTAACTAAAAGGAAAAAAACTGTTATTTTGAAATAAAAATGTACTTTAAGCTGATAAGAGCGAAAAAAAAATATTAATAAAAAATGTGAAACTAAAAAAAAAAAATGATGAGTGAAGAAAAAAATCATTAAAATAAAGATTAAATGATGATGTTGAACTTTGGCACCCTTTCGAAAGCAAAAACAGCAAAAAGAATAAATAGTACTCGTATATATTGATGTCTATGAATTATGAAGTTAAAGAAACATTAAGAATAACAACAACTAAGAGATAAGAGAGAAATTAATTTTGTTTTTTTCTCAATGTGTCAGTTAATTTAGGTTTTTAGTATTGTATATCAACAAGAAACAAGATTAAATATATAATTTTCAAAATATTATATTTAGTTGGGAGGATAATAAGTATTTATGTTCTTTTCAATTGTGACTATATATTAAAATATAATAGGAGAAAAATCAGAAAACGTATTTTAAATATGTAACCAGTGTTGCCTGAAGGTGAATAAAAGGTCAAAAAAGGCTAAAAGCACCAAAAAATAAGGCCAGAAAAAAGTTAGCATTAGTTTTCATATTTTTTTTTTAGATATAACAAATTTACAAATAAACCATAAAACGGCTGCCAGCAAAAAAACCCAATAAAAAACAAGCAGGAAAGATATAGTCGGTCAAGCCCGACCATATGATACCCCACACCATTGTGTATGTCCATCAAAATTCATGGAGGGATCTTATATTAGACATGTGGACAATTGTGGATCGATGCTTTTACTAAGTGTAAAATAAAATATACGAGTACAAAATATTACGTTAATACTAACACATATATGAATTTATGAACTTTAGGGTGATTCCCGAAAGTGGGCTTATATGGGAGCTATGGTAAATTATGGAGCAACTTACACACACTTTCTGCTGTTTATTTAGTTATTTTAGATAAGTCTTTTTATTGCTGACTTTTACGGAGAAAGTGGTCTTTTTAATAAATTTATTACAATAATGGAACTTATTTTTTGCTGCATACTTAGCTAATTTTAAGAAAAGAATATCGTTTTAGATTATGTTGACTAATGTCTAGTGCAACAGTTCTCAAACGGAGGTGCGTGACCCATAAGGGGTCCGTATTTTAATGTTTTTTTTTGATCGGCGTCTATTTTTTAGTACTAATGAAAAGCCTTAAAGTTGTGATTAAAAATTACAGAGAACTTAAAGATGTGGTAACTACTCGATAATTTTTGAGTTATCCATATTATTGAAGTTTACATATGTGCTTGAATTTTACAATCATCTTGTTAATTTTTGTCGAAAATTTTAACGTCAAAGACACTAACGAATCATAATAAACTTTAATCAAATATTCTTCTCAATCTCAAGACTTTAATAGATTTTATTATTATTATTATTATTATTATTATTATTATTATTATTATTATTATTATTTAACACGAAAGGTTTATTTAAAATTTATAAATATTTGAAATCAAATATTTTTAGTCAAACGTTTGGCAATAATTTAAAAATAATTGAAGAAAAGTTTCTCAAATTAACAAATGCATTTATTCTGAAATTATTTCATATCTGATTCTCAAATGTATTTCAAAATTCTTTTTATGGAATTTTTGAAGCTTCAATAAATCTTGAACG
This sequence comes from Protocalliphora azurea, assembly GCA_932274085.1. Taxonomy (NCBI): domain Eukaryota; kingdom Metazoa; phylum Arthropoda; class Insecta; order Diptera; family Calliphoridae; genus Protocalliphora; species Protocalliphora azurea. The sequence continues at coordinate 5,114,382 of OW026521.1, read as the reverse complement.
AATAATTTGTTTAGAATTTTCCCCTGGTCTAGGGCAATCAAACGTATGCTAAATCATATTTTTCCCGGGCTTCAAATTAACCAAACTGTTAGTTATTTATCCGTTTCAGACAATTTTAGGAATTTTGGCATCGATTTGTTACAGCATATTTTTGTATATTTGGTCTTAACAGCATATCTTTACATATTTTGAGTTTATCAGCATATTTTCTTATATTTTCGTAGAATTTACTTAGTTTAGAGCATATTTTAGTTTTGCATATTTTATACCTAAGAGCATACTTTTGCGTATATTACGCTAAAGTGAATAATTTTTCTTAGGAGAAAAATTTTGCATATTTTACACCCAATAGAAATTTTTACATAATTAGCCATTAGTGAATTTTTATATCAGTTTATATCTTGTAATTTACATTATTTTGATATTCAAAAGTTAAAATTTTTTACTTTTATGCGCAACTTGGTCAAGTTTAACAATAGACAACGAAATCGTGTACAGAAAGAATTTTGAAAAAATCCTTACGAAATCAAAACTTATATGCATTTTAAATTAAAAAATTTAATCCTTGAAGCCCAATATCAAGATATTCGTATATAAGATGTAGGTTATCTCTTGTAGTTTATAAGATGTGTTTTTGTAAATCTCGACCAGCAGAATCCACTCATATAAAAGGAAATGTTAGAACATGGAAAAAAGCGAAAATATATTAAATATGATCAAATTTCTTCAGAACATGACCTGAAAAACTTAAAATGTTTATTATTATTATTTTTAAACGAGTAGAGATATTCAAATGAAATTTTGGCAAAATATAGATAGATTTGATTTAAAAACGGGGAATTAAAAACACACCCACTGTTTTGTATCAAACTACCGAAAATCCCAACCCGGAAAAAACGTGTTTTAAAAATTGACTTTTGCCATTCTAATGGTCACACTGTCGTTATAATAGGCATCCGTCAGAAAATAATTATTGTGTGTTTACCCAATATATGGAGGTATTTAATTAACATAATTCTTGTTTGCAATTTGAGAGTTTTATAAAAAAAAATAAAAAAAAATGGAGAAAATTTACAAAGTTTGGATAGGGCTTGTGTGGAGACCGTTCCCCCAACCGCTTTACACGCATCTACATTAAGATTCTTTTTGAAAACATTAAAAAAATTATATAAGCCAGAACAAGAAACAAATTTTATAAGTAAAAGAATGTTGGTACCTTTTTCGAAAAAAAATCCAAATAATATGAACATTTTTTAAAGTTCCAACCTACATATTTATACGATTCTATTACTTAGAATTTTGTAAGAGATCCGCTGAATATTAAAAAAAAATCTAGGGTCAGTATTGAGCCCGCCAAGTTAAACAAACCTAAATAACAAGGCTAAAAATGAGTGAAAAATTTATTTCGTCCTAAATATCTCTTAAACTATAACCTACATATGCAAGCGTATTTTTTATAGGGATTTACAAGGACTATCTATGTGTAAATTTTTTTTTTCTAACAAATTATAAATGAATTTTTCGCGATTTAAAAAAAAATTGCACAGCCGATATGACCAACTATGTCACACCTGAGTCGCAAGGAATCTGTGCTCCTTCAAATCGAAAACATCTCGTCTCTGGAAACGTCAAATCTTATTGAAATACTTCCAACGGTTCATAAGTCACAGAATTATTTCAAAAAAAAAAAAGTTTGGAACCACTGTGCTGCGTATGATAAGTCATTCACGCGAACAGATTATTATTTCAATGATGACAGCCATTTAAAAAATATTCGATTTTCTTTTTGAAACCTCAAATGTTAACAAAAATGAAGAAAATATTTCCGTTGCATTATGGATAGTGAAGAATTGTATATATTTTGGTTTGCAAAATTATGAAAAACTTTTTATTATTGCCATTATATTTTGCCAATACTATACGTCCCATCAACCCTAAGCTCACCAAAAACTTAAAGGTGTCATATTTATGTCTGCTCAGAAAAATAAACATAAATAGCAGAACAAATGCACAAAATCATGTTGTAAAACATTGTCACCAACTCACTTAGTAACTGAATCCAATAACACATTAAACAAAAATACACAATCATCACAATGACTTGGTTGTATCCAGTGTTACCAGGAGATGAGAAAAAAAGAGGCTAAATTGAACATAAAAAAAAAAAAAACAAAAAATGCTAAATGTTTAAACAAAAAATAAAGCCACAAAAAAGCTAAATTTTTTTAGTTTTAAAACTTATTTTTCTACGTTCTCATTAAGGAACGGCTGCAAGAAAAATGACCGAATGAAAAATCGTTCAAAAAATTCATATAACAAATTTGGGTTATGTTTCATATGAAAAATTACTGCATTTTTTTAAGGGATTTGTCATCATTTTCGATTAAGCATTTTAAGGTGACTTTTCGTATTTTTAAGAATTTTTTATAAATTATATTCATAAATAGTTCTATGGTTAATTAAGTATATTAAAAATTAATTATAATCGATTTAGTAAGTCCATAAAATTAGTTATTAATGATTTGGAGAATGAAGCGCCGCAGTTGAAAATTTTTGTTAAATATAAATAATCTCGGTTTTTTTGGGCGAATAAAATAACAAAAATGCTTAAATGGATGATTTTGTAAAAGTAAAATTAGTAATAACAAATAAATAAATAAAAGCGCTTTTAAGGCAATTTAAAAAATGAAAAAAGCTAGAAGCTAAAACAAAATAAAGGCTAAACTGGCAACACTGGTTGTATCTTTGTCCAGAGCATTGTTTTCACTCTGTGTTTCTAGTGCATTTTTTTACAAATAAGAGCAACAAATAAAAGAAGAAGCCAATCATGCTTAAGAATTGAACTCTAATAAGAAGAAAACTACATAAATATATGAGCTTACATACTCGTACATATAGTAAATCTGGTGTAACAAAACATTATATGGGAGTAGCAATCATTAAAAGAGCTCTTCACCAGCGACACACTTACACACATTTTGTTTTGGTTTGGGTTTTTATTATTTTTTTTTTTTACTATTTCTGGATTTGTGGTAAAATGAGATGAGAATGCGCACCGCTGGCAAACAAATATGGAAGTGACTCCCGTTTTTAGACGTTCGTTCGAATGTTGACAAACTCATTTTACAAATGAAAACAAATCCATAAATGAAGTTTTCAACAAGAATTTCTTCTTACTAAAAAAGCAAAACAAGAATAAATAGTAGGAACAGCAAATTGTTGTAAAAAATGCAAGCTTATTACAAGAATTAAAATTGTTTACATTAAGAAGAGTAGTATAGTAGGAAGCCATCCAGGTAGTAGACATGATGGAATCATGAACAATGTTGTACATACATTTTGATAAATTAATACAGTGACAGAAATAAAAGACATATGTATTTTATGTTTACGTTGAAAAAAAAAATATAATAAAATATATCTAGGAGAAGAAGTAAGGTAAATTTGTTCATGAATTAAGACAAAAAAGTAAAAAATGGTATAGATCTAGAAAGTGTAATATTATATTTTCTTTTTGCCATCCCAGTGAAAGCTTTAATGGTATACCCAAAATTATGAAAGCATTCCCTCAGGAAGAAGTAGTTTTTGCAAGCATTTCTCTATGTATAAAATCGGTGCCTAAAGTTTGTAAACAGTAATATTTAAATGTCATAATAAGCTAGATTCCTTTCACACAATTCTATCGGCACCTATTCGAGCTTTGCATTTATAAATTTGGGTTTAACTTTGCCTCGAAAAGCCAAGAATATTGGGTCAAACAAACTTTTTTCCGATCAGAGGTATTAAAAACTGTTCTAAAAATTTTTATTACTTTTTTTTTTGTGTTTACGATATTTTAATATTTAACTTTTATAATTTTTAAGTTTAACTTATTTTTCTCTTTGTGTATTATTATGTTGCATGCTTAATTCTGTAGTAAACTAATTTTTCTTGCAACAAATAACAACATTCTACAGAAAAAGTGTAGCAAAACAAAACTCCATATTTGTATTAATTAAACTATTTATGTTTTATTTTTAGTCTCGAGTACTCTTTATAGATTTCTTAGTTAGTTTTTTATATTTTATTTTATTTATTTTATTCGTTTCTGTTGAAATAAAAAAAACTGAAAATACAAATGAAATTAAATAAAAATAAAATAAATGAAAACAATTAAGAATTTGAATTCGGCTTGGCCGAATCTAATATATCCACCATGTGCAACGTTTTATACCACCCCAATTTATAATTTAAAGTGGGAGAGTTTACATTAATCACAGAACTATTTGTACAAAATTTCATGATTTTGTTTAACAGATATCGTCGTAAAATTATAAACTGGAGTTAGGGCGGACATTGATATTTTCCGGTTTTTTGCCCATAATTTTTGTATTTATTAACGGACCGCCTATGTGGTCTGTTCCGAGCCCTATACTTCTTTTAACAGCCACACAGACGAACGGACATAGCTAGATCATCTTATATTTGCACGAGGAACCAGAATATATATACTTTATGGGGTCTAACAAGTCTATTTCGACATATGGAATGACAAACCCAACATACCTCTTATCGTTTTTGATGGTAGGCATAAAAATACATTACATTCTTATAGGTATGTATATCATCATCAACTCTGCAGCAACAATGACTATAGTACAAGTATTTACAGTAAAGTATCTGCAATCGTAAAGACGAGTCAATGTGACAGTGACGCTCTCGGCATTTAGAGACATTTTTATACTACATATATGCATTACTATTTATTCGATATTTTGTTATTGTTAATGTAGTTATAGCGATATCTGCATTTTAATTAGTGCCGTTAAATTTTCTTGAATTTAAAGTAATCGATTATTTTCCGTTTTTACCACTAAACTCTTAAAAGGTGAAACGAATTATTTTCATAAAATTTGTTAGCGTTAATAAATACATATTTTTATTAAAAAAATCACCACTTTCCCATTCGAAAATATTTGCTCCTGTATTTTTTTTTTTGAGCTCACCCAAAGTCTTATATTTCTAAATATAAATTTTATTCAATTTAATTTAAACGGTTTTCAAACCGCTTTTTTCGGTTTAAGTACTGTCGGTTTTTTCAAAATGTTAATTTTTCGATTGTCGAATAGACTAGGTTTTTTAAAAACAAAAAACCGGTTCCAAAAATAACATTTTATTTCAAAAAAAAAAAAAATATATATCGAGGGCCTATATGTAAAACCCTCTATGTCAGGATTTTATGAAACTGCGCTTTTTGATGTCATTATATTCGCTATGACATAAATTTATTTTTTTACAAAATAAATATTTTACTTTTATTTTTGACTGCAAAATGCTCTATCTCTTTGAGTAATTATTTTACATTTTGACAATTTAAACAGCAAATATTATTTTTGACTAATTTATACATGCTGAACATGAATCTGGCCAAAAAATTTAAATCGGTTGAATAGTTCTTTATATACACCGTAATAAATATTCACTTTGTATGGCGCCTACTACCCCTTTTCAACATTTGATAGTTCCAACCGAATGAATAATAATTATAATTTTCTTTTATTGTTGTTTAAGTAAAAAATAAAATAAACATTAAAAAAATTTAAATAAAAAATAAAATCAACATTAAAAAAACACCACTTTTTTGGTCCAAAAACAACCGAAAACAAAGAAAAGGTTATAGTGGAACCTGTTCTATAATCGATAAACTAGGAACTGGTTCACAAAATTATCCTCGGTATTATTAAAATGTGTCATTTCACAACATTTCCTACAATTGACTAAAACTATTAATATTTTGACAAAAATCAAAAGATGTTTAAATTATTCAGGTAGGGCTGTGGAATGACAGTTTTTCATCAATTATGAAGCTGATAGTGAAAAAGATCATCAGGATCACAAAGATCTTGTTAAACAATTATTTTATGAATTGACTAATAAGAAAAAGGTATTACCGCCATTAAATAAAAATTATGTACTATTTTAGTACTATTGACAACCTGATAAATTTGTCTTAAAGAACTTTGACAAAATATATGAAAATGTCATAAGGGGTCATGATTTTTTTTTTTTTTTTATGTGGGAACAGGAGACAATTTCAGCAGGGATGCTGACACGTTGTAAATAACTACTTTATGATATCAGGAGATCTTTAGAAAACTTTGTCCTAGTGATTGAAACAAAAATTATATTTGATAGGAAATCATAAAATCAAATTTCCTTTAAAAAACCATCAAAAATATGATCAAATCATCATTCTGGCAACGCTGCCAATACCTCATATTAATCTAGTAATACTTTATATTAAAATTCATAGGTATATATATACATATATATATATATATACATTACTTTCCATCCATATATATATATATATATATCCATTACTTTCAAAGTATTTAAATTTGTCTCCCTAAAATTATAAAATCTTATATGGTTTTTTGAAGAAGTAAGGACCCAATAAAATATATTAAATACATAGTCACGTTTTATGTATGTAACGGTGTCTATATTAAGACTGAAAATTACTTTCTCTCCGAATGTGATAGTTCTTCTTATGGATGTAGTTATTTAACCCAAAATGATGTTCATCTCTAAAAAAAAACCCAAATTATTCGCACAGTGCTGCCAAATTAAAGCCTTATATCAATAAAAAAAAAAAACACCCTTTACTATGCACTTAAAAAACATTAAATAAATAATGTTTTAGACAACAATTTCTACACAACAATTATATATGTATGTAAATATGTACGTACATGTGTAAATGAAGGTGTATATTTGTCTATGTATTTGCATTTATACAACAAAAATAATTTTAAAAGGAGTGTTTTTTTTTTCCTTCAATTTGCATTAAAATGTCAATATACCAACCAACAGTAATCGAAGCCAGAAAAAGACAAACAAAAAAAAAAAATAAAAAATAAAAAAAATGATAAATTGCTGTTTTATTTTTAGATATTTTAAGCAAAATTAAAATAAATATAAAATTGCTTGAATAGAAATCAATAGAATTGAATAAACTCGTACAAAATGATCATAAGTTTAAATTAATTAGATGAGTCAAGTGTTGTTGTTTAATAGATTTTAAATGTACTCGTATCCCAAAAGAACCCCTGTAGACAATATATCCCTTTTTGCCAGTACTGTAGAAAAGACAATGACATGAAATCATTTATTATGAATTGCATTTAACACTATCCAAAGCCCAAAAGAATCTATTGAGCGGAAAAATTGTCTACCTCTCCCCTGATTTGCAAAGTAGTTTGAAAGACTAGAAGCGTTTTTTAAGGCATAAATTATTGTTTACACCATAAAACAGCATTTTTTGCACATGAAAGTAGAGACATTTTATGAAAGGACCGCATACTCTCTTTTTCATTTTGTGTTCGAATATCCTTTTAAAAGGATTTTGAAATTTCAAAATTAATAATTTATTTATAAATTATTTTAAAATCTGTTAGTTGCTCATCGATATGGGTATCAAATGTAAGAATATAATTCAAAAGTTTCAGTAAAATTTTTTGTTTTATATTTTTGTTAAAAATATCCTTCAAATATTTTATCCTTTAATATCCTTGGGGTTTTCTAACAAATTATTCTAAAATTATATTAATTTTAACAGGTGAGAATTTTATATTCGGTTTGACCAAATCTATATATCCACCATCTGCAACTTTTTAAAATTTCACCAAATTTTAGAGGTGGGCAGTAAAGTGGGCGGACCAAATTTCATCCCCCAATGTGGTTCCTCCGACTCAGAAGTATTCTTTAGCCATTTTTTAAGATGTCGCCCTAGCTTTTGATAAAGTATGGCATAAAGGTTTAATACATAAAATTAAATGTTTACTACCACCATGTACCCACAAATTGCTATTTTTTTTTTACCGTTTATTTAGAGTAAAGTATATCGAATTTGTGACAGAAGAATTTGAAATAAAAGCATTTGTTCCACAGGGAAGTGTTCTTGGACATACCTTGTATTTAATTTATACTTCCGACTTGCCAGTATTCGATGAACTGACTGTTTCTACGTTTGCTGATGATACGGCAATACGCAGTTACCACAAAAACCCGCACATAGCATCCAGCCAACTTGATATCTATCTACCTCCGACGTTTGTAAACATGCTTGAGAAACTGGCGTTTACGAGTAAATAAGTTGAAAAGTAACTATGTTACATTCACCCTCAGAAGAGAAAACTGTCTTCCGGTTACACTTAATGGCATAAGTATACCTCAGTCAGATCATGTTACATACCTTGGTAATCATTTAGATAGGCCAACTAACTTGCTGTCGTCATATAGAAACCAAGAGGCTCCATATGAAGTTAAAAGCTTCTAGCATTCACTGGTTAATAAACAGCCAATCAGAACTAAGCCTTGACAATAAAGTCATCCTGTATAAAACCGTTTTAAAACCAAATTGGGGAACAGCTAGTAAGACGAGTATTGAGACTATTCAAAGGGCCCAATCAAAAATTCTTAGAACCATTCTTAGAATGAAAATATCCATAGGGACTTAGACGTTCCATTGATAAAAGACGAGTATAAAAAACACAATGAAAAATACATTATAAAACTGCAGACTCGCCCCAACCCTCATGCAAGAATTCTTACTGAAGTTCAATCAAATTCAAGGCTTCGTAGAGCCGATTTTCCATCCCGTTACTAGGAGGACCAATTATTCACCCAGCTGTGCTCTCGTTAGAGATCAAATTAGTTTTTAGTATTTAGTTTTAAGATTTAATTACATATTGTGAGGCCTTAAAAAAAAGGCAGATTCAATGTATAAATAAAACGTTAAAAAAAAATTCGACATGTTGCACAAGAAATGACAAACCCAATATACCCCCCATATTTTTGATGGTGGGTATAAAAACATCGGGACGGAATTTCTAAGTCCCACATTTTGTCTTTTTAGCTTCAGCAGTTCAAATTTTTTAAAATGTAAAAAATGTCCTGTTAGTGTTTCTATAAATTTGGTTTCCGAGATATATGTTGTAATTTTAAATATTATTTAATAATAATTGGCACAGTCGTTTTTTTAGATTTAAACTCGAAGATATCGGTACATTATTTTACCTGAATTTAAATTTTTATTTTATCCACAAGTGTCACCTATTATAATTTTGTGAAAATAAATATTAAATACACTGCCTGCCACTTGAATAAGGAATCTCAATCTTTTAACTTTAATTAAGTATATCTCTTAAACTAAAGTTCAGAAAAAAATAATTTTTTGCGCAACCAAATTTCAAAGTGTTGGCTTTAGTTTCCTGAAGAAATAAAAAATATACATATTTTGTTATACTAAAATTATGCATTTACTTAAAGACATGAATTTCTGTGGTTCTATTTCGTGTGTCACTTGAATAAGGAATTCTTTTAATATTAATCAGGAATTCTATGATTTGAAATTCTTTCAATATAAACGGCTTGAGAATTTTTAATTTGGTAGTTATTAAATAGTTTTTATTCAAAATGGGACGTGGTAAGGCTCTTAATAACTCTGAAAAAGAAAAAATTCTGATTTTGAAATATCAGGGTCAGAATCCGGTCCAAATAGCCAAAAACATTAATAGAGGAAAGACAGTTGTGTACAATTATTTAAATAACGTAGAAAGATATGGAAAAAACATGAAAAGGCGGAGGAAAATGACAACAACTCCAAAAGAAAGACGAAAAATTCTTAGAATTACATAAAATTCTGCCATATCGGTGTCAAAAATACGTGAAAAAGGTGTAGTCAGTGCCAATCTAAGAACAGTGCATCGTATTTTAAAGTCGTGCCCATACATAGTCCGGCGAAAACTGTAAAAAAAAAAAACCACCACTTAATGAAAACCGCAAATCACAACGTCTACAGTTTGCCAAAAATACAATGATATGGTACGAGAAATGGTTTAAAGTTGTATTTTCCGACGAAAAAAAGTTTAATATTGATGGTCCCGACGGATATAACTATTACTTCCATGACCTAAATAAGGAGGAATTATTTCGTATTATGGTACCATAGAATTGGTTTTTGTATCGAACAAAATGGCTGCAACGACTTATAAAAACATTCTGGAGGAAGCATTTCCAAAATTTAATGATTTCTTTGGACCCATACCTAGGACATACCGCCAGAGCAGTAAAACAATGGATTAATCAACAAGGTGTTCAAGTTTTGGATTGGCCCCCATATTCACTAGACCTGAATCCAATGGAAAATGTCTGGGGTTGGCTTGCAAGAAAAGTTTATGAAGGAGGAAAACAATTTGAGACGATAGAATCCTTAAAGGATGCAATAACGGAAGCATGGAGTTCAATTTCGCTAAATTACCTAGAGTCATTATACAAGTCGATGCCAAATCGCATTTTTGGGTTATTTTTAAAAATAGTGACAGTACTCATTACTAATTGAATGCTACAAGATAATAACTTTCATTTTTATAACCTAAAATTTAAAAATAAATTACAGTTTGTTTAGTTTTAAAATATTCCTTATTCAAGTGACACACGAAAAAGTACCACAGAAATACATGTCCTTAAATAAATGCATAATTTTAGTATAACAAAATATGTATATTTTTTATTTCTTCAGGAAACTAAAGCCAAAACTTTGAAATTTGGTTGCGCAAAAAATCATTTTTTTTCTGATCTTTAGTTTAGGAGATATACTTAATTAAACTTACAAAAATGTGATTCCTTATTCAAGTGGCAGGCAGTGTAAGCTTAACTTCGAAAACACTTATTATAAAAAAAAAAAAAAATTACTTCGTTGGGAGATTTTTCATTCTAGCACAATATTTTCTTTTAAAAACGACTCTTATCCAAACAATGGATCTGTAAATGTTAGATGTAAATGTTATAACTTCAAACTAATCTCCTGTTGTATTCATACTTATATGAGATTATTTCTGAACACTATGATTGATCCAGAAAACGTTGTTGCGAACCAATTTAAGAATTAGTTAAGTAAAAAATAATGTAAAAATAATGTAAAAAATAATGTAAATATAATGGAAATAAACAGCAATCTATTTATAATGAAATTTATCCAATAGATTAGGATATATTTTTATAAAGTTTTATCATCAAAAACACAATAATGTAAAAATCTGATATCCACTTTTTAACATAAATTACGAAAGGTACTCTTTTATTTGTATTAAATGTTTATTTTTTTTTTAAATCTTAGAAATGGCGTTATACATTTGTATTATTTCATTTTTCGTTAATTTAGTACGATTTATAATGTTTCGTTTTGTTTTATTTAATAAGAATTAATTTTCTTTATAAGAAATCATGGCCCTTTTTCTTATATCTAAATTGTTAAAAAAAAGTTCCGAGAATTCCCGGGAAATTGATTTTTTGGTTCCCGTTTCCCGGGAAAATAATATTGCGGGAAATCCCAAACCCAAATTCTTATACATAGACTAAAATATATAAAATCTTCAAATGATATAAATATTAGCAAATAATTGCACTTTCTATTAATTTTTGCTTTTTTTAAACTATTTTGTTAATTTTTCAATAAAGATTGATATTTTTGGAATTATTATTTATTTTTTTATCACTTTAAAATCTTACAAAAATTCTATATGAAAAAACGACTAAATATTCATGATACTTTGGCTTAACTTGACCGAAAAACGCGACCAGTTTTGATCATTATTTAAAGCTCGATAATGCAATAATGTTCAAATATCCCTTGATTTTGGTTATGAACCAAATTTCTAACACTGAGAAAGATAATTAAGAATTATTTCTATTTTTACACTGTTCCTATATGAAATAATTAAAATTTCATCTTTCGTGATTATTGGACTGTTCCAATTTTTTTTTAATATTGGAAATATAAGGAAATATGCCTGCCTATGTATATAGTCTAAATTCGAAATATATGGGTTTAGATTGAAATTTATTAAAATTGTCGTAATAGGCCCTCAATTCCATTATGTAGTACTCGTTGAAATAATAAAGCAGCTGCCTCCAAGAGTAAATGTGCTAGTTTGATTTGAGTAAATAATATATAGTATGTTAGAAGGGTCTCCCGTTAGCATATTAACATCATTAAATCAATGACTTGCGGCAGTAGTAGCTTTAAATGGCCACATGTGTTCATTCGGGTAATATCAAATATCTACTGTTGCACGACTTATATCAATTTTTTTTTAAGAATCCCCATATTAGAAGTACACATCAATATTATTTCAGAATCATCATCATAATGTTATTTTAAAATATTCTTAAATTCTTAAAAATAATGGAGAAAATAGTGTTTTTTAATATTAATGTTCTTTTTAGTTAAAATGACCTTAATTTTATGTGTATTGGTAGTAATTGATGGTAACGCAATTACGTTATAATTTTCACCATTTTGCAATAATTATTTTTATCAAAATTTAAAAAATTTCGTCGATTTTTTAAGAGCTGCAATTTTTTTTGCATTATTATATATAATTGTTCTTATGTGTAACAATTTGGAACAAAGTGACATATAATAATTGGCTAGGACCGCAACAGAATAGAACCACAACAGAATTCGCCAATTTAGTAATGTACTAGCCCTAATAAAAACGATAAAAAGTCATAAGCCTAGCGTTTCGTTTTGTTATGCTCGCAACTGTACATATTTTTTTCAAATTTTCATTTAACCCTTAAATACATACCGTACCATATATGGTACACCACTTCCATCTGGTAATAATCTTAAACATCAAATTGAGTCGTCGTTTAGTACAATTTAAATTAATACAGTCAATATTACTCTTCATTCAATTTTAGCTTTCTTGTGATTTATTTTAGTTGTCTTTTGAACATAATTTCAGAAGCGAATTTCAATACCAAAAATTATAGATGTAATAGTCATTATTAGTTTTTACAATGCCGATGAGGTGGCGATTATAGTTTATTATTACCCATTCGCTTTTGGTAACTGTAACTTTGGAATAGACCTGTTACAACACTAGTTACAGATTAGTTACTTCAACATATAAATGTACATATAAATGTACATATAAATGTACACTTTCGACATCTTGGTGATTATAAAATCACAATTGTCTTCATGCTCGTTTTCGAAAGGGTCAATAAAGTGTAGTTACAATACTCTTTTAAAAAAAGAACGCACAGTGACAATTGGCTTAGCGCTCGTTCTCAAAGGTACAAAAGTGATTAATGAAAAAACAACAATTTGCTATTTAAATGTGTCCAATTTCCATCTATAAAATATAAGATTTGTTGGCATTTATTGTTGACACCATGTATGTCTTGGGCGATTCCTCCTACGGCTGCCTTGTAGATTCCAATCTATTACGTTCTGATGATGTTGGACTGTGATCTAAGTAAAGCATGCCCGCCATTTTCGCTTTCTAATTTCGATACTGATTCGTTGCTGATATTTAGCCATACGTATTTTTTCGCATTGTTTCAAACCCATGCTGATGCTATTTTAAACTAAAAAGAGTTTTTGTCGCTTAGAAAAGCAAGTACGAGATGGTGTACGGAGTAAGACGTTAGGCATTAAAAACGAAGGGTTAATTTGTGTCTAAGTTCAAATCTCACTGACGGCAAATTTTTTTTTTTTTTTTTTCTCATTTTTATTTTAGTTTCAGAACTCAAAAATATGTACCTATTTTTTGGTACCCCTAGAGTCTAAAAATAACTACATGAATTTGTGTACAACTCGAACAAAAACAATTAGTTATTTAAGCAAAAATAAGTAGTTTATTTTTGTTTCCAATTATACCTGCTAGCTTACCAGAAAAGCAAAGTTTTTGCTGGGTTTTTATTTTAATATAATTTTTCATCTGTTTCCATTTAGTTTTAAAGACTTTCCAATAAAATCTAGTAAAGAAAATAATTCAAACAAATAATATTTCATTTCAAATGTGTATACAATTCATAATATATACAACAGAAAACGTTATTTTACGGATTTTCCGAAAAATTGGTGATTTAGAGTACCCATGTCTCCATTCGAAGGGCTTACCTCTCATGCATTTGAGGTTTAATTTAATCCTGTTTTCATTCGCCTTTTGGTATTTAACATTAATATGACACACATAAATGACTAATTTGAAATGATATATACATCAGTGATTTTTATAAATACCCAAAAAAGGAATTCACCGGGAATTTACCCACACATTGCGCGAATACCGTTTAGAATCCCATCTATAGTCATTGGGCCTAACGTAGTGTCTACACTAGACAAATTTTTATCAAGACCAATGTCAAAATCAGTGCGAATCTATACAAGGTAACCTCAGTTAAACAGTTGATTACGTTGATTTGGTTATTATAGCTGTCAAAATGCATAAATTTTTTTTTGTGCAACTGTTTTCACCTTGTATAAATTCGCGTTGATTTTGACGCTTGTCTTGAAAAAAACAAAAAAAATGCCTAATATAGATACTATGTTAAAAAGAGTCCATTTAGACCCAGCTCACGAAAAAATAATGTCAAGTCGAAAATATTGAAAAACAATATCTTAAAATAAAGTATATTTTTATTTGAGCTGGGAAAATCGATACCTTTCTTTTTGGAGCCACCCTAATATGTATAAACACTCATGTTTTCTTTAATAAATACCATACAGTAAGTAAATATAATACACAACTGATAAAGAAAAAGGATATACAAACATAAAAAGTGTTAATGAACTGACTGAAGCGATGACGATGAGCCAACGAAGAAATAAGCAACAAAAAATCATATTTATACGTATGTGCATATGTATGTAGTTCCAGAGTTGGGGAGAATGGGAACGAGAAATAATATGAAAAAGTTTGATATGGTAATCGAATGGCCGGCCACAGAGCAACAACAATAAAAAAAAAAACATGTATGGAGATGACAACATCAAAAAACACATACTTGCAATCAAACGCACATATATTACAGAGATGTGTTTTTGTTTTTCTGTACAAACACAAATATTTGTTGTTTTAAGTGAGCCAAGCAAACACAAACATTTTAATATTTTTTTATTTTCATAATTTTTGGGAAAGCTTATGAAAAAGAGGGAGCAAGAAAGTACATTAACAACAACATATGATCTAACATTTTATTTAAAAAAGAAACTGTAAAATTAAACAATAACAAAAACAAGAACCTATCAAAAATGTGGTGTCCATTCTATAGAAAAAGTAATAAAATTTTTTTTAAGAATTTGGCTCCAACTTAAAACATTTAGTTGTTAGGGCCCATGTTTGATTAGAAATTATCAAAGATCATACATAAAACACGAGGTTACAGCATGTTTGATGTTGCTTAATATATACCAAGGTATGAGTTGTAGAATAGAGCAGGCTACTCCAAAGCAAATAGGGCAGCTATATAGTTAAAAAAGAGATAACTATATTGATAACAATTTGAACTAAACTATAACAGACCACAAGACTTAAAACAACTAAAGAAAAAACAAAAACAATAAGTGGAGCTACTTCTTTAAATGGAACACACACACATATGCACAACATTTATAGAAACTGCAGTTAGAAAATATTATTTTCTAGTTGTTTTTGTGTTTAGGACAAACATACGTGTTTTTGAACAAACATACAAAACGCACAATTTTGTTTGCTTTGTTTTTTTAGTGACAACTGTCAAACTGTTAAAACAGAAGTAAGTGTAAATTAAATATTTGATTATTATAACAAAAAAAGCAATAACAACAACTAATTCATATGACCAGCTACATACATACATAGAAAAATTCATTTGTTGAAGCGCAGAACCGCAACGTGTATGGGACGTGAGTAGTTTATGGCAGTGGTGTTTTAGTGTGCTTGCTATCGAGCCACCGAGGCAGCCAGTGTCGCGTTCACATTTTCTCAAGTCAGTGTTCGGATTTGTACATTCCGTTACAGTTGATCGTGTTCTGCGTTCGTTAACAGACCTACACACGCCACTTAATTACAAAACAAAAAAATTTTAAAAATCCAAAAAAGAAAAATAATTAAAAACAACATTGATTAAGAAAAGAACCAGTTTTCCTGTATTTAATTAAACATTTGCTTGATTGATATATTTATAAGAAAAGAAAACTGTATAAAAGAGTGTTCAAATTCTGCAAACATTTTGCCACCCACTTATATTTTTTTTTTAATAAAAACATAATTTTTCTACGTTTTAAAGCAAATATTAATTTTTCACACCATTTTAGAAAAAAAATTAAAAAAGTGTAAAAGTTTACAAGTGTTTATTAAACAAACAAACGAACTATAAATTAAAATGTCTAGCGACGGTTATTTGACTAATTTTTTAGATTAAAATAAATATTATAAATTAAACAAATATTTATGAAACTTGTGTACATTTGTTAAATAAATGTGGTCAATTCTAATGAAAGTAAAAAAAAAACAAATAACAGTTTTTATAAAAAAAATGACACATAAAATTATTTATAAATAAACTTCAACAATGTTTTGTATAAACAAAATTAACAAAAGGAAAACTGTGTGCTTTTAAGAACTAAAGGTAAAATTTTGAAAGAACAATTATTTAAAAGACTTCTTTTACTTTTAAAGAAAACGATTTTTTTTACAAAAATGTTCATCAATTTATACATGCAAAACTTATTTTACTTAAAACTAAAATGTGTTAATTTTTATTTTTTTATATTTTTTTTTTTTTTTTCGTAAATTTTCAAAAAGTATATTAAGAAATATTATTTTAAATCGCTGTTCACAAATGTTGTTCAAAAAATGACAAAATTAAAATCCTTTTCAACAAAGAAGAAGTTTTAAGGCCTCATTTTGTAACACGAAAAGTTTTCAAACGATAGAAATTTTTATGGAAAAGATCCAAATTTCAAAAAAATTTCCGAGTATTCTTCATACAAATTTCAAACGTTCCGTTTTATAAAATGAGGCCTTACATTTTTAAAATATGTATAAAAAAGTCTTAATAAAACTAATATGTTTTCAACATTTAAAAAGACGAACGTGTATTTGATATCACAAATACTTTCACAAATTTTATGTATAGAATTAAAAAAAAAGTTCAAGACTTTCCCTAAATTCCACATGTTAATTTCCAAAAATTTAAAGAATTATTCATAAAATTTTCAGAAAAACCATAACTACCATTTGGAAAATATTTCTTTTTAAAGAATTTTCTCTATTCCTATATAGCTAGGCAGGGATCCAACTTAAGCATTTGGGGGATTAAAACAGAATGATCTTTTTAATTGTGTCCTTAAATTTTGTACTTTAGCACAGTTTTTCCAGAATTTTTACACAATTATTAAATTGTTTAATGTTATATTTATATACTGAAACTGACATTTTCTCAGGCCCAATAATAATTATTAAAAATTTAAAGTATTTCTCTGCTTACTGGAGTCTTTTTTGCCAGTAAACCTACTCTAAAAACCGGAAAGTTTGACGAGTATTAAGACAAAGTTGAAATTACAAATTTTAAATTTTGTATGTTTTATGTTTTAAAATCAATTTTAATTTAATGTAAAGAAAATATTAAAAAAGCATTTAGAAAATGTATTTAAATGTTTTGTAGTTCCTTAAAACAAATGGTTTACCTATTTAATATAATAAGTAAAGATCAGTGCACTCAAAATCGAATTTCAGATATTTGTATGACTCCAATAAGCTGCAATTTTGAAATACTATGTGAATAAGAACATATACAATATTGATAGTTATGACGGGCTTATAAAATCGTTCTTCGCTGAAAAAAAATATCTGAACTCTAATTCTCCTTGGAACTTCAAACTTAACATGCACTCAGGAAACCATTTCTTAACCATTGCTTAAAGACACAATTTAAAGATTATTTTGCATTTAAAAGTAAATAATACAAATTTACTTAAATTTATGTTCTTATAAAAAATATTGAAATTTAGTAAAAATTTCAATAAATTCATTAATTCATATTGGGGTCAAAAGTAAGCAATATTGTATTTATATCCCACTTTGGAATTAATTGGATCGAAAATTACAAAATTACGATCCTCACTACATTTGGTACCATGATTTCTATTTGCACAAAACTTACTTATGCTGAGGGGAACTTTTTGGGCCTAAATGGACTTTTGTTGATTCAAGTTGCTATTTAATTGCTCCAGTATTATAGAAGTCTAAGGTCAATTAAGTGTAATTATGAGAAATAAAACCAATTGTCGATATTCACACTTTGGTAGTAACATTCCATTTTTAATAAGTTACCTTTAAATTTGTGACATTCTTAGTTCCAACTGGAAAACAATTTTTGTATTTTATTTATTTTTTGATACGTAAACTTGATTTTAAATTGAAGATGATATTGGTTATTCATGTTCAGACAGATGGGCAGACAGTGGTTTAGGCTAAAAAAAATATTTATAAATTCAGAAAGTTCTAATGATCTAATTATAAATAATGCGCTTTATCCCTTCCTTCCAATGTTCGCCAGACTCTATTTTCATGAAATTTGACAAACAGTTAATACCAATGTCGGAGGAGGTTATAGGCTATGTTAGATCTCAATTGGATGTCACTCCCATTAAAAAAAAAAAAAATTCGCTTTTGCACGTTATTAATGAATTATTATTTACATGAAATTAGATACATAGATAGTGATTGCACTGAAGGATGTTATAGGCTATACTTGATCCGACGCCACGCCCACTTTAAAACTCACAAACGGCTGAACCGAATTTCTTAAAAATTACACAGTATATCCAATATGATATTTTATTTTTCGATCGAAGCAGGGGGAGCGGTACCCACCACACAAAGCAAATATTCTTAATGGCATATATATAGAACTATTATAGTCTGATCCCTCAAACTTGAAATGAAATACATACAAAGCAAATATTAATTTTCGCATATATAAAGGAGTATTACAGTGAAAGTCCTAAAAATTGGTAGAAATAATTTTCATATCGAATTTCGAATAGAGCGGCTAGGACCAAGGAGAGTAGTAGCCCTCATACAAAGTACATATTAATTATCACATCAAAAGAAGTAGCGAAGCGCACTTGGAAAAGCTAGTTACTTCTAATAAAGGTTATAAATTATATTAAAATAATTTAAAATAATAATTATAAAAAGACATGTTCTTGAAATGATAATCATGATTTAAAATTATATCTTTTGTATTAAATTCTTTGTTTTTGAATCCTTTTTTTTTTTTTTTTTTTTTTTTGTTTTTGGTGGGTTATACTCATTTCGGTAACTTGTTATCTTTTTATTAGTTATTCAGGAGAGTATCTAACGATATATAAGTATATTTTTCAACATGTATACTGTGTAGCCAATTCATATTTTTCACGTAGAAAATTACCTAACAATATTGACAACAAAATTACCTAACAATATTTTACAAAACGCACTATCTCTCCCGAGGGAAAAGTTAATGAGCACAACAACTAAGCAATTTAAAATATAATTTTTTTTTTTTATATTTTATTTCAAATTTAAAATAACTTTTCATTATTTTCAAAAAATTTTAATAAATATCACATCCTAAAAATAACATAACTACTTTAAGGGCACAACTTCAGAAGCAAAGAATAGGAATGATAAAAGAAGAACATTATTCTAATAACAACCATTATTTTTTATACAAATCCTAATTGTAAATTCTACTTCTTTTTCACTTTTTTTTTTAGAAGTTTTCTTTTTTACTTTATGTAATCATGGAGATCTATGCCTATAATTCACTCTTTTTTGAAATAGAAAATTAACGAATTGTCATATTTAGTTTAATAAAATTCTAATAGAGATTATCTTCAAGTAATATCTAGATAATTTTTTCATCGGCTCAATACTTTCGAAGACATTAAAATTTTTAAAAAAATTTAATAATTTCTGTTTTTCAAAAAACAAAAAAAAAATACGAAAAGTAGTAAAAATTATATTGGTTCTCTTTTATCATCACCATATTTTATTAAAATCGATGCATACACAATTAAAAGAAAATAAGAAAGATGTAGTCTGTCAAGCCCGACTATATGATACTCTATACCAATGTTTGTGCATCAAAATTCGGGGAGTGATCTTATATTAGACCTGTTGCCAATTGTGGGCCGATACTTTTACTAAGTGTAAAATAAAATATACGAATACAGAATATTATATTGATATTAACACTTATATGAATTTATGCACTTTAGAGTGATTTCAAAAGTGGGCTTATATGGGAGCTATTGTAAATTATGGACAGATCCTCATAAAATTTGGCACTGTGGTTTTTACTTATATAAAAATATTTGTGTTGAATATTAATTTCATAATAATATTTGTATAGGATTTATGCAAGTGATTTTTGGAAGAGGGGTTTATATGGGAACTATGGTCAATTATGGACCGATCTTCATGAAATTTCAGCGCGAAGATTGATACTAATAAAAGATATAATACTAATAAAAAAGTTCTTTATGACCGTTAAACCCCTATTCTGGGAGGACATTTGTATGGGGGAAATAATGGACCGATCATAACTAATTTCAATTCGCGACCTTTATTTTGTTCCCAAGGCTTACATGGGTAGACAACCAGCTATCCAGACGGATGAGCGGACATCGTTACAACGATTCAGAAAGTGATTCTGAATCGATTGTTATACTTTAAGGTAGGGGTCCGAAGATTTTTTCTGTGTGTTACAAACATCAGCGCAAACGGATAATACCCCAACCACTTAATGTGGTGTAGGGTATAAAAATAAATTTTCCTAACTCCTATTGAAATGTTTTTTTTTTTATTTTTAAATGGAAATAATTCATCGGTGCACTAACGAAAGGTACTGTATGTTTTGTTTTACTAATTTTCAGGATACCAAAAAAACCGTTTTATTTTGTCAATTCGCAACTTTTTTTTTCCATATTTATTATTATTTTTTTTTTATCTTCCTTTGAGATATTTAAAATTTTATGCTTTGAAAAAATCAATATCTTTTGGCGTTCGCAAATGCAAAAAAATTTTAAAAATCTACACATAGGATTTTTCTCAATTTATTTTTAATATCTCTTTTGTCTTATGTGAGGTAAAAAATAAAAAAAATTCTTTTTCTGAAAGAAACCGTTAAGATAATAGAAAACGCTTTGATGGACGAACGTGTGACTAGTAATGATACAAGATAGGGTAGTAAAAAATGAAAAAAATTAAAAAATTGCACATAGGACTCTTCGTCAGCACATTGACGAATTATTTAAATTTTTAAGTCTGTTGTAAAAAAATCAAAATTTAAAACTAAACAATTTACTCAGCATAGTTTTTAACAAAATGCATCTCTACTGCAATTACTTTAACACATATTTTTCAATATGGCAACCTTAAAATAAATAATAAAACAAACTAAAAATCATCAATGAATCAGCTGTTTTTTGTTGAGCAGTCATTTTACCTTAGGTGGGTAAAATAAATTACTTTTAAATAAAAAATTAGTACTAAAAATAATTTATTGCAACAAGTTTTTTTCAAAATTTCCTAAGAAAATTATTCATTCATATCTCCAAGTGCCTATTCTGATTATACCATTGAAAGAAAAAAAAAACGCAATTAAATGTTTATGGATTAAACTTTAAAAACCGCTCCTTGAAACCAATAAGAATGTTACACTTAAAAAAAATATATAAATAAAAACTTATCTTCAAGTAGGCATTTCAGTGATTATTAGAAAAAATACAAGTAAACTTTTACTTGTATTAAATATGTATAAAGTATGACTAGATTATGGACTTATAACAAATTATAAGGAAATAACAAAAATTTTGTATTTGATAAATAAAATACATATTATTTTATCTGAATCAATATCAATTCTAAAGCCATACTACACGTAATATTTGCATTTTGTTGTGTTTTTGTTTACAAAGTTTCACAAACTAAATGTTTATTTTTTAAATATTCAATTATTTATTGCCCTCCCCCTGTTTATTTTTTCCTATACTTGTGGCTACTAAACAAATTGATTTGTCTCATTAAGTCTTAGTGAAATGCCTTTTAACGATTTGTTGAATTTTAAATTATAGTTTGACAGTAGAAATATTTTATTATTTTATTGTTTCTTAAATAAAAAAAAAATAAAATAAAAAAAAACAACAATAAAAACTCAATTCAAAAACGCCTCTCCTATAAAAAGTAAATAAATTACAGAAATATCAAACAGCAACAAATAATACACACAAATAATTGTTAATCAACATGCACACAATAAATATATTTAAATATAAAGATAGTCGTCATAAGTACTATTCGTAGATAGTTACTCGTACTATTATTACTACTAACTTAAGTTTTTTTTTTTTTTTTTTTTTTTTGTATTTCTACAAATAAGTTAATAAAGACGACTGAAAAATGCACTTTACATTTAAGAGTTTATTTAGTTAATCAATTTTGAAAAACTAAAATAGTTTAAAAAAAATGGTTTCTGTAAACATTAAGGCTAATCACAGTTTAACTCAATTGTGTACTTTAAACTTTATTTTAGGGAGAGGAATATTTTTTTTCTTCAAATTTAATAAATAATCAATTTGAACAAAACAAATGATGTTATACGACGCGAAATTACGTACTTTCGTGATTTCGGCCGAAATCAAGTTGAAATTACGTAATTTCCCACACATTTTGTTATTCTACATAATTTTGTGTAATTTCCGCGCAACTCTGTACATCGTTGGAAAAGCTACTTTTTTTCAACTATGTATTGCATGTTTCAATCGTGAAAAGAAAAAAACCAATTGACAGCTGATCTTAAATTTAAACACAAATCTTAAAATTAATTATTAAAGTGATTTTGAAAAATGAAACGTATCCTGTTTACCTTTGCTTGTCTAACCATTTTTAATTGTTGAAATAACAATTTCTTATTAGCAAATTTTTCATTAATAATAATTTTCAATTTAGTAAATAATTGATTCTTATTTGTTTCCATTTCAAAATACTTTATTTACCTCTATAACAATTTAAAATGTAAACAATAAGTATCAGCTGTTCACGAAATTATATCAAATGTCATCTAGCCAGCATGAACACTAGATTTCGGAATGAAATTTCGTAATTTCGCGCCTGTCTGAACAAGGCTTAACATTTTGTTCTGTTGAATTTTAATTAATAAATATTTGGTATATATATTCGAAATTTCTATATTTTTAGAAACAATTTGTTTTTTGAAACTAAAATATATATTAAAAGGCAATTTTAATTGATTTCTATATATATTTTTATAGAATTTGATAAACTAATTCATTCGAATTAGAAAGATCTCTTATTACATTTCAGCATAATTTTTTTCTGTATAACCTATTTGGATCCTTTTTTTTTAGACAGACTAATTAACCCATATCGTTACGCAAATAACGGTTACATAAAAAGCTATATAGCGTAGGAAATATTTAAAATTTTGAATTACATTTCATCATATGAAAGCTTGTTATTAATATTAACCTGATGGAAGGTTATTTATGTTATGTGTTTAGAAGCAAATTATCATTTCTGAAACCCTTAAAAAATTATTTTAAAAAATGTAAAAAATTAAACGACTCGAACAAGTAATTCATATATATTTTGAAACTGTGTAGTGCTATATTATATTGGTATAAATCAGTAAAATATTTGTATCCAGTTTTTTTGTATATCTGCATTACCACATATGTGTGTCTGGTATTTGGTAATATACAGTATTTGGTAGTATTTTCCTTTGAAATTTTTTTCAAAAAAAATCAATTTTTTTTTTATGTAAAACGTGTTTTACCGGAAAATTGTCGTTATTGAAGCTTTGAAGAACTTGAGTGTGAAATGAATGACTAAAGAATATTTATTGAATGGCCTAAAGATTGTACTGATATTAGTGAAGAAGGCGCTGCTAGTAGCTTTTCTAATAGCAATATTCCTCGTTTAGTCCTTGAAGTATTCCTTTAAACGAAAATATTATTGTTTATCATATTGAATATAGAAAAGAAAAATTGTAAAATAAAATTTTTGTATATCTAAATGGCACTTGTGTTGAAAAGTTTGGTCAGCTTTAGTGTAAATAGAAATGAAGTCGTAGTTAATTAGAGTTTAGGAGTCCAATGGCCATTTACTACCCTGTAAATGAGAATAAGTGGATGTCTTACAATATCTAAAAGGGTATTCGCAACCCAATAAGTTTTGATGACCATGATGAAGGTCATCTTTTAGAACCAACACCTAAAATAAGACGTTATATCGTGAAGACTCCAACTCATTTGGAGATGCTGAATGTTCGATATGTAAAATATGTTTCTCAATACCATATTAAATACAATACTTTATTAAATAAAATAAAAATAGCCCATTCTGCCCGACCTAGGGATCGAAACAAAATTATGTATAATAGGTAAATTTTCTTAGGCTCCATAGTTACATATTTGGAAATTTCATCAATATCTGGAGCAAAAAAAAAAACATTCACGGTCGATTTGGGTTAAGAATGACATTACGAAGAGTTTTCAGCATTTTTGTATGGTGATTTAGTGAAATAGATCCACAGAAAAACATCATTTATTATCGTGTGAGATGTTTATATTTTCAGACATTTTATATTATATATATATTAAATACCTAAATATTTTATTAATATACGTTTTTTTTTCTTTTACATATTTCAAATTAAGATGAAATCAAAATTATGTCATTGTAGACATGATCCTTATTATTTGCTTGTTCAAATATTTCGATTGTGTCAAATGATTTTATGATTAAAATTATCACTCGATCAAACGAAATATCTACTATATGGAAAACTGAAATAAAAATGTCGCACTTTAAAATAAACTACTATATATTTTCAAATTCCCCCCAAAAACAAATATAATTTAAGAGTGCCATCCAACATAAAAATAGTTTGAAACACATGTATGATCGCTAAAACATTTAAATATTTTGTTGTTTTAGTGTGTGCTAGAGAGAGGGAGAAATTGTACATATTTCATGAATTTGTTCAATCTTGTATGAGCTAATCAGTATGGAGACTGAGTATTGTGCGCATATGTTGGATCCCTCAGAGTTTTCGTGTTTTGAGTTCGTTAGTGCTTGTATTATGTTATTGTCGTTGGTATTTGTTGCTAGCTGGTTTAGGTTGGATTGGAATTTTCAAGTGGAGCCCGCCTATTTCTGTGTTAGTTAGATGGTGGCGCTTGAACGGAACTGTATTGATGTTATTGATACACACTAGTCAGTCGGTAATCGGTAGTCGTCGCTGTTACTACCTGTCTATATTGGCAGTCGTGATGTCAGTAGCAGTTGCTTGTCGTTTGCGTGTTTGACAAATGTTTTTTTTTTTTTTTTTTTTTTTTTTTTTTTTTTTTTTGTGTACCTACTTTCCTCAAAATATATACATATTATATCAACGGTGTTTAATGTGTGTTTATGTACGTTAAATTTGTGCTATTTAAATTAAAAAAGGCATTACGGCATGCAACTTTTAAAATTAAATTAAAGGAAAAAAGAAAAAAGTAATATTTTAACTAAATATACAAAACTGCAAACTTTTTTTTATTAACTGGGCGAGAAACAATAATCTTGTCTCCATTTATATATAAAAGAAAAACAATTATTTACAAAATAATTTTATTATTTTTTAAAAATACCTAAAGCATTGGCCACACGCTCCTTCAATTACTTGTCAAGCAAAAAAGTAAATATTTAATTTAATTATAATAAACAATCAAGATGCAATAGATTTTGAAATTACAAAAAATAAAATAAAAATAAACAAATATTTAGCCAACAAAATCATCATAAAAATAGTGAAAATTTACAAAAAAACAAAGAAATAAACTTGTGTAAATATTTACATTACATTAAGCTTAAAATTTTTACAAGTGTACATGTGCCTAGAAGAGTTTTAAAATATCAACAAAATATTTCGATAAAAGTGTAAATCAAATATTAAAAAAATTAAATTAAACTATGAAACACTCCTGCTTTATTATATAGCATTCATCATCTGCGAAAATAGTTTCATTACAAAGGACATCTGTTCACATCTTACCGGGCAGCATTAGATTATATTGAAATTCCTCTAATACTGTCAGGTAAAGATGTCGTCCGGGTCCTTATTCAACATAACATTTTAAAATAAAAATACCAGTGTGTTAATAAGTTAAAAGCAAGTAAAATACCAATGTAACCATGGAGTAATTAAAATTAATTTAATGAACACAATGAAGTTTAGTTTTCGAGATATCAACAAAAATACTTTTTTTGTTTACTATATTTGAGATCTGATAATCAATTTATTCAATAAAAAGTAATAAATCGGAATGAAAGATCTCATCAAAATAAATCGTTCGTATTGTTTGGGATCTGTTTCACATATTAGAGTCAAACAGTGGGAACTCGTCAAGCCCTCATTCCAAAATTCTTAGTGTTATTTTTCGATTTTCGACAAATTTTATTCTTTTATCCCTTCTCTTTTTTTTATCCTTTCTCGTTACTCGCACCACCTAAATTTTTATGTGAAAAATCGAAATATCGTATAAAGAAAATTAAATTTTAAATATATTCCAGCTTAAATCTTGTGTTATTTTTAGAATAAACTCTCCATTATTTGCTTCAAATCAAGGGATTTACGATTATCGAGAATTTTGCGAACAAAATTTTCGAATAATCCCCCTCTTGGTGGTTTATTGGACGTTAAACATTTCTAAAGATTCAGTCGGTGATTAGTTTTTAAATATTAAGATTGCAAAATATATCTTCTCCAATTTTTGTCTTTAGCGACTATGTGCTTTGAAGAAGTTCTTGATAAAGTTCTATGCGAAAATGTGGCTTGAAAGTATTCTGCGAGTTTAGATGTAGTGAAAAGAACGACGTTTTGTTTTCTGACACAAATGATACCGTACGGTGTATTCATGAAATTACATAATTCGTTTATTTTATAACTGAAGTATATGTTAGCTTTCTCCTGAAAATCGGAAATAGTGCCTCATGTTTGGTCCCGTTTACATTGATGTTTTTAGAGTCTGCAATATTTTTTTTTTTTTTTTCATTTAGTGAAATATATATAAACCAAGGTTATGAAAATGTCCACCTCTGAGAATTTAGTATCAGTTTGACCATTGTCCCTAGTATATAACATACGTAAACCTAATAAGAAATGTTTTAAATCGTCTTTGCAATACTTTTTTGTATTTCTATATGATTTGGAATAAAATCCACTACTTAGAATTGATTGAAATCAATCTTCTAGCGATGTCAAAATCTATAACAAATTTTGAGAAACGAATACCATATTTTATTTCAGCGCCCGAAATTACATTGCAATTAGTTCTCATCTCTTCAGGTTCAACAGTTATAAAAATGTTTAAAATACCTTTTTTTTAGAAAATTTAGAACTTTAAATAATATAACATTAAATACAAAATCTTACTCAAGAAGTGGTTTCCTATTCACGTTTTTAACTTTTTTAGTTTCCATGAATATATCTATTTAAAAGAATACATCTTAATCTTAAATTAGTAATAAATATTCCAATCTCTCTGGTCCACTTTTGACAAGTATTTTCAAGTTACGGGACTCTCAGTGTTGAAGTCGAACGAAATTTAATCGAAAAAATTAGTTCGAAAATAATTTAAAATCTGAGTCCTTTTCATGCAATTTTTTTTTTCAACTCACTTTCATTCGACATCCTAGGACAGACAGTTAATTTTCTACGGAGTTCCATTAAATATTGTAATAGTTTAACGTTATTTTTTTCAGCCGAAAAAGCCTCAAATTTGGTTATTGATTTTAAAGAGAAATTAACTTGAAACTTTAAAAAAATTGTCTTTGGTTATATAGATGCCTGCACTTATTTCACTACTTACACACCTATGTATATTACAGAAGCATTTAATATTAGGTTTTTGGTTTTTAGTATTATGTTCTCATAACATAATCTCTATTTAATGCAAACGTTTTTAAGATCTGGCAAGACTTTGGTATGGGCAAACGAAATTAAATAACAACAAACATAACATGGTTTTCTCGTAATCAAAGCTTGTTTAATATAAATAAAAATTTGTTCAATAGGAAGGAAAGATATATATATATATATATATATATATATATATATATATATATATATATATATAGTTAGTGGTCCAACTTATTTCCTCAAATATTTCTGTAGTGTGCACATGGCCTAATCGAATTTGTTGCCAATACAATTGCTGCATATTAATTCCTAAAGTTCTTAGTCCCAAAGAGAGAATTTTAAAAATGAAGTCAATACTTAGTTATAAGTGGACCTAAAAAAATTACGGAAATAATAATAACAAATTCTTCGTATTTAATTTATATTTTTAATTGGATGAGCACGATGCACTATTGCAGCTGAATTTACGAATTTTATTGCTGATTTCATACAGGAACTATATATTGATTTACATTACTTCCAAGAGACCGGTTCCCTCAACTTTTCTAATTACCACGAATAGATATTTAAGAAAAACTACGAACGGAATGTATAATTTTATGATTGAAAGCACCATTACTTTCACGTATTAATTTGACCAGAGACCGGGAAGTTCTGATTTTAGTTGCTGTTCATTTAATATAAACGGACTCCCTTAATCATGAACTAACTTTGATTTCTGCGTGATGTTAACTGAACAGGATTGTTAGCAGATCTTAATATAAATCAGCTTTTTAGAGGTCACTAATGAACGCTATTTACAAAAGGGAAAGTATAAAAGTATTGAATATTGTAAATTACAGAAATTATGATGAACTACCTCTTTGTTGAATCTAACAATTAAGCGATCGGCAATACGAATTCAGTAGAGGCGGCTCTGCAGAAAATTTGCCTGCCTTCCTCTTGGAACGATTGTGTCATTACACCGTTTTGGCAAAAATAAAATGGTGGTTCTAGATATTTCCAAGGCGTTCTATGGAGTTTGGCATGCTACTCTTCTATTAAAACTTATTACTCTTAGTATCGGCATTACCAAGAGACCAATTTCTTGATTCATATCGAGATTTCTCAAAAATGGCGCTATACTAATGGAAGATGAGGTCACATCCAGACAGTGACGCCAATTCAACCATTTACTGGCTAAATTTAGCCATTTTTAATCCTGTGTAGCTTTTAAAACTTTTATTTAGCCATTATCCATTTTTTTTTTTAGCTATTTAAAGTAATTAAAAGTAATTTAATTAAATTGATAAAAAGTACATAAAAAAATCTATTCTACATGACAATCGTGACTATGACTTCCTACTCAGTGAATAAGTATCAAAAAAGAGAACAACTTCCAATGACAAGCCTATGTTAAATTCATTGGAAATGATCCGAATTTGCACTACGTCTGGATCACAAGTTCAGGATCTTATTAACTTCTTTGGATGTTCTTTGGTTGCTGCTATGGTATATTTTCCTTAAAGTTCTCCATTTCGCCAAATACTTACATAAATGAAAAGTATTTTTATTTTATTACATTTTATTAAAAATAATTTCAGAATTTAACACTTGTTTAATAAACAAATAAATGTTATTGACTAAATTGTAAGTATCAAAATTTATTTCCTGTAAGTATGATCTTGTAAGAAATCGTCCTGAACAAAAATATGAAAAAAATCATTTAAAATAGAAATTTTTAATATCTATATGATTTTAAAAAGTAGGTATAAGGGGGAGAATTCGTCACTTTTTTTGTTAAAATTCTCTATTCTCATAACTGTAAACGATATCTGTAAACTTTTTTTTTTTTTTTTTGCATTAAAGACTTTGATATGTTGGCTTTAATTTAAGTCACTTTGATCCTTTGATCACCACCATAGGTGTATAGAAAAAATTATCCAACATCCATCTTAAAGTACACCAATCGTCTCAGAATCACTTCCGTCCGTCTGGCTGGACGGCTGGCCATTTTTGTCACGAATTTTGCCATTTTTGACTATTATGAATTGGCAACACTGCATCATTTTTCATAATGACCTTCTAACTCAAACTTACAATTCATAAGAATTTTTACAGATGATAGCAACTTTTGCCATTCAAACTAATTAATCATATTGGTATTTTGGGCTTGATTTTAACAATCTCTGAGTACTGAGCGGTCGCACGAATAAATTGCACTTTAACGCTCGTTAAACCCAAACGCGAATAAGGTGTTGCTTCATCTGTATATATCTGTGGTGCAGACATTAAGGAATCAGGAGCACATGATGTTCTGACCATGAGAATAAAAATGTACCAGTAAAAAATAAATTGTTTAAGTGTCGAAAAAAGCATGTACCTCGTATTTTTTAAACGGTGTACTCGTATTTTATGGTTATACGGTTAAGATAGCTAACAAAATGTGATAAAAGTTTAGATAAGAGAAGTCAATCCTTCTTTATTATAATGTGTATAGACTACTTCTTTGTTTATGAATACGTTTAGCATGGAAAATAAAAATCAAGTTAATTTTCTGCCAAACGTAGATAAGGTGTGCGTTCAAATAAAACATAATAAGGAACACAACTTTTCAAAAGAGCAAAAAAACTATTTATGTCTCTTATTTTCAAAAAAGTATTAAAAAAAAATTGTTTTACAGTATTTATTTAATTAAAACCACGACTAAATCTTACATTTAATTTGTTTTAAATATTTTATAATATTAGCAATTTTAAATATTGTACTTTTTAAAGGTTCAATATGTATGAATAAAATAATGATATAGTGGATTTTGTATTGTAAAAAAATACATTTAATTACCATTAGTGTATAATTTTTTAAGTTTTTAAACTACATAGAAAAATATAAAAGTGGACTGCAATTACTTATATTAATTAAATTTTTGTTTGATTTTGCTCCAATCACCAAAATGATAATATTAATTAACTAGAATAATTGATTTTGGCCTAAATTTTTTTAATCAAATTAATTAGAATTATGATTGAATGTTTGTCTAAAATCAACTAAAAATTTTCTATTCCACAATTAATTAAATCCCTGCTTCAATAAAAACGTACTGATTAATATATAACTAGCGGACCCGGCGAACTTCGCCTCGCCCCAATTTTAAGCCTTCAGACAAACTTTAGAGTAATATAATATATATAAAAATTATTCCTTTACGCTAGGAATTTTCCATTTTTTCATTTGAAAAGCCATTAAGCAATAATTCCACACAAAATTCCATACAAAAAATCTATTTTCAATTTTTTTGATAAATATTGCACTGAGTTTCAACTGATTGTAATGCTTTTACCGTATATGGATATAATGCGTGATTTACGACAATCCGGAATCGGTTTAACAAAAAAAAAAAAAAAATAGCACATTTACTGTAGAAAATTACAATGTCAAAATGATACCTGTCAGATTGTGCAAAGTCTAAGTCAACGTATAACGCCATCTATCGGATTTTTGCTGAGAACTTTCTATTTTTTCATTTGGAAAGGCATTAAGGAATAATTTCACACAAAATTTCATACAAACAATCAATTTTCGATTTTTCCAATTTTCGACTTTTCGGAAGGGATTTTTCCAAAATTTTCTTCCGTAAAAACCTTCTCCTCGAAAATAAGAACAATTGACAAAAAATTTTACAGAAATTTGCCCAGCCGTTCTCATTTTATGAATTACTATACATTTTTTACACCATTTTTATATATATAGATTATTTATTGAAATATTAGAAATATTAAAATGAATATAATACCTTTGACCTCGAGTATCTCATCAAGCTCACATGTGATTATCGGTGACTTTATTTATTTATAAGGATTTATAAGATATATATCAAGTTTCGTTTCTCTCTATAAAATTTTGATGTTATACACTTATTTAACTAGGTTTTACAATAATATATGTACGTATACATATATATTCAATTCCCGAAAACTTCACATAAAAGGGTTCATCTCTGCGGGACTTTCCAGATTATTATCTAATCTGAGTGCCCTTGCGACCTAGTACAAGATACCAATAAAAATATGACAGATATCGGAACAAATTGTCAAAAACAATTAATATGAACTGACCCTATATACATATATAAATAATCTTTCATAGAACAGCTTTAAACAAACTGTGATCTTGAAATTTAATATAACCTCCGGTAACAACGACGGAAACATCTACAATAGCGTCGAGAGATTAATAATATCATCAAATATTTAAAACTCGTACTTAGAAAATAATTATACATTAAAATTAGGTAAATCTTTCGTATTATTATATTTAAACGATATATTGAGCCCAAGCGATTGAAAATGGTTAAAAATTGTATTAAAGTTATTTATACCCTACACCACGGATAGAAAAAGTTACTTAACACCCACCTTAAAGTATACCAATCGACTCAGAATCACTTTTTAAATAGATCTAACGATGTCCGTCTGTCTGGCCGGCTGGTACGGTTCGCAATTTTAAAGATAATTCAATTAAAATTTATAATACAGGGACGAAGCCCATTGAAATTGGTTATGATCGGTCTATTATTTCACCTAGGCCCCATTCAAATGTCCCCCCGAAATAGTGTATAAACACTCAAAAATGTCTTAAAAATAAGAATATTTTAATGAAAATCGGTGCAAAGAAGTTCTATGAAGAAGTTTTACTCGTATGTAAGTAGAAAAGACATTGTCAAATTTTATGAGAATCCATCCATAATTTACCATAGCTCCCATATGAACCCACTTCCAGGAATAGCCCTAAAGTGCATAAAATCATCTAGATGTTAGTATCAACGCATTATTCTGTATTTGTATATTTTATTTTATATTTAGTAAAATTGGCCACAGGTGTAATATAAGACGTACACAATGGTGTAGGGTAGCATATAGTCGGTCTTGACCGAATACATCTTTCTTTCTCGTTTCATTGACACGTTTTTCTTTTTTCATTATATCTTTTAAGAGCTGTCGATTTTTGTCAACAAATTTTAAACAAATTAAAAAGTTAATTGTATCAATTAATAATATAATTAAATGTCAATAGAAAATTAATTAATTGTTTAATAAAAACAAAAATTATTTGGAGTAATTTTTTCTGTGTGGTTAATAATTTAAAAAACCAACATAATTCAAATAGGCTAATTTATTTTGGAATCGGAGCAGAGGGAATGGTAGCTCTATACAAAAAATAATGATTATTGGAGTAAAACTTATTTGTGGGTTAAACTATTAGAGCAAAAGTTTTAAAATTATGTGGGAATAATTTCATTATCAAGAATCATAACTGATATGAAAATGGAGCGAGCAACTCTAGGGGAAGTATTAGCCCACATACAAGTTAAATCTTAATTATCGTTTATATATGGAACTAATACAGTGAAAGTCTCGAGCTTTTGTGGGAATAATTTTCTTGTCACGTTTCACAACTAATATGAAAATAGGTAGGGTAGCTTTACAGGGGGTAGTAGCTGCCATACAAAGTGAATATTTATTATTGTATATCTAAAGAACTATTGAACCGATTCATATTCAGCATGTATAAATTATTCAGAATTGGTATATGAAAATAAAAAACTCATAGAGATAGAGGGTTTTGCACTAAAAAAAATAAAAATAAAATATTTATTTTGTAAGATAAAGGGATACAAAAACGTTGATAAAATTGGAAAAACTATGAATTTCCATTTCAAATTTATATCATAGATGAGCGTTGTTATAGGGAATATAATGGCATCATAAGCGCAGTTTCATGAAGTCCTGAGATAGAGGGTTTTGACAATGTTTGTTTTTTTTTTCATTTTTATAAAAATAGATTATTTCTAATTTATTTAGGTGTGACTTCTGAAAAAAAAAATAAAATAATTTTACGAAATCTTGCGCGGTATCTCTCTACTATAAGAATTTTAAATTAATAATCACAATTGAGCACTGCTGGAGCCTTCTTAAATTTGCTTTTAACTTGGATCCAATTACTTTACAATTGCCAAAATTCTGGGTAGTTTAAATAGCTAAGACTCTATGGGACTAAAATAACATTTCCTATTGCGGCTGCTTCTATTGTAACGGCAAAATTCTATGTCTAAACAGAAAATGTTAAAAACACTGTTGCATGTCATTAGTGTCATTGGTGTCTTTTTATGACACACTTTGTTATGATTATTCGAATTTATTCAGACTAAAGAAGCAAGACAAGCACTTACTTTGTCGTGTTTTTAGTAAACTGGTCATACGACAAATTGTTTTGCAAATTTTTATTGCTTTTAGTTCAATACTCTTCAGGACGATTTTTTCTATTATACGATGTACAAAAGTTGTACCTTGGAACATGAGAAAAGTCAGCATATGTTTTTCAAGCTAATATAAAATATATTAAAAATATTTTTTATTTTTATTAGAGAGAAGCTTTGATCATTCTTTTCCTCAGAGTCCTTCAGCTCATATTTGATTTAGAAGAAATGAACACATTACGTGCCATTACGCGGTCGAACATATTTGGCATAGCTCTTAGGAGCTTCTCTATTTTTTGTGCTAGGAATTCGTTCTTGTGTCATTTTCTTTTTCAGAACCGAGTACAATCTAATTCTTTAGGTCCTTATTAAGCTTGTTTATTACCCTGAACTGTCAAAACATTTTTTAGTCGGTTAAGAAAGATATTGTAATCAAAAAAGATATTTAAAATTAACGAAAATTTTGTGTTATGTTTTATTCGAGCGCACACTTTATAGCGATTTTAACCAATTTCCTTGTAACAGAATTTCATAAAGATATGTTTCAAAATTAAAAACTCATATTTTTATCTAACAGGTGTTACGAATTTTAGACAACTCGAAATACTTAAACATACTACATGAATAGTTCTTCAGATATGACTTGATATATATAAAATGAAACATTTCAGTGCTAAATATAATTAAAAACCATAAGATCTTTAAATTCTTTATTCATAGTCTCAAATGGCTCATTATCAACGAAATTTATGGATTGCTATCTTTATTTTGGAAAGAATTAAACAAAATCTAAAAATACTTGTGAACAACAACTTCAAATGACATTTGGTTTAATTTTAAACTCATAAATGTATTCATATACATAGTACATAGTTGAATTGCAAGCAGGGCTGCCAGATTTGGGGTTTTGACACCAAATTTGGGGAACTTTTATTGCAGAAAGGAATATAAATTTTGATTTGGGGATTGAGGATTTTTTCGGGGTAATAATGTAGTAATTGCGTATTTTATTTAGTTAATAAAATTGGAATTTTTCACAAAAGTATATAATCTTAAAGATGTTGAAGATACATATCATTATGATGAACTTGTTAACGATCTTTACAAGCAACGCATTTGTAGAATCCATATGCATAACCAAATTTCGAAATAGCATGCACTATGAACTTCAGGAGGCATCTTAACTCATTAATATTTACTCTTCCTGATTGAGTGCAATTGGAATTATTGGCAGTTATTTTTGAAGTTTAAAGAGTTGCAGGTTTTGCTTTCTTATTTAACTAAGCAAACGACGATTTAAAAGTAATAAAAAAAATTGTGGAATATCCCAGCAAAAATAAATAGAAGTAATTTTTAAGGAAGACCTATTTCATTACTTCCAAAGTTTCAGTAAGTAAGCGTTTCTTGTGCTTAAGAAGTTATTAAAAAGTGATTCAGATAAATTTTTCTGATATAAAAAGTTGAAAATTTACAAATAATTGTTACTTAATAATAACTATTTTATTCAAATGAAAAAAATTGTTATGCATATTTTTTTTTTAATAAAAAATATTTGGTTTATATAAAAATTAAAAATAATTTCCTTGAATTGATAAAAAAAAAGTACATAAAAAATCAATTTTACGTGACATCGTGACTATGACTTCCTACTCAGTGAATAAGTATCAAAAAAGAGAACAACTTCCAATGACAAGCCTATATTAAATTCATTGGAAATGATCCAAATTTGCACTACTTCTGGATGACAAGTTTAGGATCTTATTGCCTTCTTTGGATGTTTTGTTTTTGCTGAGATATTAATGATAATACTAGAATATTAATTATAAATTATCAATCTTTCAGAAAAGAACAAAACATGTCGTTTGTCAATTTCTTAAGGTTTCGTTTTTCTCAATATTCCTTTTATAAAAAAAATCGTCCTGGAAATGCTCATAATACCGCCGCCAATTAAATATACTCCCACTAAAAGAGCCTAATATATTTTTTCAATATATTTTTTTTATTTTATTTTTATTCGTCAAATATAAACAATAGTAAAATAAATGTTTTGCACAAATATTTCTACTGGATATTACCATGACCATTAATATCACAAAAAAAATTTTTGGTTCTCGGTAATGGCAACCACTTAGTAAAGTAGTTTCTTAGTAATGAGGCGTCATTATTATTTGCCTACTCTATATTACACAAATAAGTATTCAATAGAATAATAGCATAGTAATATTGCAATCACGTGAATCACTTGGCTAGAGCGCTGGATTAACAATCAGAAAGTTGATGATTCATGCCTATTATGAAGCTGTTAGTTCTTTAACAAAAAAAGGCTTTTGTCACTTAGAAAATTAAGTGCGTAATGGTGTACTGAGTAAAACGTTAGTCATTAAAAACGAATGGTTAATTTGTGCCAAAGTTCAAATCTCACTGACGGCAACATTTTTTGCTTTTTTTATTTTTATTTTATTTTTATTTAGGTACATATTTTTGAATACTCCTAGAATAACTACATGAATTTGTGGACAACTCGAACAAAAATAACTAGTTATTCAGGCAAAAAATAAGTAGTTTATTTTTGTTTCTAATTATACCTGTTAGCTTACCAGGAAAGCAATGTTTTTGGTGGGAGGTTAATATTTAAGACTTTAATCCAACATGTTAAATAATTTTAATTCTAAAGGTATGTATAGTACCAATTCCCCTGATATACAAGACGGTGAATCTGAAGTTAAATATATAATGTATTTTTGAAATACATATCGTCGATGCGCTGACAAAGAGTCCTATATGTAATTTTTTTATTATCACATCTTGTATCCTAATTGGTCATACGTTCACCCACCAAGGCGTTTTCCATTATCTCAACGGACTTCGAAGTTACAAAAAGTTCTACGTGTAGATTACCTTGAGAAAAAGAACTCTTTTATTTTTACTACACAAGACTTTTTTTAAGAATAAAAAAATATATTAAAAAAAATTAAAAGATTCTTATTCAAAAAATTTTATATATCGATTTTTTTAAATTTCTTTAGCCATTCGCGAACTACAAAAGATATCGAAAATATAAAAATCAAAATGAAAAAAAGTAGTAAAAACACATAGGACTTTTTGTCAGCGCACCGACGATATGTAATTAAGTAAAAATATTAATCTAAAAATTATATATACATATAAAAAGAAAGAAAAGAAGAAAAGAATAGTTATTAAAAACAAAAAGAAAATTATTTTGAATGATAGTGTCTTTTTTGTTGAATGGTGATTTTTTATGGGGAATTTTCTTTTTTAATTTTGGGATTCGCCAAAAAAGTTTCTGGCAGCCCTGATGGCAAGAAAACATACTCATCATACTTAAAATTAACATACAATTTGAAAGACTTTTATGGCCCATATTGACAGAGAGCACTTTAACAATGATGTATATAATGGGTTTTTATTTAAATCTGAGAAAAAAAATATAGAAATTCTCTTAGAAACAAAAAAAAAAAAACATAAAAATTGAGATTTTTATTTCATGAGTAGGAAGAGTATTCGTCATAAAATAAGTAAATAAAATTAAGTTTAAAGTTTTTTCTCACATTTTTATCTTTATTTTTTAAATTTGCCTGCAAATGTCAAAAGGCCTTTTAGAAGATTTGAAATTTAATTAACTTTTAAAACTTTCTTTTCCTGTATTGCCTCTTGTTTCTTGACCTGATTATAATAAATATGTTTTTATAGGCATGTATTTAATAATATTTCAACAAACTAATAAAATTCTTATCATTAAGCTATCGTAAACATTTATCAAACAAATAAATATAAGAAAAAAAAAACTATAAATAAATTTCGACAAAAAATTTATGAATTCTGCTCAATGGCAATTTTTATTTGTAATTTCAAGATTAAGAGACTTTTGATTATTTAATCATCATAAGCAAGGACCGGAAGTTCATGCAAATGCATATTTTTTCCTTTACTCCTAGAACAGAGTAAACTAAATATCTTTGCGTACCAGAGAATTTGCTTTAAAATGACATCGTTTTGTTAGCGCATATTTATGCATATTTTGTTTAAAATGTATGTTTTTGCACATTTCGCCATAAATGCATATTTTTGTATCATATTCAGTGCAATATTTCAATTTAAAATTATTTTTGTGTAGAAAAAAATAATTCCGTGGACTTTTGATAAAACGACTTAAGTCTACATTTAAAAATTTTCAGAAAAGCTAAAAAATGTTTTAAAATATTAAAAATAAGCAATTTCTCCAAAACTAACAATCACAGAAGGACGTTGAATATTGTAAAAGGTGCGTCATCAAAAGGTTCCTTATTTATCTCATATTATGATGTGAAATTACACTGAGTAAATAATTTCGTTTCGGAGAAGTATTGTTCTAAAACAACATCACTGAAAAAAGTTTTTAGTATATTAGTCTAAAATACAGACTTTCAGTTTCAAATTTCTAGTCATTTATCAGAAGGCAAAACAAGTTCGTTTAATATAGAGTTATGTATATAAAACATTTGTTTTGGTTGTCATACGTTTTTGTAAAACAACGAGAATTGATTAATTCCTTCTAAAGAAGCTATCAATGAGATTATTCTATCTGAGAGCACAATAAGCTGTATAGAGCTGTATATATCATTTTAGAATAATTGATCAATCATTAAGACCGCAGCCATTGATAGAAGTGTTGCCAATACAGTTGTAACAATTTTAAATTCAAACGAAGAAATAATAAAATCTTTCCACATAATTTAAAAATGCATCCATCACATCTGTTGATGTCTAACGATAAATTTCTATGTTCAAAAGCTATCTAAGGTCTTCACTGTATATTTATTTTTAATTTAATATGATACTGAATTAAAATTTTATGTTTTTTTTTAATAAAAGAGAATTTCTTTAGCGCCTAATCATAAGAAACATTAGAATATTAAGAATTATATTTAGTAACAAAAAAAAATAAAAAATAACTAGATAATTAAAAAGAATCCTTAAAGTTATTAAATATTTTTGACGTTCATTAGAGCTTAAAGAAAAGGGGGCAAAATATTGTTCTAAATTTAAGAAATTCATTGTACAAGACAAGTTTTGAAGATTATATCACGAAAAAATAGCATTACCTTCAATATAGAAAAGCTTGCATACATTCGATAGTGTAAACAAAACCTGCTCTGATATATCATGAATTTCTTTTTAATGGTAGAATGTAAAATTACACAAAAGACATGTAAAATTGCAAAGGAATAAGAAAATGTAATTTTTATTTTTAATTAACAGAACAGACAACTGAAGATACTTTCACACTTTCAAATATTTAACTAAATAAGATTACATAAAAAGTAAAACTTTACTAAACCAGTAATTTACATTGCTTGTGGATAACTGCTTATAACACAGTGCAACAAGAAAAAAATTACCTTAATAATTTCAATGCAAACTGAAAGTGTCTAGCAAAACTCTTAAAGGAGTTTTCAAAGTTAGTTCGAAATTCGGTTTTATGGCCTTTTTTCAAAGCCTTTTTTTCAATATGATTGACATAAAAATCATTCAAATTATTTAATATAAATGTTATTATATATTGTTGTTGTTTTATAGACTACTAGCATTATTATACTAGATTTTTGCCCATTTTTGTCATAATGTTGTTTACTTCATTTGAATTGACCTTATTTCTAAACTATTGAACCGATTAAACTGACACATGGCACATATATATATATTAGGGTTATAACTTTTATTTACATTTTTTTTTTTTTTTTTGCAAATATTAAAATGGCCTTAGCATAGTCGAATAGGCCATTGAAATTTATTTTAAAAAGTGGTATTACTTTTTCGCGGTTATCAAAAAAGTTGACCTACAAAACGCGGTAAAGTTTATAAATCATTTAAAAAAACGTCATGTAATGTAATTGTTTAAGGTAAATTTATTTTTTATATAATTAAATGTTTTAAATATACCAAGTTTGTGTTTAATACTTAAAAATAATGGATTTAGAAAAAAAAAGTCGTTTAAGCGTTTTGCTAAAATATAGACAAAGGCTTTGTCCAAATTTATAGATAACACAACAATATGGAGAAACACTACAGATATCGTCCATTACATTTTATCCATTGTGCAAAACAACGCGCACGTTCAACTCGAAGTTTATGTCTTTTAATAATTAAACAATATTTTTCACTTTACTATTTTACTTTAATAATAAAATACTTAAAATTTTTTATTTGAAATGAATTTACTTTTTTTTTTTTTCTTTGGGTGATTTTAAAAAATCGTTTTTGTGTGTAAGATTTTTATTCCATAATGACCCAAAAAATTGTTGTTTGTAAATAATACAACATTCGCCATCACGTGGTGTTGGGGCTAAAATTTGGTTATAGCCCTAATGCATATCCTTAAAGGAAGTACTTATTGGATGTCTCTTACACTTTTTTAATAAAGTGTTGTTTTGGTTCCTAGTAAACAAATTTCAAATTTAGTAAATATTGTTATCAATATTATAAAAATATCACAGTATAATAATAGTGGGCGAAAAAGAGGTGTGGCATTAATACAGATAAAATTTTATCATATACAATATTTTCTATTCCTTGTGTATGTCAAATTTTATGTAAATTGTTCTAATAAATTTTCCAAAAAATATTTAATTTTTGTGCCAAATTACATTTGAACTTTCAAAAAAAATTAATTGTTTACAAAAAGAGTGCGTGACATTTTTTGTTGTTCTATATCTTATACTTCCTTTCGGAGGATCACTTAAATCGGTTGAACAATGTTGTTATAATCTTGTTATGAAAAGTAGGCGTAAAAGGAAGAATCATTTAATTAAAATATTACATGATATCTAAGGAAAGCTTTGCACTTTATAAAACAATAAACACTCATAAGCGTATTGAAATTTACTGATTTAAATGCGTTTTATTTATGCACATAATGAAAAAAGTGCTTTAAAATATACGAAATTTAAGAGCCCATAAAGTCAAAATTCGAACTAACTTTGAAAAACCCTTTGGATATTTAATTAATCTCATGGTATACTTTCATTTCGCATTGGAGTCATTGAGATAATATTTGATGACGCAAAATTTGTTGCATAGTGTAATTCGATTGAAAAACCAATTACTTTTTTATGCCGATGTTCCCAAATTCATGGGTCTTATTTATACAACTCCTAGAAACTACTAATTGAATAAGAAGTTACTTACTACATAAGAATCAAATAACGAGCAAACAAAAGTATAAATAAAAACAAATCTCTATCTTCTTAACGAGTAAAGTAATACAAAAGTAATTAACAGTGTAAATACTTCAGGTATTTGTTTAAAATAGTAAATTACAAAATTAGATAAAATTTATTTAGTTACTGTAAAAATGGAGATATAGTTAAAATAAAAAAGTGTTCAGTTTTTTTCCATCTAAGAAAAATATTTTTGGAGACTATATATATACACTGCCTGCCACTTGAATAAGGAATCTCATTTTTTTTAACTTTAATTAAATATATCTCTTAAACTAAAGTTTAGAAAAAAATAATTTTTTGCGCAACCAAATTTCAGAATGTTGGCTTTAGTTTCCTGAAGAAATAAAAAATATACATATTTTGTTATACTAAAATTATGCATTTATTTAAAGAGATGTATTTCTGTGATACTATTTCGTGTGTCACTTGAATAAGGAATTCTTTTAATATTAATCAGGAAGGCTGTGATTTGAATTTCTTTCAATATAAGCGGCTAGAGAATTTTTAATTTGATAGTTTTTAAATAGCTTTTATTCAAAATAGGACGTGGTAAGGCTCTTAATAACTCTGAAAAAGAAAAAATTCTGATTTTGAAATCTCAGGATCAGAATCCGGTCCAAATAGCCAAAAACATTAATAGAGGAAAGACAGTTGTGTACAATTATTTAAATAACGTAGAAAGATATGGAAACAACATGAAAGGGCGGAAGAAAATGGCAACAACTCCAAAAGACGAAAAATTCTTAGAATTGCATCAAATTCTCGTCGGTATTTAAAATACGTGAAAAAAGTGCAGTCAGTGCCGTTCTAAGAACAGTGCACCGTATTTTAAAGTCGTGCCCATACATAGTCCGACGAAAACTGCAAAAAAACCACCACTTAATGAAAAACGTTATTTAAATAATTGTACACAAAGTCTACAGTTTGCCAAAAATACAATGACATGGTTCGACAAATGGTTTAAAGTTGTATTTTCCGATTAAAAAAAGTTTAATATTGATGGTCACGACGGGTATAACTATTACTTCCATGACCTAAATAAGGAGAAATTATTTTTGAGTCGCAGATACAGCCGAGAGGGCGGAATAATGGTATGGGGTGCCATTTCGTATTATGTAGAGATTCTGATGAGATATCTTCAGTACCATAGAATTGGTTTTTGTATCCAACAAAATGACTGCAACGACTTACAAAAACATTCTGGAAAAAGTATTTCCAAAATTTAATGATTTCTTTGGACCCATACCTTGGACGTACCACCACGACAACGCTCCGATTCATAACGCCAGAGCAGTAAAACAATGGATTAATCAACAAGGTGTTCAACTTTTGGATTGGCCCCCATATTCACCAGACCTGAATCCAACGGCTTGCAAGAAAAGTTTATGAAGGAGGAAAACAATTTGAGACGATAGAATCCTTAAAGTATGCAATAACGGAAGCATGGAGTTCAATTTCGCTAAATTACTTAGAGTCATTATACAAGTCGATGCCAAATTGCATTGTTGAGATTATTTCTAAAAATGGTGGCAGTACTCATTACTAATTAAATGCTAGAAGATATTAACTTTCATTTTTATAACCTAAAATTTAAAAATAAATTACAGTTTGTTTACTTTAAAATATTTCTTATTCAAGTGACACACGAAAAAGCACCACAGAAATACATGTTTTTAAATAAATGCATAATTTTAGTATAACAAAATATGTATATTTTTTATTTCTTCAGGGAACTAAAGCCAACATTTTGAAATTTGGTTGCGCAAAAAATTATTTTTTTCTAAACTTTAGTTTAGGAGATATAATTAATTAAAGTTAAAAAAATATGATTCCTTATTAAAGTGGCAGGCAGTGTATATATTGTTTTTTGAACAGTCCATGTCTTTATTTTCGCTAATTAAATCTATAATGTGAAGTGTCACAGTCTCCAAAAAATCTTCACAATAACATAAAAACAATTTCACTCCATTGTATCTTTATACTCTTTGGCTGCTGTTCAACGATTTCCAGTTTAATTTTTAATGCGAATCACACACTTTTAAACGAATTTAAGTCTGTTTAAAACCAGTTTACGACAAGTTTGAATTAATAAGGACTTTCGTTTAGACATTATAATCCCAGAAACTGGAAGAATTGTAGCGAATAGTTCAAAGGTAATTCTCTTAACACATAACGCAAATAACACTGGTAGACAAAAAAAAAAGTGGACTAAGTGGAATTTGACCTGTTAAACACGAATCTACTTTAAGTTTTTTACCATCAGGTCATGATTTTTTTTATGGGCATGTCTAATATCTCCCCTATAATAAGGCGAATATATTTAACCATAACTCGAGAACTGATTGTCTGATTTAGCCAATTGAAACATTAAATGATGCAAATAAAAATTATCTTTATGCCACCATAACATTATTTTTATCTGCCCAACAGTTTCGGAGTTGTTCAGAAATTACTGTCATGCAAAATTAAAGAATTTCTTTCCCGAAAATTTATTTTATGAAATATATATATATTTATTTCTTTAAACAAAAATAGTTGGATTAAATGGAATTTGACATGATAAATAAGAATATGATTCCACTTTTTTTTAACGTATTGATTTTATTTTAAGTGTCTGACTAATATGACGATTTTTAATCTCAGTTGTACACCTGGGGTTAATATAATACAAAAATTTTTCATAAAATATCTCAACATAAGATAAAGACAATGTGCTTAAGATAATAAGAAAAATGTTTATT
Source organism: Protocalliphora azurea (assembly GCA_932274085.1). Taxonomy (NCBI): domain Eukaryota; kingdom Metazoa; phylum Arthropoda; class Insecta; order Diptera; family Calliphoridae; genus Protocalliphora; species Protocalliphora azurea. Next base: position 5,070,391 of record OW026521.1, on the reverse strand, counting down.
TTAATTGTTGTTCCCAACATACATTTATTTAAAATTTAAAACTATAAAATTATTTAGGGCTATTAACTTATTAAATATTTACTAAAAGTTAAAGCCTTAGATGAAATGACATTGTTTTCATACAAAATACAGCTTACAGTTAAGCTTTAACTTTGGATACAAATCTTATAAGTTAACAGCACTTAAGCGAAAATTAAAGAAAAAAAAAGTTTACTAAACTGTTTCAAAGCCCTCTGACATTATGAATGCTATTAATGAATAACAAATTCTTCTACATAGAGAAAAAAATGCATATATTTGAACATTTTTTTCATAAATATTATGAATCGAACATGAATTTTTTTCCCAAACTTTTTTCATAAAAAATGAAATTTTATTCATAGATATTATTAAATTGTTCATAATGAAAATTGTAGGAATTTTGCAAAAATTTTATTAAATCTTTGATTTATTTTTATTAGATTGGATTGCAAGTGTTAAATGAAAATAGTTATACATAAAAATAATAACAACAAATGCCTTAAAATGGCAAATTCCAAGGAAAATCTGTAAAAAAAATAATTTTTATAAATTCACATAATTTTGCTCACATTCCCCAGCACATCATTTTGATAAAAAGCGCTTCTGTTGTTTCTGTTCCCAAAATGTAGCTAAAAGTCATTAAAAACTTAAAATTTTCCGAAGAAAATGCAAAACTTTTTTTTACAAATGGAAAATATAAATGAAAATTTTAACAATTTTTTCAATTTTCTTGAAAAATTGTAACCAAAGTTTTAATGCTTAAGAAATTATGCTTAAATATTATGAACTAAAATCAATGAAAGCAAATTTTTATATTTATGTACAAACTTCTTTCTGTTTACAATGAATACCTTTAATCTTAAAAATAATTGTAAATATTTATAATATATTTCTATCAAATATATAAAATCTACAATAATAAACTTAATAGTTGTCAGGGAGTTGTGAAAAACAGTTGTCAAAGTGTGAGATAATTGCTTTTAAAGGTAGAAATAAAGTTAGATAAAAAGTCATACGCATTCAGTGTTGCCAGATTTGAAGATTTATCGTCATCAGTTTTGCCAAAACCTAAGTGGGAAAAAGTGCTAGAATTTGCAAAAGAAAAATTCTAGAAAGTGCTAAAAATAGAAAAGGTGACACAAAAAAGTGCTAAGAACAAAAACTGTTTGCATTTGTAAAAAAAAATAGATATATTTAACCATGTCACAAATATATATATATATATATATATATATATATATATATATATATGTTATTTGAGTTATTGTGTTATATGTTATTCAAAATATTATATTATTTAACTTTTTTTTAAAAAATTTATAAAATTTATAATTAAATTGAAAATAACATTATAGCATTGTGAAACCAGTTTTTAATAATTCTGTTGAAAATTATTTTGTTTTAAAATTTAATTTAATAATAATAAGAATTTTTTATTTAAAATTTTTTTGCACAAAATTTTTCATCAAAATTCAAATTTTCACCAATAATTCAAAAATAACAAAAATTCATATCTTTACATAAAATTAAAATTTTTGCTAAAACAAATTATTTATTAGAAATACGACTAAAAAGAAAAAAATAATAAAAAGTAAAAAATTTATAGTCAGTCATGCCCGACAATATGATACCCTTCACCATTGCGTTTGAGCCTCAAAATGATTTTCGATATTTTCAGAAATGGCCTTATATGAAACTTATGGCCAATTATGAACTGATCCTTATGAATCCTTGGTACTATGATTTCTGCTTATATGAAACTTGTATCAAATATTATCTTAATACTGTCATTTATGCGTAGTTTAAGTAATTTTCCTATTGCGGGGGAACACTTGCATGGGGGCCAGTTGAAATAATGGACCACAATAACCAATTTCATTGTAAGAAATGATGTCGATAGGACGATGGCCGCCCGCCCGTTTATCGGTTGAAATGGGGTTTATGAAGCCCACCGATAACTGAATATATATATAAGCCAATACGTAAAATATAAAAATTCGTTGAATCGCGAACATTTTTACTCATAAAAATACTTTAAACGATTTATTTTAAAGTCCACATTTTCACTCTTTAACGTTAAAACACAATTTAGTTATCTTATAAATTACAAAGAATGTACGGAAATTGTGGTCTATTATAATCGGACGCATGGGCGTTTAAGAATGGTATGATGTTAAATTGACTCAATAAGTTATTATGAATCGAATGGATTCTTTAAGTGGAGGTCCAACCATTTTTCCGCATAAAATCATATATATATGGTGGTACCGGTTAAAATGATATTGTACAAAATACAAACGAAAGTATGTTAGGAAAATGACTGTTTTGTAACGTATTTTTAATTTGATTTCATTTACTGATTTTTTATTACAAAATAATTTTCAATGAAAAACTCTTGTCCGAAAAAATCACTTATTCTCTTCCTTTTGAATACCAAGTGATGTATGATGTATTTTCATTTACTTTCTTTATATATATATATATATATATATATATATATATATATATATATATATAAAACGATCGGAAATCCTTTCGAGAATTTTGCTATTGAAATTCAGCAAAATCTGTTCATAAACGGCGGAGATATGTTAAAAACGGGTTTAAAAAACCATTTTTTGATTTTCTGAAGCCTCTATATAAACTAGGGATTTTGTTTTTGCAAAGAAAATTTGAACAATTTTTTATGAATATTTATGCTGAACAAAATCGATCCAATAAAAATCGAGATTTCGGGCAAAATGCATTTTTGTTTTTTTGAAGCCCTCGTTGAAGCTAAGGATTTGTATAGATCGGTCATAAATATTTTTACAAAATTTCGGTTTTTTGAATCAACCAAATTGGTTCATAAACAACCGAATTATGGGCTAAAAACTGAAAAAATCTATTAATATACACCCACAAACATTTTGTATTAAGCATTTCAATGACTATTATTGTTCTTGTTGTTGTTGACAATATCAGTATTATAATGATGGTTACAGTTTTTTTTTTTTTTTTTTTTTTTTTTTTTGACAACAGTAGTACTCGTATCAAGGCGAAGTCAAGGAGAGGTTAAGAGCACAGCCGTAGATTATAAAAAGCAAATGTCACAGTTTGTTTACATTTTTTTTTTTTTTTTGATTATTTTTTTTTCCGTTTGTTTAATAATTTAAAGAAAATTAGTTTTTTTTCCTCGGTGCAATTATCCGACGTTTCATTTCATATTTAACCCCACAATTTGAATCATTAAGAAAATTATAATACAACCGAAAAAATGAATGTTTTTGGTCAACGTTTTTCCTTTTGTTAATCATTGGATACACTATACATTGACAACCCAATGATGTTCTTCCCAAAAAAAAAAAAAACAAACATGTTGTTTTTGCCTTGTTGAGTTTGTATGATGATTATTGATGTTGTTGTTTCTTGTATATGCAGTAAGTTTGTTTGTATATATATATCCAATGATATATAAATATATGTATGCCTATAAGTTGTTGTTTTTTCTTTTTCTTTCTTTTTTTCTTTTTGGTTTAAGCAAATGTGTGCATTACTTTTTTTAATTTTAAATATGAAAATATTGAGGCATATTATTTCTTTTTATTTGTTGTTAAAGTGGTGAAGGGTAAATAAGATTGTTTTTCTATAACTTTTCAATAGACAAGACAAATAACTTATTTTTTGTTTGAAAGTCATAACAGATTACTTAATAGATACTACTTGACTTTCATAATAGGCCGCAAATATAAAATTAATGTATAAAAATTACTTTTCAATTTAAATTTTAATTTTTTCATAAAAAAGCATAGAAAATTTTCATTAACATATAAAAAAAACCTTTTTTTCTCTTGATGTTGACGATTTCTTTTTTTACGATTTTAACGATTTTATTGTCAAAATTTTGGCGATTTTTTGCCAAATTTATCTGGCAACTATATACACATTAGACTTTCAAAAGAGAGCTAGAGTAAGAAGAGATATACTAATATAACCAACAGTTTATTGGATTTTATCGATAAATAAATAATTTGTTGTCAGTTATGTCAAATATTAAGCTAAAACATATTTATATAAAGTTTATAAACTAGTTATAAATATAATTTAGACATTTTTTGTTATTTCTATCAACCATCAATTGTCAATGCAGTAGTGTTGTATTTTAATACAACGTTTATCGATAAGTTTATTATTCCTTTTTTAGCTGCATTATTAGTAAAAAAACAATCGAAAAGATTATAATTTAATGACAAACATATTTTATTACTATTAGATTTTTCGCCATTTTTTTATGAATCATATTTGTAAACTTGATTTTCCAACAAAAAATTAATAATCATAATTCAACAACTGATGATTATTATTTAGTTAAGATTAATTTAAAGATTTGACAAAAAAAAAACAGCAGTTAATCGTCGTGACTATTGAAATATTTATATCAATTATTTTACTTGTTTCTTTCTATGTATTTTTGTTTGCAAGCAACCACAACATCAAGATAATATATTTTTATTGTAGTTTTAAATATTTTATTTTAAACAAAAAGTATTTAATGATAAAAGTAAGAAAGCTACTAATGATTATATGTGCCAATAAGGGAACCAAATAGAAAAAAAAAACTACTCTAAGCAAGCTTCCTCAAAATGCAGAATTTGATTATAAGTATATTTTGTATTTTTAACTCCTACCAAATAATTCTTTTAAGAAAAAATTTCATATACATGAAATTACAATTTCTTTAAGTTATAAAACATAAATATTGGTTTAGCTAGAATATGTGTAATATGAAATTTCATAAAAAAATGTCTTGTTTTTTATTTAAATTAAAGTTAAAACAAGTAAGAAAGTTATAGGCAGTTTAGCCCGAAAATATAATAACCTACACCATTGTTTACATGCATCAAAGAGGCTTTCGGAGAGGGTCTTATATGAAACCTGTGGCCAATTGTGGACCGGCTCTTACATATTTTGATTATTTAATTTGTAAAAAAAATTAAAAACTTTAATGAATAAGAACACAAAGAAATTCTGATAACACTCTGTCAGAAAAGATCACTTATTTCAAATCTCTCCTGGAATGGATTATATATTATACATACATTTCTACCAGTGTTGCCAGGGGTAGCATGGAAAAAGTTATGGATTTTTGTCAAAAATTACAAATATTCCTAAAAAGTTACATTTTCGGAATTTGAAAATTAATATTTATTTTCTATTAAAAATTTGGAAAAAAAAATAATACAAAAATTTACTTTAAAAGATTCATCCATATTTTTTGGATTCAACCGGTTACGATGATCTGATTATTGTTTTTTTATATTGTTGATATAGTTCCAATATCTTCTTATCGAGGAAAATATGCTGCAAAAATGTTTCCTCGAATAAAACTTTTTAAATTTTAAAATTAATCATTTGTGCGCCCTTCGGAGAAAATTATCGCATTTCGTAAAAGTTATGGTTTAAAAATATTATTGTTAAAACCAAATGTAATATTTTAATTTATATAGCTAAGACACTATTTTCTTAAGAGTAATAATTCATTTGGATATTTTTTTTATATGACGAGAATTTTACAATATTTTCTATTTGTACAAACTTTACATTACTTAAATCTTCTACACTAAATCTTTCCAAAAACAAAAATGAAAAAAAGCTATTTTATATTTTGCATTACAATACTGTTTTTTAATAAAAAAAAATAGCTTAAGTTACTTTTTGTGTAATTTTGTAGATCGAAAATGTATTGTAAAAACGAAAAACAGAAGATTACCAAGTGCAAGAAAAGAACGTATTTATTTTTTTTTTTTCTCTCTTCAACAGAAGTGATGTGCTAGGAGGTAAATTTTGAGAAAATAGTGCAAAACTTGTACCAAATGGTGGTAAATATTTGCATGATCGGTGTACGTCAACGATATAAATTTTACACATAATACTTAATTTTAATTAAGGTATCAAAAGTTACAAAAATGCAGTTAAAAACATGGCAACACTGATATCTACATTTTTACTGAGAATTATTTTTTAAAAATATTTTCAATGGTTTGTTAACTTTTAAATTGTTATTCCTATTCCTTTACAACTAAATTTTTAAAGAAACTTGCGAAATCATAAATATTTTACTTTATATTTTTTTTATAATTTTAAATACGTTATTCGATCACGTATGAACAAATGAAAATGCCTTATTCGAGTTATTCGTTTTATGCAAACAATAAAAAACCAAACAATTTGAATACCCTAGTGATCACAGATTTTTGCCGCTTTCCTATATCTGCCCTAGATTAGACTAATAACTATAAATCGGCTTTTAACTTTTTGTAGCCAATATTTGGTAGAACATTGATTTTTGTCTTGTTTTCATTATCTGCTATAAAATTGGTTTTTATATATATTTTTTTCAAATATAAATCGATTTCTGGAAGAAGATATGAGTGTGTCCAGATTTTTGTGTCCTTTTTGCTCCTTCTGCCCTGGTTAACGATTATGAGCTATCATAGAGTTTCTCCCATATCTTGTGGTTTAGCTATAAAATCGTCTTTTAGGTTTCATCACATAAATATTGATTTTTAGTAGGAAATATAACAGATTTTCGTTTTCTTTAATGCTTTCACATAAAGAGTGTAATTGAACTGCATGTCGCTTAACACTTTCGATTTGCTTCAAAGAGAAATCACATTTTAATAGGTTGAAATTGATCTATTAATTCAAATAGCCTCCATAAAAAATTGTTCATATACAAATTTTACTGGAATAAAAGTTAAACAGAATGAAAATTTCCTGACAATAATTCCATAAAAAACATTTTATTTTTATAAAAATAATTTTCCTTAAAAAAATAATGTTAATTATAAACAAAGTCTATTTTGTATGCAATTTAATTAACAAAGTTTAAAGGTTAAAACTCGCTTCATTATCAATAAGTTGTTTGTCGTTTTTCTTTTTTTTTTTTTATTATTATTTTTTTTTTTTCATTTAACCTGAACAAGTATTTTCAACAAATGTTCATATGAATTTATATCTTATGGCAATAAGAAGAAGAAAAATATTATTACACAGTGCAACAAGAAAAAATTGCTTCAATAATTCCAAAGCAAAATGAAAGTGTACTAATACAAAGTCAGTTCGAATTACAGTTTTATGACGTCTTGTACTTCGAATTTTTCGGACTCTTTTTTCAATATTATTGGAAATAAAAATCAGGGCTGCCAGATACCTTTTTTAGTCAACCCCAAAATATTTAAAATATTTCCCTAAAAATTCCCACTCAACAAAAAAGGAAAGGTGATTTTATCATTCAAAATAATTATTGTTATTTTTTTGCTTTTAATAAATATTTGTTCTTTCTTTTTATAGAGATCATTTTTAGATGAATATTTTAATACATTATATCATGAATTCCATACACACTTTATAGCACTAATAAAACATAACTGTTTTAATTTTTTCAAATGACAGAAAATTCGCGGTTCTGTTCGCGATTCTACTTTCTATAAAAAAAAAATATTTCACAAAGACGCATTTTTAATTATTCATATCTTTTAAAGCTGAAGTCCAATTTCAATAATTTTGAAGGTATTTAAATATCATGATAATAGGAAAATTATATTTTTAGAAAAATGCATTTCCAATGCAGATCCACTTTTTTGATGCACTTTTGAAAGCGTTCTCCTCCTACGATTTTCTATTTTTTCAAATAAACTTAAATATTGGAAAATTTAATTAATAGAGGAAGGATAAATAAATAAATAAAAGCAAGGTTCTAGTATTTTTTATATATTTTTTTTTTTTTTATAAAAAAAAGCTCCAAAAAACAAATTTTTTTGTAACACATTTATTAAAAAAATATATAATTAATTTTTTGGTTTATTTATTAAAAATAGGGCAAATGTCTATCGAAATGAAAAATATATATGAGTAATTAGAAAAACTGTCAAATTTTATTTTATTATTATTTTTTGTTTTTTTGTTTTTTTTTTTGACGAAGAAATTGTACAAAATACGCACTTACCAATATGCAAATGCATTATTGCATCTAATGCAATTTATAACTAATGTTGCATTTTTGACTAACTTATCTTAAAGTGTATAAAAGCACATTTTAAATATTTTCTAAATCAATAAAATCAAAAATCTGAGTATTGAGTTTTATATATTTATAATTGCACACTCTTTGCGTAAAACGGAGAAAAGATTAAATATTTAAAAAAGTAATATTTTGTATGGGAAAATGTGATGGTATTTTTTAATAAACATTTTTAAAAATAAGAAACTTTTCCGTTACAAAATTGAATTACTGAACCAATAAGTCACTTTTTAAGATGAAATGAAAAAATTTAAAATCGAAGGGGGAGAACGTTTTCAAAAATGCATCTGAAAAATTCAGTTGCATTAAAATGCAAATTTTTTTAAAAAGTAATAATTTTGTAATTATGGGACTTATTTCAGTGAAATCGGATTACAACTTAAAAAGTTATGAATATTTAAACATTGATACTTCGTACATTTTTGACCATTTTCTATTAACAAAAATTGCAAGCTTTTCGAAATTTGGAAAAATACAAATGGAGATATTAATTTTATTCCCTAGAGGAAATGTCTGCTTAATTTCAAGAAAATCGGATGACACAAAGTAAAAAATCGGAATTTTTTCATTGATTTCTCCTAGATTTCATGATGTATTAAACTTCAGGTTCACCATCTTGTAAATCAGAGGAATATACACATAACTTTAGAATTAACATTATTCAACATGTCTGATTAAATTCTTGGCAATAGATTTTATTAATATTAACATATTAATGGCCAAGGTAATATCCAGCAGAGATATTTGTGCAAAACATTTGTTTTACTATTGATGTATAAAAGTGAAAAATATATTTAATTGGGGCAGTATTATGAGTATTTCCAAGATGATTTTTTTATAAAAATAAGTAAGGAAAAATGTATATATTATATATATTATTACATTAAAAGTATCATATTACCAAAAAAGACAAATTCAAAACGAACATTGGGAATAACGAAACCTTAAGAAATTGCCAAATGACATCTTTTGTTCTTTTTCTGAAAAAGTGAAAATTCAGAACATCAACTTTTGATGTCAATTATATATCCTCCGAATTTTTATTATTTTTAAATCGCCGTTTGACACTTATTTAATTAAGAAAGCAAAAAAACTGCAACTCTTTAAACGTCAAAAATAACAGCCGACTCAATCAGGTAGACAGAATATTAACGAGTTAAAATGCCTCCTGAAATTCATACTTCATGCTATCTTGAAGTTTTGTTTTTGTTAAAATCGTAATTGAAAATACGCATTCTATACATGTGTTGCTTGCAGGGATTGTAAGGAATTCAAGGACTGCTTGAACAAGTTCTTTATAACGACATGTATCATCTTTAAATTATATGCTTTTGTGCAAAATTCCAATTTTATTAACTAAACAAAAGATGATATTATCACATAATTTCCCCGAAATCATTTTAAATATTTTTTATATCCCCAATAAATTCCCAAATTCCAAAACTAAAATTTCCAGCCCAAATCTGGCAGCCCTGAAAAAATTTTTTTTTAAATTCTTTAATTCAAATGCTTTATATGATGTTGTTGTTTTACAGACTATTAATAATATTATACAAGATTTTTGCTGGATACCACACCTTTTTTGCGCCCATTTTTGTCACAATATTGTTTACTTTATTTGACTTGACCTTATATTTAAACTAATAAACCTGTATTCTTGAAGGAAGTACTGATTGGATGTCACGCCCACTTTTTTATGAAAAGGTTGCTTTGCTTCTTAGTAAGAAAATTTCATATTTGATAAACAAATATCACAAAAAGAAAAAGAGGCGTGGCACCCATATGGGTTCAATTTTAATAATTTATAATATTTTCTATTCCTTGTGTAGGTCAAATTTTATGTGAATTGTCTTAGTAGTAGCAAGATGCATAATTGATTTTCACTGAAAGTGGACCAAGACTAGGCGTGGAATCTAACTTATATTTTAGCCCATAGTATTATCCAAAAAATACTTGATAAATGTGCTAAATTTCGTTTGAACTCTCAAAAAAATATATATATTTACTAATAGTGAGCGTGACATGCTTATCAATTTTGTATCCTACATTTTCTTTCGGAGTATTCACGATATACATATATATATATATGCAAAATATCAGCAACATCGGTTGAATATGACTACTCCTATATATTGAAAACAATCTTGTTATGAAAAGTGGGCGTAAAAAGGGAGGGGCATTTAATAAAAATCTTACATAATATTTAAGAGAAACTTTGTACTCTATAAAACAATAAACAATGAAATTTACTAATTTAAATTTTTTTTAATTGCATACAAAATGAAAAAAATGCTCCAAAATATCTGATGTTTAAGAGCACGTAAAAAAATTCGAACTAAATTTAAAAAACCCTTTGGAGATTTAATTAATCTGATGGTATATTTTTATTTCACGTAGGAATAATTGAGATAATATTTGATGATAAAAAATTTGTCGCATAGTGTTATTTAAATATACTTTATAATGTCTGTCTAAAACACAAAACATGAATCGATTAAAAATATTTGCATATTACATTAAACAAACATTTACACACTTCCAAAACGACACGGTTATGACAAACAAAAGGTGGTACACAACAGCAACGGAAAAATTGCACTTAAACAAATAATTTTTATGGTGACAATTGCAGTATTTTTTAAGGAGATCGTAGAGAATTTGTAAAAATTTTAGTTTTAAGTGTATAAAATACATTTAATTTTCTTTTTCTAGTATAAAACAACAATATATGATTAATAGACCTGAAGGCAGGTAAATATTATAACAAGAAATTATTACATTTAAAAAACCAACCCATTGTGCAGGCGAAGAATAAACAATAACCTACATGTTACATGGTTTACAAAAGCAACAATTTGCCTCCAACTAAAATATTTGTTATTTATTTCATTTTTTTAATAGAAAACAATTTTAATAAAATAATAAATGATTTTTTTTTAATAAAACACATTTTCCAATTGAGTCTTATTTCTTAGAGATGGTAAACAACTACAACAAAACAGAAAAAATTTCAAACATGTTGTTTTTTGAATATGGTAAGAGCCACAGAGTAGGTTTAAGTTTATAATAAGGCCTGCTTTATACACCTGTCGTCTGCCATATTACTTGATGTGGCATGTACACTGTTGCAGTTAGTTTAATACTCAACAATGTATGTTTAAGATTATTGCTTGCAAAATAATACAGTTTGAATGGAGTAAAGTTGTCTGAATAAGTATGTATTTAAATATAGATCCTGTTTAAGTGTGTTGTATACTCGAACTTTAAGTCAAGACAACCATCACGATCTTATATGAATAGAATACCTTGCCACACACCCCTTTGGAATCTGCGGAAATAAAACTTGTTCTGTCAAGTTTGTCAGATAAGTTAAAGTAGGGAATCGGTTGGGAGAGAGTGAGATGTCAGAAGATGGGTGATTATTATTATAATTTTTTTGTTTTCAAGTGTAAGGACAAGTTTTCTGTTTTATTTTTTGCTTTTCTATATCAGCTTTATATATTACATTTCAGTTAATTTATTATATGAATATCTAGCTTTTATAGGCTTTTAAAAGAGTTAAATGTTTAAATTTAAAAAATATATAACGAACATTTTTTGCAAAAGTACATTAAAAGAGTCATGAACCTTTAAGTGAAATTTAGTGATATCCAAATGAAAGTTCCGCAAAGTGAAAACATCGAGTTTTTAAACACATGATAAAAAAAAGTTCAGAAATAAATTAATTAAAAAATGTATTTTTTTTTTTTTTTTTTTTTTTTTTGTAATTATTTTGAACTATTTTTGACGCCATATATTTATAAGAATTTAAAATTTATAATTGTAATTGAACACAGCTCAGTGGGGCAGAGGAGTGTACAATGTGTGGAAGGGGATCCAATAGACCCCTCAGGGGTGGAGCTTAATGGCTCAAAGTAGGGTGCCTCCGACATATACAATTTTTAATCGCTTGCCAAATTTTTGTTTCTCGTCCGATTTTAAATATTTTCATATATGTTCTTGGAGGCCTTGATAAGACCTACAAAGAACATGCTTGCGTGGTCTTATAGTTTTCGAATTATTTGCATTTTAACTTTGAACTATCTCACTTTTGCAAGATCTTGGTCTAGTTTCTTCAAAATATAGTCAAACATTTTTTACCGATTTTATATTTTTTTTTTTTTTTAGTTACTTAGAGTACAAAATTATCTAGCAAATAAAAAAAATAGGTCAATATCTTTTTTGAGTACTTTTAACGAAAATATTAAATTTCGTATATCTTTAGAACTTTTGCTGTTAAAGTCTTAAAATTTTGTAGGAATAACTTTCTCAACAACTATCACAATTGACGAAAAAATGGAATGAGTAGGATCAGAGGAAATGGTAACCCCATACAAAGCAAATATTCATTATTGAGTATTTAAATGTTACAGTTAGAGCACTAAAATTTCGTGGGAACTACACGTTATCATATTGCATTTATGGAATGCAAATAAAATGCTTAGGTCCATTGGGAGAGGTAGCCCCCATAAAAAGCAAATATTTATCTAAAGGAGTATTACAGTAAAAGTCCTAAAAATTTGTAGAAATAATTTTCTTATCAAATTTTGAATAAGAGGGGAAATAGTAGCCCCATATATAGTAAATATTAGGTATCGCACCGAAAGGGGTAACGAAGCTCAACGAGAAAAGCTAGTCTATATATAATTTCATAAGCCTGTTTTCTCTTTTTATAACTTTCTGAAGCTCGCAGTCGACATAGAAAATTAAAAGTCGGCTTACTTATATAACTGATCCTAACGGATCAGCATTTTAAAATTTTTATCAGGTAGCGAAAATTACATTGTTTCTTAGACAACAATGTCAAAAAAAAAAAAACAAAAATGGTCGAACATGTAATAATGCTCAAAATGAAAAATTTCACTCCATAAAAGAAAATTGAGAGAAAAACTAGAAGTAAATCTTGATTCAAGCTGACATGAAAAATCGCAGTCAAATCCATGAGGAGCATTTATTGTTCTGTGAAATGATGAGAAATCAGATGCTGATTTGCTCGCAAAATAAATATTCGTAGCACGAAAAAACATTACATGAGCATTGTCTTCGTAATATAGTTCTTAATATTACCCAGGATAGTCAGAACTTTTGGTTATTCATTAAAAGAGTAAATGACCATGATATTTCTTTAATTTCTATACTTTACGAATATTCACACATCCTATTGATAAAGTTAACATTTTGACTGAGTTATTTGTCAGGAACCAACTACTTTCCAAACTCAAAAGAATATTAGCAAATATGCCTAATATTCATTTAAGATCGTGGCGTTAAAAACTTTTTAGCAGAGTTCACAAAAAAAGTCCTGGTCGAATACATTTCTCTTTGACGTTAGCATCCTTCAATAGAGATTTTTTCTGCACTTTCCAAAGTATAGAAGAGCATGATAAATTACTATTTTGTTTAATATTCGAACTCCAACAATTTGCATAGCAATCGTTACAAAACGTGCGATCCAAAGATGAAATGGAAATAAATCTGCAGTTTACAAACGAATGATCTGATTTCAATGAAATTTTGCGTAGTGATGGTAGAGTTGTAATTGAGTTTAACCTCTAAAAAATTTTAAATGCTTTTCTAACTCGAGTTGTTCAACTTTGGGATCTTGTAGACTCGCCCCCTATATAATTCACATTTGTCGCCGATATAATCCATATTTGTATCATATTTGTCTGTCTGCTGGTCTTCATAATCAAAATCGTACAATTGACATCATGTCTATCACCTTGTATAAGAAATATTTAACAACTTGTTGTGAAGCAAATATTGAACAAACAAAAACATTTTTTTTTTTTAACTTTAAACCAAAATATTTTGTATGCTTAAGATTAGATTTACTTTATTGACCATACGATTCCATTATATACTTAATCCATCTAACAGTATTTTTACCATTTTTCTTAATACCACCTCTCTTTAAAATCGTTAGTCCTAAAACCAAGATAACTAAGTCGACTAGTTAGTCATGGTTCTAAACAATTTTTTTTAAATATAATCTCCTTCTTTTGAAATTTTCTCATCAGAAAAAACTTTTTGCATTCCTTTACAATCTGTATTAGCTCTACACTCTCCATCCAATCAATCATACGCATTTTAACTAGTATTTCAAAAAAAAAAAAAAAACTAAAACTTATCGCTCATTTACTTCAAGAACACCATAACTCAAAAAACGAGATTTTTGAGTTAATGATGTAGAAAGACGCGTTATATCAAGATTTATATTCTGCAATAATATCGTGTACGTATCTTTTATGATCACCGATTGCGAAGAGAATATATCACTCATTTTTCTATTAAGTTATATTGAATTTGAAAACTTTGAATGCGATGTAATGGTTTTGAATGCGATTTCTGCAAAACTAGTTTTTTTTGATATGACGTTCTTGAAGTAAATGAGCGATATATTTATAATAGTGAGTAGATTTATAACCAGATTTAAATATTTTTTGTTTGCTTTTTGTGTGATTTCATCTCCTTTAAAACTTAGTTCTTCCCTTTACAAGTGGGTTCAAAAGTGCAATGACAGTTAAACTATTAATGACTATTATACTCTATTAAACTTTTTTTTCTGTTTGTTGATGGCAGAGCTGCCAGATACCCAAAATTTTAAATAAATTTTACCAAAAAAATCACCATTCAACAAAAAAAAGACATTTTATCATTCAAAACAATTAATTTTTTTGCTTTTAGCAAATACTTGTGCTTACTCTTTATAGAGATAATTTTTGGATGAATATTTTTAAATAACTACATATGCATTTAAAAAACAAGTAAGAAAGATATAGACGGTCAAGCCCGACCGTATGATACCCCACACTTTTGTGTATGTCCATCATAATTCATGGTGGAGTGTTATATTAGACATGTGGACAATTGTGGACCGCTACTGTTACTAAGTGTGAAGTAAAATATACGAATACAGAATATTACGTTAATACTAAAATTTATATGATTTTATGCACTTAAGGGTAATTCCCGAAAGTGGGCTTATATGGGAGC
Source organism: Protocalliphora azurea (assembly GCA_932274085.1). Classification (NCBI taxonomy): domain Eukaryota; kingdom Metazoa; phylum Arthropoda; class Insecta; order Diptera; family Calliphoridae; genus Protocalliphora; species Protocalliphora azurea. Next base: position 5,055,273 of record OW026521.1, on the reverse strand, counting down.
TATGGTAAATTATATATAAAACTTATTTGTGTCGAATATAAACTTGATAGTAACATGTGTATGTGATTTATGCACGTTAAAGTGATTTTCGGAAAAGGGTTTTATATAGGAGCTATGGTCAATTATGGACCGAACTTCATGAAATTTGGCTCAAAGATTGATACTTACACGAAACTTCTTTATACTACATTAAAATATTGCTATACTTAAGGTATTTATGAGCGTTAAACCCCTATTCCGGGAGGTCATTTGTATGGGCGCTAGATGCCGATCATAACCATTTTTAATAGGCTTCGCCCTTGCTATAAAAGCCCTACGTGCCAAATTTCATTAAATTATCTTCAAAATTGCGACCTGTACTTTGTGCACAAGATTTACACGGACAGCCAGCCAAACGGAAAGACGGACATCGTCAGATGGACTAGGGTATAATAATAATAATAATAATAATAATAATAACAATAATAATAATAATAATAAATTAGGGAAATAAAGTGAAAATAAACGGCGAGCTATTTATGATGAAATTTATCCAATAGATTAGTGTATATTTTTTTAAAAATTTTTAGCATCAAAAACACATTAAAGTAAAATTCTGAGACCCAATTTCTAACATTAATTACGAAATTACAGTTTTTAACATAAATTTTTGAGTATAAGATGTTTAATTTTTTTTAATCTTATAAATGGCGTTATAATTTTATATGATTTCATTTTTCGTTAATTCAGTACGATTTATAATGTTTCGTTTTGTTTTGTTTAATAAAAAAATAATTTTCTTTATAAGAAATCATGACCTTTTATCTTATATCTATAGTGTTAGAAAATTCATGGGAATTCCCGGGAAATTGATACTTTTGTTCCTGTTTCCCGAGAAAGGAAAAGAACTGCACACTATCTTGAAGTTTGGTATTTGTTAAACTCGTGCAAGTTCTTTATAATAATGTAAATGTACCATCTTGTATACAATTATTACATAATTTCCCCGAAGAAATCCACGAAATATTTTAGATATCCCCAACAAATTCCCCAATCCCAAATTGAAAATTTCATCCTTTTCTACAAAAAAAAATTCCACAAATTTGTGATTAACACCCCTTATCTGGCAGCCCTAGTTGATGGTCATATATTTTTTGCTGCTGCTGTTGTTGTAATTATAATAGTCATTTTTGTTTTAATCAAAAGTCATTAAATATTACAACAGAGAGAGAAAAGTTAAATTAACATCAGTAGCAACAACGAGACCAAACAGCTTGTAATATTTAATCGGCAAATTTATATACACTTAAGGCGCCATGTAATGCCCTATACACAAATATGATATTAATATTAGATGACATTTTGTCCGGCAGGGAGCATTATATACATAATACAATCGTGTACAAATCGAATAGTATTAATAAAAAAATGCAACAGATTTTACAATATTGCCTTGAATTAGTAATAACATTTTGAAAAAAAGTTTAAAAAACACACCAAAAATTTGCTGAAAGATTTAGGTGATTTTGAGGATTTAGTAAATAGTATTTTAATATTTCACTACATTTCCTTGCTACAACGTTTTAGTACATTTGACAAGCTGCTGATTTTTTTTTTTTTTTCGTTTGAAAGTATTCCAGGAATGTAAAATGCTGTTTATGTAAAAATCAATGGCAGGACTCTACTATCATCACCCACAAACATCTTAGAGAAATCTAAATAAAAGCTCATGATACGCCTCCTACAACCCAAAATTAGATATTTCCGTGGATTTTATTGTTTATTTTAGGTATAATGGAAGCATTAAACTTGCTAAATTACCGTGTAATTAACCACTAAAATAGTTTTCCAAACAAAAACGATAATTTCACTATCTGAAGCTACCTTTACATTAGGTTTAGGTTACAGCGGCCTCTCGTAATTAACGTGTATATTTCTAACTATATTTGACACCTCCCGAGAATATAAAAGACTAATAACATCGCATAGTGGTTCCAAAATGCTTTTTTCTGGAAATAATTCTGTACCTTACGAACAGTTGGAGATATCTAAACAAAATTTCACACGGCCAGAGTTGAGGTGTTTTCGAATTAATTTGGAAGAGCACAGATTCCTAACGGGTCAGTGGTAAAGGGTAGATCTCCAAAGTTGGTCACCTCGTGTATGTAATTAAAAAAAGATCGCCATTGTTTTCAGACAAATTAAAACCCATTCATGATTTGATTTTGAAAAATTTTAAACATAGATAGTCGTTGTAAGTCCATACAAAAAATATACTTACATGTCTAGGTTATCTCTTTTAATTCAAGATATATTTAGGTCGAATTAAATTTTTGTCTCATTTTTGGCCTTGGCTTTTTATTTCTTTCAACTTGGCCGGTTTAATTTAGATCCTAAATTATTTTGAAAATATCTAATAGATTTCTTACAAAATTATAAATAATATCGCTGCAAGAGTAATATAAATATATTGATCCGATTAAAAGTTATATTAAGCTGAATTTGAAACTTTAAAAAAATTTAACATTCTTGGTTTTCTTTCCAAAAAGGTGGTAACATTCATTCACTTCTAAAATATTTTTTTTTTTTTCTTGACTACAGAATTTGTTTAGTGTTTCCTCAATTCGAAAACACTTCAGCTCTGGCCGACTGAAGTTTTATTTAGATATATACAACGGTTCACAAATTACATAATTATTTCCAAAAAAGCGTTATGGAACTAATGTGCATCGACAATATCAATGGTGAAAGTATTCACATGTAAGCATTCGGCTGAAAAATCATGCAGGTTTTAGGCAATAGAGACAGCAATCGGAAAAAAATGATAAAAAGAATCCAGGGCCATCTCTGATACCACAGTTTTTATATCGGTAGCATTATATAAGTGCAGGAACGCAATCGATAAATGTTAGGGATTACGCGGTAGGATGGTAAGGTGGCTCTACACGACTTGAATCTTATTCCCACTGACTTAATAGGTAAAGGAATGTCTTTGAACACGGCTATTATGCTTAATACAATTAAACGGTGGAGATATTCTACGTTCGGAAATTGTTATTTGCTTTATGGCGGGAAATGTATATGGGAAAATAAACATAATCCATGTTCCGAGTATCTGTCCCAAGTGTCTGTTGCAAAACCGGTTTCAAGTGCTCTATCCCGGATAGGGACTGCTAGACGTACGAAGAAATCTGAAACAAGAGTGAAATAAACTTCTTCACCGGCGATTCTAAATTTGATGGAGGAATCGATGATGGGGTTTACTGGGATCTTAATTTCCCACTATCCTTTTGTCTACCAGACCATTACAGTGTCTGTTTTCAGGTGAAAGTTATGGTTATACATGATATCGCTCGATTCCTAATATTTAGGCACAATAATATCTACTGGCCGATTATCAAGACATTTACGTCCAATAATCTATAGCCTAGAGTGGTCCGTGAGTGCCGCAGTACTCTGACGAGATCTGCTTGCAGTAACAGGACACAGTGGCATAGAGGATAATAGTTTAGCAGACAAGCTTGTAAGAGAAGGTACTTCGAGAGAAGGTACTACGACACAAATTCTTCCGGATAAAATTAATGTAGATATAGCAGTGGCTATGAGCAAAATGCGTGTTAGGGAACGCATTCTTCATTGGAGAAGTTTGAACAATAGCTACAGTCTGACCACAGTTCAGTTCAAGCCGATCAAGAATCTTATCGTCTACCTTAAGAGACTTCTCAGACTTGAAGTCATGCATAACAATTTCTGTAGGAGCTGGTACGACAAGGAGAAGGAGGAGTATGTCGCTAACCTTTTACGCTCATATTCGGCTCTGCCAGAGAGAAGGACCCGTTTCCTAGGTGAACCCTTTTTTAAAGGCCTTGACAATCTGAGTAGTCTGGATGTTAAGTAAATTTTCGACTTTATTAAGAGTTTGGATGAACTGTGGCATAGATTTGGGGTTTTCTGGCTCTGTACTTGCGGTACCATGAAGCGCCCTAATGTTGGCCTAAGTGAAATTGGACTTCGGTCCAATAGCCGTTACAACCTAACGTAAATAAGGGCGTTTTGATTTCAATATATTCAGTATAAAGATTAGATATGTTTAGAAAAGTCTTCGAATGTTTGCATTTGATTCAAACCCAGACAGTAAAGAGCTCAATGCTGATTATATAAGTTCACAAGACACCACAAAAGTGGAGTTACTTAAACTTAAATGTAGGGCATTGCCTCTCAGCATGTTCTACGTTTAGATTAGTTCAAACATACAAATATCAAATGAATAATATAATTTTTAAGCTTTAACATCTGCGCTAGAGGGGCATTTAAAAATCTCAAGAACGGTGCGAAGATTTAAGCTTTCAGAAGGATGTGAACTAAAAGCCAACTATCCCATTTCCCACACATTCTACACATCTTTTTGGTTTTGCTATAAGTGTGGTATTAAAAACTAAACAAATATAATTAGAAATATAGTTCTAATTATGTAAGTCTGAAAACAATGGTACATCTGATATATCTCAAAATAAATGGACTCTAAATTTAATATGGATCTGAAAAGTGGCATCCTATTTTGCATCTGACGCCAGAAAATTGTCCTCTAATAGAGGAAAGCCAAACTTGGAATTGATTATATAACAACCTGAATGGACTTTGAAAAATCTTTTACCTATTCATTTGTTCAAAGTATCGAATGTGATCCTGAAGTGGGTACTTGGAGAAAATTCTCAGAGGTGGTTTACGTTTACTACTTGTAGAATATCTAAAATCCTCTACTTTGCATTTGTGATTAACAGGAGCCTTTAGGCTTTTCTTATTGGCAGTCATTTTCAGAATTTAACCGCAGTACTGTAATTCAATATTTGCCCTAAATAGGATCCAAATGGCTAAAATTAATTGGATTTTAAGTGGGAATTTGATTTTTCAGAATTAGGGCAAATTTTCAACTGTAGAAATGTTATGAAAGTCAATGGAAACATATCAAAATAAGATTTGTATAAATTAATTCCCTTTTAGAAATCATGCTATATAAAAATTTCCCGGAGAGCTTACAAATCAAACAATGTCAAGGAAATTGAATATATAAATTAAATTGAAACTATAAATAACCTTAAATTCGTTTGGGCTCATTACCAGGGCAAGTTTAAATATTCACGAAAAAAAGTAAAATATGCAGTTGAAAAAGCACGAAAAAATGGAATAATATGCACATAAATATGCATAAAAAATTAACAGACTCTTGTGTTTTATTGTATAAATAAGCACAAATATGCTTTTTTACTAACTTTAAAATTTTAAGTTTTCGCTTTTTTATATAAAAATAAAAATATATTACAAATATACGTCAGTCATATTTGATACGTCTGAATTTTTCTTTTTTTAAGTACCCCATAGACACATACTATATAAGGTCATGCAATAAGTACGCATTGGTAAAATTGAGAGAACTTTTGAATGTGTGCATCAAAATCGTTTTGATTTTAAAATGACACACTTTTTTCGAACGAATTTGATTTTTTTTTATTATTTATGAAATATTTTGTTTGTCATTTCAAATTAAAATAAGAACTATTGAAAACTTTTCTGTTTTTAATCAATTTTATCACAAAAATAAAATTTTGACTAATGAATTTGTTACAAATTCGTTAATCACACACGTACAGAAGGGTTCATCGGCAATATCTCCCTGCAGTATGTGTCTATGGGCGCCTTTAAAATTTATTAAAAAACATAAAAAAGCGTTTTTGTTAAAAAAAACTAATTTTTTATTCATTATATGCAAATTTATGCAAAGATTAGAAAGAAATTAGTTTTTGGTAAAATACTTGTAAAATATGCAAAAACTTATTTTTCAAACGAAAAGCTTGAAAAACTTGCCCTGCTTGTTACACTGTGCTACCCGACAGGTAAAGTTAATTCAAGTACACTGAATTTAATAGAAAAACTTAATTTTCAAAAACAAGCGCTAACTTTTAAAAATGGTTAACACCATTAAATTCAGCGTCGTGAATTTAGTTTTACCCAATGGCTGCCCATCTTGTTAAAAAAATGAAACTCATTTTCGAGCACAGTATTATTAATGAAAGTGTACTACAACAAAAAAATTTTTTAATAAGATGTAATCCCTAAAACCTTAACAAATCCACATTTATCAATTACACTTTTTATTTATAAGTAAATAACAGAAAAACAAGCAAAATTTCTTTCAAAGACTTCGTTCTATGACATTTATTTATGAGCTTTAACGAAACTTATTAAAACTGATCAATATTAAGTGTTTCTAATACCAGCATTTTTACTTTATATTCAGAATCATTTTATAAAATTAAAAACTAAACAAATATAATTAGAAATATAGTTTAATTAGAATCATTACTGATTAGTTGTTACATGGTCATTTGCATTTTTAACTCAAATGTGAAAAAATACGAGCTATGTATATTAAAAATCAAGACCAGTGTTGCCAAATTAACACTTTTAATGATAGATCTAGCACTTTTTGAACTTATTTAGCACGAAAAAAATTAATTTAGAACCTGACATTTTTCTAGCACTTGTCGAAATATATTTGGCATTTTTAGCATATTTTGCACATGTAGTTGAAGTTTTGTACTATAAAAACATTATCAGACTTTTTTTTAATTAAAGCTGAAGCTAAAATATGGTGTTTTTAGCAAAATAAACTTTGTAAAATCCAATACAATTACAAACAGTTTAAGTAAACTATAATTCTTTTGTTATAAGAAATAATTACGATAAAAAAAACTTAATAATTTTTAAATATACCCAGCAGGAAAATACGTTAGTACTTCATCACTTCAGACCTTTGTGAACAGGTTTACTAATACTAAAATTTAAAAAATCTGACAAACCTGAAACTGTTAGTTTTTTATTCGTTTCAGACAGTTTTAAGAATTTTGGCATTGATCTTTTCTGGCATATTTTAGCAAATTAAATGACATATTCTATACAAGAGCAAATAATATAATAATAATAATATAACACTAAAGACCATAATTTTGCATATATTGCACTTAAAAGAAAAATTTTGCATATTTTGCACCAAATAGAATTTTTTTACATAATTTGCTATTAGTAAAATTTTCTTTTTACTATCACAAACGTGTTTCAAATCCAATTCCCTAATAATGAGTACTTGAAATTTATCTAGAAAAAATAATATTCTAAGAGCATATTTTTCGATCTTAGGAGTAATTTTTATGCGCACAAAACTCATGTTTTTGGTAGCCCTGTTACTGATTTTCGCTAGGTTCAGTAAAGTTTTGGAAATTTTAAAGAAAAATTATGAGAGTGTGTAAAGGGAAATTTAAAAGTTTTTAAACGACATTTTAGCATATTGTCAGCAGTAGAATACGGAAAAAATCTATATAAATAATACTGGTTTGACATACCTGTGTATTGCAGTAACGAAAACTGGGTGCGTCCCGATTATAACTTGGTAAGTGTTGACGAACTATCTATACAATAGGGATAAAAGAGGTTATTTACATATATTATTTGTATTATAAATATTTCTTTACTTAATTCATATTCATCTACCAACATACATTTTTTAAACATAACATAATTTTAGTTATTTTTTATCTTTTTTTTTTTAATTTAATAAACATATTAAACCTACATTTTTTAACTTTTTAATTATATCTGTAAAAAGAGGTTAATAACCATACAAAGTGTGAGTCTGAGTATGAGCTGCGTTTATATACAAACTTTTTACAAAAAACAACATAAAACAAAAAAACTATTTTAACGTATCAAGTTGTTTTTTTTTTTAATTTTAGGTAGAGAAAATTAAATAAGAAAATAATACACACTTCTACTTTAAACAACAAGTGCAACAACAAAAAAGACTTTAAGTTAAATTAGTTAAACACTAATTTCCAATTCAGTTTCAGTCATGCAAATGTTAATTGACCACTTAAGCTAAAAACTTCATAAAAAGCAAGTTTAGAGACCAAGGGAACTATAACTACAACAACAAAAAAAAACAGCTAAAACAAAAACATAAAACTTAAACAAACTTATAGAAATCAATGGTCAGAACCAGCCGCACGCCAAAAACTCTAAAGACGGACATACGCACAGACGAAGAGAGACAGATACTAACCTAATACTAGACTATTTTATAGCCACACTTAGACAAAATTGCTTATGAAATAGTTATGTTATAGAATTTGGTACATTTTGGAAAGTATATACTCTTTACTTTTACTCTTACATTAATTATTTTACCGAAGTAGTACCCAGAAGTGATTTATTTTTAGTGATAATAAAAACTTAGATAGAATTAAAAGTTGAACAAATAAAACAAAACTTTGAACATTTACATTGATTAATTATTATATGTAAGATTGTAATAAAACTAAAATGAAACTAACTGAAACGTCTTCATCAAATATAATAACAACCAACCCGCCTTGCAAGGAAGACTAAGAGAAATGAAGACACCGGACCTGTCTTTATACAATAATTTTACTTATGGATACTATAATAGCATGTGTCTAATGAAACATCAGAAATAGTAACATCTAGAAAGACCACATAATTATTAAAAGCAACATAGTGAGTGACCACAGATGTTTCCATTTGGATGTACAAATCGGACGGATATCCGAGTACTTAGCCATATTATGCCCAACCAAACCAAAGTCATTTTACCTACCTACTGTATTATTAACATGTCTCTTCAAAAGGATGTCACCAAATAGAAAATCACGTGTGACCCATGAAAGGTCTCACTATTTCAAAATTAACATTCTAAACCCAAGAATTAACGTAATTTCTACTTCGTAATAAATATCTGCAAGCGAAATGTGTTTGGAGAAGAATATCGATGTAGCCGATATAAATGTAATGATATAAATGATATAAATTATTATTATTATTTTCTCACTATCAATTTTGATGATTTTTTACAGGTACTTTTTCATAAAATCACATCTTATATTAAAAAAATGCGGAACAAAATTTTTAAATTTTGTGAAAATTTAAAAAGTGCATACAATATTTACAGTTTAAAATTTTTTAACTCCATTTTGACTCGGAAGTGTCATTTATTAAAAAATTCTGTTTACGCGATATTTTGGACAATTTCTATAAAAGCGGCAAATTTAGAAAATCATCAATTTTTGGTTTCATTTTTTATCATCGCAAAGCTTTTCACCAGATAGTAAAACATTACTTGCTATATGAATTTCCCAAGTGTTGTCCTCGACTGGTTAATAGCTTAAATCTAAGAGACGCAAATTGTCAGTGCAAAACTGAAATCAATCACAAAATCCTCGAAAGTGTCAATTCATTTTTTATACTTTTTTAAAATGATTTAAAATTTTGGATTAATTTGTTAGATCTACCAAAATACATTAACAGTTTTCCTATTTTTAAAACAAATTTTAGTAATACAAGACACATATGTATGGCCTGTTTATATAATCCATATTACTCAAAATTTTTTTTTGAAATGAGTGCAAAAAATTATTTTTCGTTTTTGTAAGGCATGTGTCGGATTTTTGTGAGTAAAAAAGTAAGAATTGACGTTTTTGTACACATTTTGTGGTTTTTTTTAACGCATTTACAAATGTCATTAATGTCAAACACATACAATCGGTAAAATTGATATAACTAATTTTTAAAAGTTATCTGTATAATTTTTATAAACATACCGTTTCTCTGGTAAATCTAACACATTTAATGATTCACGAGCATTTCTACAACATATACGTGTGTCGCCAACACCACTCTCACTAGAATCACACGATTCGCTAAAATAATATGCCACTGATGGAAACATTATTGTTAATTTTAAAAATATGATTGCAATTTAGTTTTTGCACTATGTAAATTTATTTTTGTAATATTTTCCAAACACATTTTTAAGTAAACAAAAAACAGCTGTTTTTGTTTATATTTAAGGGTTGCCATTCTTGTATTCAAAAAGCATGATTTTGTATAAAAAAACATTTACAAGATGTAAAAATTAAATATAGTGGCAACAATAACATTTGGCAATAGCAAAAACACGTAACATGTCTACATTAGACAATTTCTTATCAAAACAAACATCAAACTTAATGCGAATTTGTGGAAGGTGGCAACAGTTGCACAAAAACAACAATATGGCGTATTTATTATTGTTTTTTATATATGAAGTGTGACAACTGTAACAAACAAAATAATAATCAACTGTTTAACTAAGATTACCTTGTTTATATTCCCACTGATTTTAACGTTTGTTTTGATAAAAATTTATCTAATGTAGACACTAGGTAGGATAGACGAGTACTTTAAAAAAAAACTTATTTTCTTACCTACTCGTCTGGGTACCACTCGCTTATCTGAATCTTTACATGCCTTGTGTAAACAGGCCAATAAAGTCGGTTTTAAAAAGTTTCGCAAATGTTTGATATTCCTCATATATGCATTTCTGAAAACTTATTGACTCACTACTTCATCCATTTCAAGTCTTTTCTTATAGTGTATTCACATATGAGGTGAAATGACATGCGAACAAACCGAAGACTGAGGGGAAATATATAAAAACCTAATCAAATCATACCTGTTGAGCTAAATTTATTTTCTATTCCATTTTGTATCTTCTGTTGTTGTACTATATGTAGTCAATAGTATTTATTGCTGTTGTTGTTGTTATTATTCCCTAAGATTTTATTCAAAAAATTTTAATGAAAAACAGGTTGAAATGTTGTTGCTTTGGAATACATCAGGTAGTCATAAGCAGATTCAAGTTTTTTCTTATTTCATAGAAAAGAAATATACAACTTTTTAAATTTTTATTTCCATAAAAAAATTTAAAATATATATTAAAATGACAACCTTAACAACAAAAACTTGTAGTAAAAGAGAGAGAGGGAAAAAGTAAACCCCCATCATCATCATAATCATCATCTCAACTTGACATCACCACAGTCACAATGTATACCCTGCAAGCATTTAGGGAATTCTTTTTCGAAATAGCTCACTAATTCGCCACTCTTAGAAGTGCAATAGAAGATTTCTCTCAATTTTCCAACAACAAAATATATTAGTATACGAATTGAATCTTCTAGACGTAACTTCTTTAATCACTATTCGAAGTTGTTTGGATAACAGTTACAGTTATCCAAAAACGAGAACACTATTTTTCAACACCTTTTCTAGCATTTGGAAGATTGTTGTTTACCAATCCCCATAATCTGTCGAATTCGGCACTCTAAGATGATTAATAGTAGATTGTGCAAAACTTTACAAAAACAACGCACATTAGGTTCGAAATTTTATCATAAAATCCAGATTTTGACGATTGTTTACATTTCATAATGGTAAAAAGAACAAGCAGAAACAATATAATTTTTCTTAGTAAAAATAAAAATTTTCAAGTGATTAGAGTGAAAAAATATTAACATTAAATAAAATTATTTATGTAAACTGATGTGAAATAAAAAATTCATAAGTTTTAAATAAAAATTAAGAAAATAAGGTAAGCATTTATCATAATTTAAAAGGTATTATTAATATTTCAACTAGTTCTGGGCAAGCGAATAAATTTAGGAAAACATTTTCATTTTCTATAAAAATAAAAAAATATGTTGTTAACAATTTGAGGGCCAGAAAATTTAGTTTTATATAAAATTCTTAATAACTAAAACAACATTTTTTAAAAGTGTGGGAGTTTGACTTATGTATGACATGCCCGCAGCAAAAGTCGCTAATTTTCAGAATAATTTTCTATAGAACAAAAAATTACGAATATATTAAAAATTCAATTTTACAAGTCTATTCTGTGGAAGATTAAAATATATATATATATATATATATAATATATATATATATATATATATATATATATATATATATATATATATATGCAGCAATCAAAATTTTGGGAATGCATTGCATTATTTTTAGTAGAGCTGAATTTTTACACTTTAAATTTGAATTTTTAAAATTTTAAATTAAATTTATTTAAAAGTTTGAAAAGAATTCAAAGATTGTTCTTGTTGTGTAGAGTAGATTGTGGTAATTTTTGGTTAAGTAGCGGTATTTATTTCTACGTTTCAAAAATCTTAAATATTGACAAAAATGATTGAAAAAACTTTCAGGGCCAAGATAAAATTTAAATAATGATTTAAAATGGTACATCATCATTAAAATTGGTAATAAAGTATGGAAATGATTAAAAGATCATATAGTTTTTAATAAAGGGAATCTCCTTTATAAAAATGGAAACATTTGAAAGAGAAATTAGAGAAAATTTATTATAAATATTTTTCCAAATATTTCCAAAATTCTTAATAGTCAGCTATGTGTTCAGCGAGAAAGTATGATTTTAGAAAAGTATATGGTGTTTGCCTTGTAAAAAGTGTAATACATTTGTTCTTTAATAATTTTAGAAAAACTGGCGATTTTAGAAAAAAATTAACCAAAAAATTTTTATTTATTTTAATTACATAGAAAATTCAATACAAAATTAAAATAAATAATAATGTAGCCTTGTAATATTTAGAAATCGTTATTATATTACTAAACATTTTATAATGCGAACATCATAACCTTTCTAAAAATCATACATTGTCGCCGAACATACTAATAACTGCAGGAAATTTTGCAAATATTCTAATAGATGTTAAATTTTCATTTGAATTCAAAATCTTTCTGTGCATTTATATTCATTGTTTTCTGTAGTAAATACAAGGAAGAGTTATTTTTGTTATTTAAAAAATAATTACAATATTAATAATTATTCTTATTTTATTATATATATCTACTTTATTAAATTTGAAAGAAACAAATATTCTTTTCTAATTTTGTACTTAAAATATTTTTTAGTATTCTTTTTTAATTTATTTTTTTTTTTTTTAATGTTAATTTGAATTGAAAATATTGTTGTGTAATTAATTTTATTGCTTTCCATAATAAATATCAGAAAGAATTAATTTTGTGATTTAAAAAATTTTAATATTTTTACTTTTGATAATTTTGTTCATTCCTAATCCTACATTTTAAAATATAAGTATTACTGGCATTATTATTTTAAAAATTTTATGCAAAATGGTTTTAAAATTCTGCAAATATTTTCTATCGAAAGTGTAACTACGTCGGCACACCGGGAAGTTGATATGTTTCGCTTTTACTGTTGAATTCTCATATAGTTAGAAATAGCATCTTTTGAGTAACGCTTTAGTGGGGATTGGAAGATTCGAATTAGGATTGTTTATTAGACACTTTTTACTGCGGAATAGTAGATCTTAATACGTGACGTACAAAACTTACTAAAGCGTTACGAATTCTGATCTACTTAGTAACACCGTTCGTTAAGAAATGTGCCACTAAGAGATAGTTCCTTTTGAGTAACGCTTTAGTGCGGATTTGAAGATTCGAATTAGTGACATTCAATAATGACTAAAGCGTTACTCAAAAGGAACTATCGCTTAGTGGCACAGTTCTTCCCGAACGGTGTTACTAAGTAGATCAGAATTCGATAGTAAAAGCGACGCATATCAACTTCCTGGCGTGTCGATATAGTTACGATTTCGATAGATAATGTTTGCAGGGTATACTCGTATATTTAAATATTTTTGTGTGGATGTATGAATATGACTGCAATGGGTAGTAGTATAACTGCCCCAAAACTTTTTAACTGTTCTTTTCGGTTAATACTGATTAATTATCGTTTACAACAAAGTTGTAAAAATAAAATGAAGAAGCAGTTTTGTTTACAGCAATTAAAGTTTATGAAAGTGTTAGCTACAATATCCAGTATTAGATATAATTGATATTCATAAGAACAATTTTTAACTATGATATCCATAGAGTCAAACATTTTATGGAAATTCATTGCATAACAATGAATTTACGCGACTATTTAGTCTGGCAAACTTGATCTGTTTAATTGTGCGTTTGTAAATCAGCTGAATTTTGCTGATATTTAAAAAATAGAAATAACTGCGATGTAAAAAATGATAGTTATGTTAATTATTATTTTTTTTTTTTTTTTTTTTTAATTATTTACAATGATCTATTATTTTTTTATACTATAATATTGCACAACATTTGAAAAGGGGGTTTATGAAACATGTTGTGCAAATATACGCAATTGCATAAATGGGAAACTTAAGCGTTTAAATGAGTACTATTGTACCCTTGTTGTAACAATTGACAAATTTTGTTAAAATCAAAGATACAATGCAATGATTTTATTATAATTAATGCAACAATATATATATTTTTTTATGATTAATTTTTAAATATAAAAAAAGACTGACAAAAGCTGATTTATAAACGCACAATTAAACAGCGCAAGTTTGCGAGGCTAAATGGTCGCGCAAATTTATAATTGTTGTGCAAATGATTTTTAGCAGTTTGCGACGATTTTGGGCGTTTTCATGAATTTGAATATTTTGATTAAATTTGAATTTGCTTATATAAAAATTTAAACTAATTTCACTGCGCAGATAACAAAAGAATTTTTGTTCTTAAAAAATATTCCCTTGATAATATTTACTTATTTATCTAAAATATGTTTAATCTTTACCGCGATAATGATTGCTGATTTTTGATAACACAAAATTGTAAATTGTAAATGTGGATTACGAAAATAAACTTAATTCAAACTTCAAATAAAATACATATTTCGAAAAATTAAAAATTACAATCTTCTAAAAAGATTTAGTAGCTCCGTAAATTTTAAGCGAATTTTTGATTTTCAAATGCATTTATAGAGCAGAAGAACTTATCTTTTTTTTTTTTAACAAATAAGTAATGACCAGGACAATCAAAAATCTAAAAAACTGTTTTGTACACATACAAAGATGATCGTAAAACATGCCCTTAAAATTTATAAATAAGCTCTTAAAATATTTTTTCTGGCTAAATTTTAAATTATCTATATTCATGATAAAAATAACTTGTTTTTATTAGTAATTGCTCAAAAATATTTTCTTTTTACACTTAAAAACTTTACACTTAAAAACTTCAAAGCATCAGGAAATTACAAAATTATTAGAGAAACGGATTTTAAAAACGTATGTGACCATAAACAATTGTTTCACTAATGGCAAATTATGTAAAAACTTCTACTGGGAGAAAAATAATCAAATTTTGAATGCTCTCTGGTATAATATATGCAAAATTATGGTATAAGTATAAAATATATCATTTAAATTATATATAATAAATTATGCTCTAAAATAATTTTTTTATGCTATTAAGCACAAAATATGTAAAGGTATGCTGTTAGGACCAGAGTTCATCAAATCGACTTTCGAATAAATAGAACAATCGAGTTTTTGTTGAAAAAAGTTGAAAAGTCGAAATCGACTTTTTGGTTAGAAAATTGCTTATTTCCAGATAGTGAAAAGTCGGAAGAAGTTAAAAAGCCGGAAAATAGTCGAAAAGTTGGAAAACATCAAAAATATTCGGAAAAAGTCGAAAATAGTCGGTAAAAGTAGAAAAAATTTATTTTATTTAAAATAGTTACTTAACAGTTTTTATTTGTACTACATCATCTAACTGTTGGAAATAGTAAAATAACAAAAACATATGTTTGTGTGTAACCAACAATTTCATTGCATACAGTGTCTGTTAATTAATCAATATATTGGATTGCGTTGCATATATTTCATATTCTTTTAAAGTTTTTTTAAAACAAAAATATTAAAAAAAAAAAAAAAAGAAAATCTCGAAAATATCGTATGAAATCGAAGAAAGTCGGAAAAAGTCGAAAGTAATCGGAAAAAGTTGAAAATAGTCGGAAAAAGTAAAAATTTTTACTTTATTTAAAATAATTACTTAACAGTTTTTGTTTCAACTATAACATCTAACTGTTGCAAATATTTCATATCCTTTTAAAGTTTTTTAAGACAAATAACAAAATATAGTCAAAATAGGTGAAAAATCTCGAAAATATCGTATCAAATCGAAGAAAGTCGAAAATAGTAGGAAAAAGTCGAAAATAGTCGGAAAAAGTCGAAAATAGTCGGAAAAAGTCGAAAAAAATTACTTTATTTAAAATAGTTTCTTAGCAGTTTTTATTTAAACTACATTATTTAACTGGAAATAGTATGCCAAAAACATATTTTTGTGTGTAACCAGCACTTTCATTGCATAGATTGTCTGTTAATTATCAATATATTTGATTGGGTTGTATATATTTTATATTTTTTAACATTGTTTTTAAGGTAAATAACAAAAAATAGTCAAAGGAGGCGAAAATGTCGCATAAATTCGCAAAAAGTCCAAAAGCTGGAAAAAGTCGGAAATAATCGAAAAGTCTAAAAAAGTCAAGAAAAAAAGTCGAAAAGTGTAGAAGTCGAAAATAGTCGAAAAGTCGAAAATAGTCGGAAAAGTCGGAAAAGTCGAAGATAGTCGAAAAGTCGACTATTGCAAAATATAAAAAGTAGAAAATCAAATGGTCGATTAAAAAATAGGAAAGTCGAAAAATCGATTATTTAAAAATTTAAAAAGTCGACTTTTTGTTCCAACTATAAAACTCTACAAAATACCCTCTTTTAAATATTAAGTTTTATAATAACACATATTACAACCCAAAAAGAAGTATTAATTAACGTATTTTTTGCATAAATTATTATTATTATAATTATTATTTTTTAATAAGTGTTGCCATAGTGATTTTTTAATTTTTTTAACTTTTTCATTTCCATTCATATTTATTTGCAATTTATTTTATTTAAAGACGACTTATAATATTTATATTAATTATTTCTGTAAAAATCAGTGTAGATATTACAAAAATTTACGAATGTATTAATTTTCTGGATGATTAAAACATTAAAAAACAATACATATGCACATTCATGGAAATTAAAAAATATAAACTGCTGTCTTGAAAAATTAAAAAAAGTACTTATGTAGCTTTTTGAAAAAAATCTCTACAGAAGCAAAATTATGTATTAGAGAGGTTTAAAAGAAAATACTTGAAATCAATTTTAATAAATATAATTGTTAATTTTAGATAAAATTATTTCGATACAATTCCAATTTATGCTAGAAAAAGTGGAATTTCGACCACTGTGGGCCGCACAGTAGCTCAGAATCGTTTTTCGTTGGATAAAACTCTCGATAGAGATTTTTATTTTTCTTTTTATTATTTTTTAACAGCCCTTTTTATTCTTCATCAAAGTCCCGATGTTCTAGTTTCCATTGACTTCGAATGCTAGATATGAGGGGATCTGACATTGCCAGTAATGTATTAAATAGATCTTCATTCGTAGAATTTCTGGTATTGTGCTTTCTATAAAATTTGTAATCCTTATTTCTTTTTTACTGGGCTTCCTCTGATAGATCTCCAAATGGTACTAAATTATGCTTAATGACATCTTCTCCATGATAAAGGATTTAGGGAACTGTTGCAGACATATTTCTGCATAGATATTTGAATGCATATATTCGTGCAGTTTCCTTCGCATAATCACCAAATTTTCTAACATCAATTTGTTCATTGCACACAGGTACATCGATAATTGTTTTAAATTTTGAAATAAGATTTATATTTATTTATATTTTATAAGATTTTCAGATCCCGGAAGAGCATCTGTTATTTCAGATCTGAAAGGAACCTTCTTGCAGTGCTGCTATCATTCATAATGGCTGATCCTTATTTTGGTTGATCTATAATCAACCCATAATTGAGAAATTCGTCCTGAATATGTTTCTTTTTTAAACTTCTTAACTCCTTATTGGTATCACTGTTTCTTCTTGATCCTGTAGGTTTAAAATCCAAACCACAACTGATTTTTAGTATGTGTTCCATGAATCATATTCTTGTATGTAGCAGTGATTCATATGCTTCAGTATTATCCAATGATTTTTCCGGAACATGGTTTAAATGGCTTGATGTGGTTTGACATATAATGCAGCTGGATGAAGCCTTTGTGTCAGTCAAAGCCTGGCCTACTTTTCCATCTATCATCGTTAATCAATCTCCAATTCGAATGGCTGTAGTGCTGCAATTTGGGCTCTAGCATTGCTGACTTCATTTTCAATGGCATCATGAGTTTCCTTTTTAAATTGAAATTCAATTTGTCTGCAGTATTTCGTAGAAGATGGTGTTTGATTTCTCCAAATATCCTTTGTTTGCATCCTACTGGTTGAAGGGCCCGAGTCTTCCAAATTCTTTATTAATCGCAATGGTACAAATCACACCATGAACATATCTGTATCTGAAGTATTTTTACATACATATTGCTTGTATTGTTTTTTTTCCAGAAGACCCATCACATCCCCATTTGCAAATAGAGTTAACTTGCAGTTTCCATATTTCTTCAAATCATTTCCTTTAGACGATAGTAGCAATCGTTGAGGTGTATGATTAAGTAGATCATGAAGTTGTACCTCTGCCGAAATCGGTGTGATTGTAATAGTTTCCCTTGGTAGCAAACAGTCCTTATTAGCAGCAATTATGTGATGATATGACGGATAGAGATTTGAGCCTTTTCCAATCGCACGCAATCTAAGATAAGTATATTACTGTTTTGTTAACTTCAAATCCAAAAATAATATCAATGCCTCTTCACTTGGCATTGTAATACTTTTTAGAATCTGTTTTGTTCTTACTGGACTAACGTTAAAAACTTTTTCAATGATATCGACTTTTGTGAGTTGTTTCTGTGATCGAAATTGAATATATATTGAATATATTTAAATTCGATTTCTTCACTGATATGCTCAAGTTTCTGCCTTTTAAATCTATCGCTACATTTGGCGAGTGATTTTGTGGTCTCCCAAGATTGTTTTGGTTTCTAAAGAAATCTTTACAGTAAGTTCGTCCTTTAAACGGTTTTCATAGCCGGTATAAAATCTTTGTTTGCTCCATTCAACTTTTTTGTAGCGCTTTGTTAAGTTTTTGACGAAGTCAGTTATTTTATTTTCATTTCCAAATGTATTTTTGTGTTGCATAAATATAAGTTTACTTTTCTTTGTACATAACTTAAAACATCCTCTCGCTTTTCATACCCTACACCACCATAGGTGGTTAGGGTATTATGCGTTTGTGCTAATTTTTTGTAACGCATAGAAAAAGTTATCAAACACCCAACTTAAAACGTCGCAATTTTAAAGTAATTCTATGAAATTTAGCACGTGTGACTTTTATGATACAAGGACGAAGCCTATTGATCGGTCCATTATTTCACCTAGTCTTCATACAAATGTCCCCCCGGAATAGTGTTTAAATACTCAAAAATGCCTTAAAAATAAGAGTATTATAATGAAGTTCTGTAAAAGTATCAATCTTTGTACCAAAATTTATGAAGATCGGTCCACAATTGACCATAGCTCCGATATAAACCCACTTCAATCTAAAGTTCATAAAATCATCTAGATGTTAGTATCAACGCATTATTCTGTATTTGTATATTTTATTTTACATTTAGTAAAATTGGCCACAAGTGTAACATAAGTTACGTTACCGAATTTTTATGCTCGTACACAATGGTATAGGGTATTAGATAGACGGTCTTGACCGACTATATTTTCCATATGAAGCATAACCCAAATTTGTGTGGGAATTTTTTGGACGATTATTCATTGAATCATTTTTATGGGTGTTATTTATAAATCTATTACAATTACTTCAAAAAAATATTAAAAACTAATGAGAACGAAAAAAAGTTTATCAATTAAAAAAAAAAAAACTTTATTCTAGCTTTATTTTTAATTTTTTTTATCTTTTTTTTTTGCATTTAACCTTTTTGACCTTTTTTAAAGTTCAATTTAGCCTCTTTTTTTCTCATCTCCTGGCAACACTGATTATGAATGTACTTTCTTTAGTAAAAATAATAATCATTTTTAATATATTTATATGTATTCGAATCCAGTTTATTTAAAAAGGCTATTTTTCAAATAACTCAAAAACCGGTTATCTGAAAATGTCGGCTTTGTGAATACACTAGAACTGAAGATGATTTTTATAATTTTTTTATTATTTTGTCTGTATTGAGCTCATCAATAATCATCGTTTAAGTGGTCATCCTACAAAACTTTTTTTCAATGGAACACTCTAATGTAAATATATACTGATGTATAGTATATATTTACATAGAATATTAGAACCATAGCAATTAGTTTCACAATTCAGCTGCAAAAATTTAATAATATTATAATAATATTTTAATAAACAATAGATATGTATAATAAAGTTGGCAGTTATATGTATGAAATATTAGTTTCTCTTTCTTTTTTCTTGGTTTTAGGAATTTTCAGCCTATGGACAAATTTTAAATATTGATCTATTTAATCAGAGGATTTCCATCAGATTAATATTTTCGAAACTAATTATATATCTTGTAAATAACTATCATGAAGCTAAATATTAAATTCATTTTCTGAACTAAATAATCTTTATGATTCTTTAATCAGCCCACAATCATTCTTCTTTAGCACCCACAATCGTTGGCCAACAAAAAATGCATTATGATAAATCTCCTTCGTTAATATCTTACTTCGCTTAAAGCTATTCTTCATCCTGGCTTGCACAGGCATTGTTTAGACAAGTCAGCCGTTAAAATAACAAGTGTTTTAAGTCAAGGTAGTGGCCAATAGCTTTTTAAATCATATTTAGATACGAGTACATTCATGTATCTGAATACACACAGCTGTTTAAAGGTATTTATGTATATGGAAAGTGTGGTGGAGGTAGTAAGTTGTTTTATGGTAACAACCGTAAAGTTGTTATTCCAGCATTTCTTTTTGGTATAAGTTATTTATTTGTTGTAATATAATATTAGTTGTTGTCGTTGCATATTTCTTTAATAGTTTTCTTTTATTAATAGGAACCAGTAGCTTTTCCTGGTGTTCTTTAGACAACAATAACAACACTGTAAAAACAAAAAACAACTGCCGCAACAAATGGTGGTAAGAGATCAGTGATGCATGCGTAGTATGAATATTAGATGGACATGCAATGTTACAGGTATTATATACCATCCATCCGTTCATCTATCCACGCCTTAACATGTTACTAAACTATAAATTCTTAAGTTTAGGAAAGAATAAACAAGTAATCATTTACTCTTCGTGCATGTATGGTTAGTAAAATATTACATAGTTTAATTTCAGAACCTAAATAAAATCAGTAGACGATTATTGGAAAAATGTTGGGTATGGTTAGTTTAATTTGCAGTTATGAACTATTTAATGTGATTAGCTAATTTTAGGAAAAGAAATTAGTTTAGAGTCACAAGTATACATTCAGAATTTATGTTGTGTTTTTCCCCGCTTTGGAGTCTTACAGTGTGAAATTTGTTGGAAAGGCCAAAATGTCTCAAAATTATGTATTTAATCCCTGACTACTCACGACAATTAGCTTTATTCGAGCCCTAGACTTGGTGTGTTGTTCAAAACGTAGTTGGGACCTCCCTCATCTAACTATAGCACCCCTTTAAGTCGTCGTAGAAAATAGTTTGATTAGTTTCGTTTTTAAATTCACAAGATTTTTTGTTTTTAATTTTCTTATAATATGAATATTAGACTGCACCAAAATCTACCGACTTTTGAAATTTTACCGCAACTCACCATAATACCGTTCATTGGATTGTAAAGAGATATTGCTTGAGATATTAGTGAAATCGTATATCGTTAACCCGTGCCGCTTGTATATGTAGGGAAAATATGGCTATTTTAAATTTTTTTTGAAAAATTTAGCTATTAAATACTTTGTTTTATAACAAAATATTTAAAAATCGTAAGCTACACATAATTATCTATAAAAAATAAAAAAAAAATTAGTTAAAAAATGTTAAGAGTTATTACAAATTCTCCAAATCATAAGTTTTAGACCTCTTGTGTAAGGAGTGTGCAAACAAATTTTTAATTATTTAATTTAATTAAACTATAATTACTGAATAGTATATTTTTGTCTTTTCAGGATAATTCAAACCACTTTTCAAGCTTGGTAAAAAAAATTTAGATTTTTTAAGGCTGTTCCAAAAGTTCAATTTCAAACTTTTAAAAATATTGTTAAACAAATTTCAAAAAAATTTGAACAAGACTATTCAGGTTTATAAACAACACTACAGGAAATAAAATGAAAAAAGATTTAGATCAATACATTGTATATCTAAGCCGTATCTGCGATTTTAATTTTGCGGATTTCTGCAAAAAGGCATTTTTGCAATCTTTTGGTTATAAAGTCAATTATTTTAACTGATACCCAGACTAAACAAAATTCTTGCACAATAAAATAAAATATATGTTAAAAAATACATTTTGAAGTTTTTACGAAAATTTAATAAGGATAATGTATAAAACGCGAAATTTAAATATTTGATAATTTGGAATATTTTAAAGTTTTAAGGAAAACAAAACGAAAACTTATATATTTTTATCTATATTTCGATAAAATTTTATGGAAATATAACTGAAATACCTTTATTCATATATTAGCAGTAAAAACGACAAATTTAACTCACAACTGAACTTGAGATAAGCATTTTTTTAAACGCACCTATGCTAAAATATTTGTAAAGTAAATTTTATTAATTAATATCAAGGACAAATAAAGTGATAATTATGCCAAACAATTTAAATTCCTCACAGAAGTAATTATATTCGAAATTCACGTGATGTTTTTCTTTAAAATTTGAAATATTTCAAATTCTGACATTTGATCTTGATGTGTTAAAGGTAATCCTTGTCCAATTTTCTTAAAAAAATCAGGATATATTTTCTAAGATATAGTTTATCTTACTGTGTAATAATTTTGTTTAGTCAGTTAAAAAAAATTGGTTTTATAACTAAAAAATGCAAAAAATACATTTTTACCGAAATCCGCAAAATTAAAATCGCAGGTATGGCTTAGTCATACAAGGTATTGATCTAAATCTTCTTTAGTTTTATTTCCTGTAGTGTCGCCCATAAACCTGGATAGTATCATTCGAACTTTTTTGAAATTTGTTTAACAAAGTTTTTAAAAGTTTGAAATTTGAGTTTTGAAACAGTCTTAAAAAAATTCAACATTTTTTAACAAGCATAGAAAGGGGTTTAAATTATCCTGTAGGAATAAAAATATATCTTTCAGTAATTATGGTTAAAATTTTATTAAAAATAGTATTTCATTTAGACATTTCTCAAAAAATTAAACATTTGTTTGCACACTCCTTGCGCACATAGTCTAAAGCACATTTATGGTCTAGGGAATTTTGAATAATTTTAACATTTTTCAACCGATATTTTCTTTTTATATCTTATTTGATAAATAATATAATAAAAGCAAAGTATTTAATGGCTAAATTTTTCTAAAAAATTTAAAAAAGCCATATTTTCACCCTATAAACGCTTCATACAAACTTCAGATCCAATGCGGCATAGGTTAACGATATCCTATTTCACTAATATTTCAAACAATATTGTTTTTACAACCCAATGAACGATATTATGGGGAGTTACTTTAAAAATTCAAAAGTCGATAAATTTTGAAGCAGTCTAATATACATTTAACACTTGTTGCATGTTTTTGACTACAAAGAAGTAAAATAAAAACTTTAGATAATCGGGTGTTATCCGCTAAAAAAAAAATTGATTAGAAAGTAACAAATATAAGTAAAAACAATAAAAGAGAAAAAATTTATAAAGAAATTTGTATTTTTTGGTCTGGCGAAATAACAACAATAACTTTCAGTAAGTCATCGTCACCATTTATATTTGTTTATTTTCTTTTATTTTTATTTGTATTTAAACATTGCCTGAATGAATTCTTTTTGCAATTTTTATACCCTACACCAGGGGGTTCCCAGAACAATTCACCTCGCGGACCCTTTCAGTAATTTTTAATTTTTCCGCGGACCACCATACATATTTGAATTTTTTATTAATACAAATCAGTGTTGACAAAACTTTGAGACTATGTCCTACCAAATTTTATTTGAAAAATCACTAGAAACCGCATATACTTTAAATAAAATCGCTGATTTGTACCGCTAAAATATTTCGTATTAAAGGAACTAATAAATTGTTATTTTTAAAGTTTTAAACATATTAAAAATTAATATCTATTCCTTCAAAATTTTCATTTCGGGGATGCATACCAGTCATCAAATTCATTCAAATCAATTTTGAAAATTTTGCAATCTATTTTTTTTTTTTTTTTTTTTGACAAAGACATATAGAGCATTTGCGGCCAAAATCAGTTTGTAAATCTTTAAAAATTTTGTTTTCTGCTGTACCTCTTCAGACTTCACTAAAATTTGCCAAATTTTGAACTTTGACCGTAACTCCCCCTAGAATCGTTCACTGGATTGTAGAAATATATTGTGTAAAATATTAGTGAAATCAGGTATAGTTAACGCGTGCCGCATCGGACCTGAAATTTGTATTGTACGTTTATATGGGGAAAGTATGTTTTTTTCTACAGTTTTTTTTTTTTTTTTTTTTTGCACTTTGCTTTTTAACAAAATGTTAAAAACTCGTAACACACACATAATTACCTATCCAACAAGATATAAAAATAAAAAAATCGGTTAAAAAACATTTAAATTATTACGAATTTCCCAGAGCATTAATGTGTTTTTGATCACTTGTAAGAAGTGTGCAAACAAATTTTTATTTTTTTTAGAAATGTTTAAATGATCTGCTTTCTTAAATAAAGTTTGAACAAACAAATTTCAAAAAAATTCGAATAAAATTATGAAGGTTTATAGACAACACTACAGGAAATAAAATGCAAAAATAATTAGGTCTATACCTTGTACGACTAAACCGTACCTGCGATTTTAATTCTGCGGGTTTCGACAAAAGAACATTTTTTTTTTTTTTTGAAACTGTTACTTAGACTAAACAGAATTATTACAGAATAAGATAAAACATGTTTCAAAAAATATATTCTGAAGATCTGCGAACCCCCATTGGGCAACCGGTGCTCAACACCACCATAGGAGGGGAGGTATAATGCGTTTGTGCTAATGTTTATAACACCTAAAAGCATTGGTTTAAAACCCACCTTAATTTATGCCAATCGGCTTAGAATTACTTTCTGAGTCGACTTAACGATGTCCGCCCGTCAGTCTGTCAATGTAAACCTTGCAATCAAACTACAGGTCGCAATTTTGAAAATAATTTAAGAAAATTTGGCATATAGATTTTTATGGTCCTATTGAAATTAGTTATGATCGGTTAACTATTTCAACTAGCCCCCAATACAAATTTTCTCTCGGAATATGGGTTTAACGATCATAAATACCTTATATATAACAATATTTTAATAAAATTTGGCACATATAAGTATAAATTCGTATGCCGAATTTCATGAAGATCGTTACATAACTGACCATAGCTTCCATATCAGAAAATCACTTTAAAGGGCTTGAATCCCATACAAATGATGTTATCATTTTAATACTTGATACAAATCAGTATTATATAAATAGAAACTGCATAACCTTAGCTCCCACATAAAGCCCACTTCAGGGAATCACCCTAAAGTGCATAAATGCTTCATGGAAATATACACTACGCTTAATAGAAGTATCTGTCCACAATTGGTTACAGGCTCCATATAAGACGCCTTCCGGAATTTTGACGCACATAGGTAGGGTATCATATGGTCGGGCTTGACCGATATCTTTTTTACTAGTTTATTATTGAAATATGTGTGTGAGTGAGTATCTGACTAAAATTGTTGTTGTGAATTTTATTCTTTACGATTTTTACTTTTTCCAGTTAAATATTCACCGTTATTAACAGTGCTGTATACAATTTAAATTTCTATTCTTATTTTTTATTTCTTTTTTTTTTGTTTTTGAATTTATAGCTTGCTACAAAGTCAAACCCCTTCTTTTATTGATTATAGAAAAAATTATTACAAATTTTTTAGAGAAATCTTGGCAGAGATGATTGTTTATAATTATTTAAAATATCTTAAATTAAAAATTAGAATTGTAAATAAATTAATGGAATTTAATTTAATTGATAAATAATGAACAATGCAAACAAAAATATGCAAAAAAATATTTTTTCTTGGTTTTCAAATGAACGAGATTGTAATCCGTTTTATACTATTTCTAGAATTTTGGCATCGATTTATTACAGCATATTTTTGCATATTTTGGTCCTAACAAGATATTTTTTACATATTTTGGGCTAAGCAGCATATTTTGTCCTTTATTCATAGAAAATCCTTATTTGAGAGCATATTTTAGCAATTTAAGTGGCATATTTTGGCGTATTTTATGCTTGTGTGCATAATTTTGCATAAGTGTAATATATGCATATGTTACATATATTTTTTTTTGCATATTTTGCACTCTATATAATTATTACATAATTTGTCATTAGTGAAATTTTCTTTTTACTTTTACAAATGAGATTCACTAATAATTTTCATTTTATAAATTTATAGAAATTTTGTAATTTCCTGATACAATGTATTATTTTTAAATGCTTTTAAGTGCTAATAAAAATCAAGTTAATTTTAGCATATACAGTAGATAATTTAAAATTCTGCTAGAAAAAATTATACCTAAGAGCATATATTTTTTTTAATTTAAGGGCATATTTTCCAATTTTAAGAGCATTTTTTATAGAGCATATTTTTGGTTGCCCTAATAATATATATATATATATATATAAAATATACATATATATATGTAGATATATATATATATAGTTGTAAAACTAATCATTTTAATGACCTTTTATGTAAATTTAAAATAATCTAATTAGACAATTTGAAAAAGAAAGCTAATTTTAAATGCTATTTAGATATACATTCATATTAACAATGGCTAGAAAGCGCATATTGTGTCAAAAAAAAACCCACAAACATTTTTTTATTGCATTTGGTATTTTTTATTTCATTCAACTTAAAACTTCTTATGCGTGTTTCACAAATGAAACTAAAAAACTGATTTACTTTCAAGTTATTAAATAGTATTTCTTGTTTTTCAATTCTCTAAAGAGTCATCATAATTTATAATATAATGAAATTAATACAATAAAATGATTTACATAAATTCACCTGTTTCTTAGCCCTTTAAAGGGAAAGTATCCATGTTATTTAACATTTGTGTATGCGCGTTAAAGTTATTTAATTGTACTAATTTTTATATGAGATTATTGTTTTATTGATTCTCAGAAGAGTTCCCTATAAGGGAGTTATGTTTAATTATGCACCTATTTTTGGAGTGGAGTATTTTAATGTTATAAAGAATTTATTTATACTATAGTATCCAATTATTCGGATTTTCATTTTAATCGGTTTATTCGACAAATAATTAACCGAATAGACTTAGTAAAAAAAGAAATAAAATAATAAAATTAATCATAAATACGATGTAATTGCATTAATTATAATAAAATCATTGCATGTATCTTTGATTTTAACAAATTCTGTCAATTGTTACAATAAGGGTACAATAGGGGTAATCATTTAAACTCTTAAGTTTCCTATTTATACAATTGGGCATATTTGCGCAACATATTTCATTAACCCCCTTTTCAAAATTTTGTGCAATATTAAGTATAAGAAAATAAGAGATCATTTTTTACATCGCAATTATTTATAATTTTTAAATATATAAGCAAAAGTCAGCTGATCTACAAACGCACAATTAAACAGCTCAAGTTTGCCAGACTAAATAGTCGCGTAAATTCATTGTTATGCAATAAATTTCCATACAATTTTTGACAGTTCATCTGTGAGTATGCAAACTTGCACAGTTTGCGAGGGTTTTGCGCGTTTTCATGAGGACCCTTAATGATTCCTTAATTTTGCACAACATTTGAAAAGGGGGTTCATGAAAAACATAGCGTAAATCTGCACAATTGCACAAATGGGAAAATGGGAAGCATTTAAATGAGTACCCTTATAATTTTTCATTTGTTCAAAAGAGTTCTTTTTAGTAGCATATATTTGCAAAAAAAGCAACCGAATCTCAAAGTTTTATAGCAGAACAATTCATTTGAATCTCTATGTATTACTTCAAAAGCACAAGAAAACGAACGCTTATTGAAACAGTACAAGCTCGATTTTCACGACTAATTAAAAATCAGAATTTTCGTGATAACAGAACCCAAAATCACGTTATTCATATAGTGCTATTGTCGGCTTATCATTTTCCAAAGCCCATTGTATGCATATGTTTATCGATGTTATACAATCGTCCACTTTAATTTTGTTTTCTTCTTTATACTATCGTATAAATCCTCCGATTTCGTATTTGAAGAAGACTTATTCAACTTGTAATTCACTCAAATTGAATTTATGGAATCTTTTTTAAAAATCTCTAATTTTTGAGAAATCGTTGGCTTTAAAATATGTTGAACTTTTCTCATATTAAGGTATGAATTTACACAACAAATGACATTAATAAACTTACAAAATTTAAGATCAAAATCATCCAAAAGGTTAATATACCAAAAGACGGGAATTTCCCTTTTTTGGTTATAGACATTATAGTCAAATTTAACAAAAACAGATAAAAGTCGCGAAAATATAACCCGTTTTTCGTAAACTCTCGCGATTATAGAACCTGTAATATTACAAATTAAGCCGTCGCGATAACCGGGCGAATACCGAGCTTGCACTGTATTTTGGAAGTAGTGAAAAGCTACATTACTAAAATTACTTATATTTATTTTTTCTGGGTATAACAATCATTTTAGAAAGATGTTCTAAATTGATAACTCTAGAAAACTAAATTTCGATTAATCGGTTGTTCAACACAAATTATTCTGTTTATTCGTTATTTGAAAAATTATAATTATAAATTATTCGAACAGTTAATCAATCAAAATTAATCGAATAACCGAATGACAGTTAATCGATTGGATACCCTAATTTATACCGAATTCAGTCTGACAATATTTAGGCATTAATAGCCATTTGGATTATAAAAAGCATATCTAGTTTGATAGAATTATCAACAAAATTCCGATGTGTAGCTTGATTACCAAAATTATATAGACGGACATTGTTAAGCCGACTCAGCTGGAGGTACCAAGCCGACACCCTAGTTGATTTAAGATGGTATTTTGAATCACGCATAATTACTATGGTGCTGTAGAGTAAAAAATTCTTCATTTCATACATATTAGACAAATGTTTCCGTAGATCCTATTTGGGTATACTTCCCTGTGTATTATCATTTAATTTATAAATAAGTTTTTTAAATATAAAAACTAAATGTTTATATTGATATTTTCACTTTATGATCGCTTTTCTTCTTTTGTGAATAAAACAATATCTAAAAAAAATTATAATCTCCAAAAAAAAAGACAAAAAAGAACAAAAGCATCAACTGCAATAAAAAAAATTACATGTTTTATGTTGTCTGATGGTTTGAAATTTATTGTTATAAATATTTATAGTAGGAGTGGATTGGAAAAATTTTAATTTTTTAATGTAAAAAAATAAAATAAAAAAACCTTTCTATTTAACATTTTTAATGAACCTGATAAAATATTTATGGTTGAAAAGAAAACAAAAACATTATCAATAAATTTTCGATATTATTTTTGGTGACATAAAGAAATGGAATAGAGTGGTTTTCATTGTAGAACATGTACAATGACTATATTTTGTGTTATCAAAAATCAGCAATCATTATCGAGCTAAAGATTAAACTTATTTTAGATAAATAAGTAAATATTATCAAGGGAATATTTAAGAAACCAAAAATTAAGTTTTAATGAGGAATAAACAATACTTGGTTTCCAAAGTATTTTCAGATGATAATAAAGACAATAATATAATGAATACTTTTTTTAAAACGCTGAAATTTTATGCATTAGAATGTTTAGAATAAGAATTGCTTATCTCTCGACACAATTTTAGAACTCTATAGTATTGGGTATTTTGAAGGAGTAAACATCCTAATGTAATTTTACACTTAAGCCGCATAATGAATACTTTTTTATATACTTGCTCATAAATTGTAAATTGAGTAAATGTCAAATGAATTGTATGACAGACTGATTAGTTAAACAGGCTTTATTAATAAGGACTGAGATCAACAAAATTTCTTTATATTAAATACAAATATGGTCTTAAAAAATGTGTACATTTAAAAAAAAACAAAGAATATCAGACTTTCATAAATTAATTCCCGTTTTGGCTTTTGAATATTTTCTTGTTTTGAAATTTCTTTTTCTGTAGAATTTTATTTTGCGTGTAGAATTTAATGTTTATAAATGTTAAAGCCCTGCAAACTATGTCTTATAGACATTGCAAGCCACTTGTTATTATTCAAGTGCTTTAAATCAGTCTGTGAACGGAAAAATATATAAATACTGTTCTACAGGTACTTAAAACCATATAAATACTGCTTGTGCTATACAACTTTATGAACAAATGCAATTTTTTCTTACCAAAATTTTGGAAAAAATAACCAAATTTTAAAAATTCAAGATTATTATAAAAAAATTAATATAATCTTAATATATGTATTCAGGTTTTAAATAATTTGCATACTAAACATAAACTTTAATTGGTCTTTAGGAGAAAAAAGTCTTTAAAATTTAACTGTTTAGAACAATGTTTATCAAAATTCCATTTTCCATTTCCTTTTTAATAGTAATTTATTTTGCAATTTGTTACATCGTTAGAACTTTCTCACGAAAATCTCCCAATCCAATTCACTTTTTGTTTAAATATTTGAAAACCTTTATATTTTCTATTGATTTAAATTGTTTTCTCCATTTGTCAGTTAAAATTGGAACGAGAATTTACGGGAACCTTTAGTTTTTAAATGTGTGTTGAATTTTTAGCTCACTCTCTTTTTTATTGTTAATAAGTTTAACAGAGTAAATCGAAGGTATTAAGTAAACATACTAGTTATATGCTTCTAAATTATGTAACTGAGAGTTTAAAATTTTTAATAATTTTAATTTCTAGATTACAATTACTTTTTTCATTCCTAATTAAAAGAGTAATTTTTTAATTACTATATGAATTAACCCTTTTAAAATTTATTTAAAATAAACATATTTAATATAAACATATTTATATTTTATATTTAATATAAACAAATATAAACATACATATATATGTATATGTGAATGCAAGAACATTTATAAACAACTCCTTTACAAACATTGTAAAGGTTTTTTGCCGCACATAGCAGCTACAAAAAAAAAAGCAAACCAAACATTAATAATAATAATACTAGCGCATCTTAAATACTTTCTCAATGTCTTATATGATTCGCTTTCTTTGTCACACCACTTGCACCACTTGTTTGCGACAAATGCCTTGAAAGCCTGTATTTGCAATCGCTCATACACACGACGTATTAGCTTTGCATCGGTCAATGAACAGCAGTATTTATTGTTGTTATTGTATATGTTTACTATAAACCAAAAATACACTTAAAAAGAAAATGGATTTGCTTTTCAAATCATCTTACGCAGGGCTTTAATAAATGTCAATATTTTTGTAAAATTTATACAAATTTCGCTGGTTACCTTCCTTAAGTTTTTCTCTTTAATGCCGATTGTTTTTTTTTTTACACAAACTGCTGCTAATACATGTTTAAAATTTTAAACAAGGTAAAGTGAACACACATATTCCTTACTAACTACTTACTCATGGACTTGTGGATTATTGCATGCTCTTTTCAAAAGAAGGATGCGTGTTGGAAAACAACAACAACAACAACGAAATTAAAAACAATCTAACACATTCAATTCCAAACATACGCTTGAATTGTGAGTTAATTTTAGTATAAAACGTCTACGAGTATAAGAATGCTCTTGCCAAGTCTTCACAAGGGTCATTGAAACCTAAAAGTGAATTTGAAACTCAAAGAGGAATTGAAAAAAAACTCTACAGTTGTTTTAGTTTTACTTCTTGTTGCTTTGTACTTTTTTTTAATTTTAACATTATTAAATTGTATTTTTTGGGGGATTTTAGTGAAACATTTTCTTGCATTTCTCTTGTATTAGTAACTACTAATAGAAGAAAAAAAATTAATGAATTAAAGCATGCGTGTACGTGAGCAACAGAGCACACTAAGGATTATTTGAATAAGGTCTGGTTAAAAATGAAATAATTACACTCTGTTACAGTGAAAAATCATTCGAGAAATTACAGTTTTAAAATTTAAGTTATTCAAGTTATTCCTCTTTAAACTCCTTTAGAAAGTAGAAGAAACAGTCTTTTCAACCGTATACATTTAGTTTGTTTTGGTCAAATATTAAAAGCAAACTTTCAATTAACTGTTAGAAAAATAATATTTTTCCACAATTTTTCGATTTATTAAAATTTTTTCTACAAAAGCCTATGCAACGATGCAATGTTTTTTAAGGACATTTTTGTTGTTATTGTAATATTTTTTAAGGAAATTTTTGTTGTGAACATAACGAAATTTAATATTTTTAAATTGGACGAAAACTGTAGAACTTATTCGATTTTATCTGTAATGACATACTAAAACTTTCAATACATTTTTAATTTTATCCTCAAACAGTAAAAACCAAGTAAAAAAAATATTTAAAAAAACTACTTTGTCTTAAAATATATGAAGAATTTTTTAATAAAGTTTAGAAAATGCTTAATAACTTTTTTAGGCTTTTTATATAGGGAGATCTCATTTTATTCCAAACACAATAAAATTTCAAACTCTATAAACAAATATATGTAGTCTTTTAGAAGAAAATCTGAAAAATTTATTTCAAAATCAAAACTTCGAAAAAGAAAAGGAAAATAGATTTAAAAGTGGTGAATAATTCATTATTTCAACCTTCATTTGTGCAAGTATGACTTTTTTGAAGTTGTGATAATGTTAATTTTTTAGAAGCACTTGCTAGTTTTTTTGTTGGGTGATTATGATTTTCTCAACCACATAGAGTAAATAAAATTTCATGTTCTAATACTAAATTTATAAAATCAATTATATTTTTGACTGAAATCGGACCTATCACTGAAATAGTGAAATCAAATATTCAAATTCATAAATGTTTTATTGAAAAAATAATAACAATTTTTTTCTTATTAAAATATTTTTACTACTCGTATTTATAAATATGAATATTTGAAAATTTTCATAAGATTTAATAGATTTTTTAAAGTAAAACAATAAAAATAATATTTAAGCTATGTTCACATTTGGCAAATATTTGATCAAAATTGCGTAACCACTAGTTTTACAAAAATATTGTTTGCCGTTTTGAAATATTTTGTAAAAGAAAACAGTGTCAAACAAAATTCAATAACATGTCAACTATAACTAATGATAAGTAAAAAATGTTTTCTCATTAAAAAAGAAAAATTAGCAAATATTTTATATAGTGGTTACGTCATTTTGGTCAAATATTTGACTATTGTGAACGTAGCTTTAGTTTTTAATACATATTCAAACAATATTTATTGTTGAATCAATAAAATTTTTAATAAAAATTTATAATATTTAAAATATGGCATATTTTACAATTAAATTGCGAAAAAAAATTATCTAATAATATTTGTGTAAATTCAGTATAGAATTCATGAAAGAACACGTGTATATGAAGAGTAATGTTGGTATTTTATACAGTTAGTAAAAATGATGCAGAAATAACAGTCTGTTTTAATACACATATATAAAAAAACTATAAGAAAATGTTGATCCTTTGACACTTCTTTCACAATATATAAATTACCAAATCGACCTAAAAAAAAGAAATCCAATGACAACAAATTACTTGTCTTAGATGTGGTTTTGATATCAAAGAGTAGTGATTTCGATGTACATGAAAGGAGCGCAAGAAGTGCTTGTATAATTGTTGCGTGTAAATCAAACAACAGTTTCCAGACATATAAAAGCACTTGGTTCACCCAAAGCAATGAAATTAGGTGCCATGGGAGTAGAAGTCAAGAGACGTCGTAAGGAGAACCAGCATGTCTGAAATGCGCCACTACACCAAATCGTTTTTGCCCCGAATTATTACGGACAATGAAAAGTGGATCTATTATGATAATTCAAAGCGCAAAAATCGTTTATAAAGCCCGAGTAACCAGGAAAATGCGTATGAAACGATCATGGGATATCTGTATTGAATACAATCAATTCATTTTAAGATAGAATAAAACGAAAAACTGTTCAGTCAGCTATCTATAAGGACGGGCATTTCTAAATCAATAATAAAACAATATTACTTACGTATAGTTATTTTATTAGGTAGAATACATTTATCATCACTTGTTTTAGAATCACCTAAAAGACACATAAATTTTAATTGTTATTAGGAGAATATGTAATTAGGAGAATATTTAAGGAAAGAATTTCATATATTTTTTTTCTCATTTTTATAATTTTATTTTTTATTTTACTGAAATTGTCAAACTACAAAAAATTGATTTTGTTTTGTAGAATCATTTTCAACCAATAAAACACAATGTTAAAATCTAATAATTTTTTTTTTTTATAAAATTTTCTTTACAACCAAATATTGATTCATTAAAAAATATTTTGTCCATAATTTTTTCTGTGCATATTCTAATACCCTGTAGTATTATAAATGTCATAAGACTTAAGCATATCAAATTTACTATTGATGTTTAACTCGTTTGATATTTCTAAGGCATTGGTCCACACACTTATTACATAGATTTTATTTTAATGGGTTTTTTTTCTTTTTGAAAAATCTTTCCATAATTGAAAATTAAGACACCTTAAGTGAATACTTTTGTGTATTTCTTTTCCAAAAAAAATCTCTCAGGAAAACCCAAACAAAGAATATGTATAAACAAAAATATTTTAATTACAATTTTATGGTAATTTATGTTAAAGAAAAACATATTGATTTTTGGGTTTTCTTTTCCTTTATCAACTTTATGTCTATCGCTACATAATTTGAGATTCCAAAAAAAAAAATAAATAAATAAAAGAAATAACAAAAATTTAGTTAAAATCGAAAACATAATATATATATCTACTTTGTGGTATGTTTTCTTTTCATTCTTTTTAAAATTATTAACGTATACACCTGTTAAATGGGATTATTATATGTAGATACTTTGTTCCATTTCAATTTTTAATTAAAATTTATTGGTATTTTTAAAATAGGACCTTTTTAAAATCAAAAATCATGGCAGGAGATATTTTTCGTTAAAAGATTTAATTTCATTAAAGATTATATCGTAGCTAAACTTTTGAGTAATAGAAATTAAATTTCCATATTAAAGATATTAAAGTTCATTAGGCATTTTAAGCATTAGTTATATGGTTTGCTCTAAAGGGGAATTATCTATGGGGGAGATCATAATTTTTATAACTGTCAAAAGTCATGATTCATTTGTAGAAATCTATGAGCAGTTAATATAGAGTGTGTCTTGGAATACAATTAATTTTTTTATTCAAATTTTCAAATAAATTCACAAATACTAGAGAAAACTATTTGAGAAAACAAAACAATTATTTTTTTCTAATAAATACTTTAAACTCAAATTAAATAAGGACTGCGCAAGAAAAAATCCGTGCACACTTTCAGACTTATAACTTTTATTGTATGAGAAAAAAATTAGTGCCGTTAACTTGTTTACAGTAACTATGTGCAAAATTTTGTTATAATAGCATAATTAGTTTTTCTTAAAATTAAAGTTTAACCAAATTTATGGAAACGTATTAAATTTAAATTAATATTTTAATTTTTAAAATTTAATTTAATAAATTTAGATTTATAACCAAAACACATGTTGATCGCTAGGAGTGCAGATGAGTTGGGAAATTCAGTTTTTTGAGTTATCCCAGCAAACCCAGAAAATACAGTATCATAAATGATGTCATAAAGTAAAAAAACATATTTTTTCTTTTTTTTTTCTTAAAAAAAATCATGAAAATAAAAATATACAGAAATTTTTTTGGAAAAAACAAAATTTTATGTTATATATTATCGATATACATATTTATACGATATTTCTACAGCAAAATTTAGCGAAATCCCAAAAGTTAAAAGAGGATATATAAAGGAATCAAAATCAGCCTGAATTTTAACGTGAACTGTTTTTCTTAGCAGATATAAATTAGTTCATTATTAGGGAATTTCCCGTCCCGAGGTTCCCGGGAAATTAAAATTTTTTTATATCTCGCTCTCCCGGAAATTTCGCCCGGAATTCTTGGGAATTTTAAATGCACTTAAATGAAAAAAAAAAAAACTTATATATTTTAATAACTTTTAAAGGAAAATTAAGCTAGAAGTTTAGATGGGCACTATATCTTAAAAACATTTCATCAGTAAATTTGCATTTACAATTTATTAGACGATTTATATAGAATAAATCTATGGCTTGAATTCAATCTTAATAAAATGCCAGCTTCAGCAAATAGAAAAGTACAACTGTAGTGCGATTCAGTAAATTTAAACAATTCGATAATCGATAAATATGTCGAAGGCTTTTGTTTTTTGCATTAAAGATTGATTATATGATTCAGTACGTACATTTAAACAACAGTAGATAACTTTTGTTTTAGTATGCCACCTGTGTCAAAATAAACAGAAGACTTAAATAGTAGTAGAAATAAAAAAAAAAAATGGGAATTATTTGTGACTTGTGCACATGTGTATTTACCGCTTTTGTGTGTTAAACTTGTGTTTTAATTGATAAAATAAACAATACAAAAAGGTTGTTGTTTAGTTAACGACAGAAGCAGATGTAGTTATAACGCATATCGTTTTAAAATTCTATAGCAAAATCGATAATTTTGTTGTTTAATTTTATAAACGATTCGATAATCTTTAAAATAACCCCGCAAAAACTTTTTGGTTTTCGGTAATGAAAACTACTTATTAAAGTAGTTTCTCGGTAATGAAGCATCATTATTATTTGTCTACTCTGTATTACATAAATAAGTACTCAGTAGTATAATAGCATAGTAATACAGCAATCATGTGGCAACCAGAAGGTTGTTGGTTCAACCCCATTCTGATGCTATTAGTTTTTTATAATAAAATGTCTAAAAAAAGTTTTTGTCACTTAGAAAATTAAGTGTGAGTTGGTGTACTGTGTAAGACGTTAGTCATTAAAAACGAATGGCTAATTTGTGACCAAGTTCAAACCTCACTGACGGCAAAATTTGTTGGTTTTTTTTATTTTTATTTTCGTTTAGGTACATACATATTTCTGAGCACCCCCTAGAGTCTAAAAATAACTACATGAAT
Source organism: Protocalliphora azurea (assembly GCA_932274085.1). Taxonomy (NCBI): domain Eukaryota; kingdom Metazoa; phylum Arthropoda; class Insecta; order Diptera; family Calliphoridae; genus Protocalliphora; species Protocalliphora azurea. The sequence goes on along the minus strand of OW026521.1, from coordinate 5,018,208 downwards.
TTGTGGACAACTCGAACAAAAATAACTAGTTATACAGGTAAAAAATAAGTAGTTTATTTTTGTTTCCAATTATACCTGTTTGCCTTCCAGGAAAGCAAAGTTCTTACTGGTAAGTTACTGAATCGCACTACTGATTGAACAAATTTTGTAGGCATTTTGAATATACGATATAATTAGAAATCGAATACGACTTTATTCCTAGAAGAATTTTCAAAGGAATACCTGCAGATAACTTCTATTCACCTTGAGTGTTTCGTTGGTGATTTAACACTAAGATTGATGTATTGCCCACCACGATTTTCAATGACCAAAGACAAATTTGAAGAATTCTTTAACACACTAGGAGATCGTTTTTTGACATGTGCCGACTATAATATCAAACACATTTACTGGGGTTCTAGATTGATAAATCCTAGAGGTAGGCAGCTTTACAAGGTGCTAGTTGATCGCAAAAATGGCATAGAATTCGTGTCCCCTGGACATCCAACGTACTGGCCGGCTGATGCTAGAAAAATTCCTTACCTCTTAGCTTTTACTATATTTAAAAGTATAAACCGAAATTCAATAATTACAGAAATTTCATATGACTTAACTTCTAACGATTCTTCAATAATAGTAACATATTATGGAAAGACCAACATATCAAACTATTCTTCGAATGCTTTCTATAGCACAAATTGATTAAAATATAGAAAGTATATCAGTAGTCACATCCACACAAGCGCATATTTTCTGTGTGAGGAAGATATGAACACATGCGCCAACGACTTTACATGGTTAATTAATTCAACTTTGGATCATTCAAAAATTCAAACTTTTAAAAAAGATAATAAGCATATTTCCAATTATGATATTGAGAAACTTTTTATTGAAAAAAAAACTTAGAATAGAATGGCAACAAACCAGATCACCAGTTGCAAAGCTGAGGCTGTCTACAGCAATTGAAAAACTAAGAAAAGCCCTTCAAATAGAAGAGGATCGCCAGAGTAGAAATTATATTGAAAGTTTAACAAATAATAAATATACTAATGTTTCCTTATGGAAAGCATCGAAAGATATTAAGCTACCGGTAGAGGCACAAAGTCCTTTAAGGAAAGCTAACGGTACCTGGGCCCGTAGTTCAGAAGATATAGTCCATTTATTTGCATACTATTGAAGCTCAGTCTTTCAGCCGAATCCCCAAACAAATAGTTTTGTATTGGGAGTGGCACCTGACACTACATCAAATTACTATATAATTGTTATTAGCTCAGAGGACATTATGAAATTTCATAAAAATATCAACAATCATCATAGAAAGTTAAAATTCGGCACGAAATTCTGACCTTTCTTTTGAAACTACAAATAATGTAATACCGACCCCGAATGGTTTCGAAAAAGGCGGTCATCAGCCAATGCTTTTAGAATTAAATTCACTTCACTTTTTAGTAAATTTTTAATAAATTTAATTTTTAAAGATATTTACGAAAATTATTTGAACAATATCAATGTCTGAGTAAATATTTTGTTATGTAATTTCTCTTATAACTATTTTCTGTCGCAAATACGATATTGTCTTTTAGTACATACCTATTAAATAAGAATAACAATATTGCTTAATATTGTGCTGATATCCAAAAAAACTCTTTCACAGCATATAATATTTAAGCAATTGATCAAATTTTCAGGTCTTTAGTTTACAATCCTGTTTTAAATCTGCTAATGCAAATACCCTTATCATATTTGAGTCTCAGTTCTTCAACTAATGAGTGTAGTGATAATTGTAGTTTTTAATCGGGGATTCTGGGAATCCCATTGTCCTAGGAAAACAAAAAGTCCGGGAAACAGCGATCCCTATTCATTATTGATATATAATTTTAATTTTTAATAAAATAATTTAGAATAAAATCTTTATTAACTTTAGAATAAATCTTGATACAAATTCTGAAATATATTGCAAAATTATCGCGATGCTTAAGGAACCCTGATAGTCGAAGAAATAGTTTATTTACAGAATATAAGATCGCAGTCAAAATAATATGAATTTTAAGAGAAAATCTCTACATCACTAGATGGAACGAGACTTATTCTTTAAATTGCTCTGTATCTTTTATCAGAAAAATTAAAAACAAGCTAGCCAGAAAACTCATGAAATAAAAAAAGTTCCTAATAGGAACGCTAGAAAAAAATGTGAAGGCAAAAAAAGGACGCAAATTACTGAAACTATTTTTTTTTTTTCAAAAATAAGAGTGCTGCCTAAAGGGTAATAAAAAGTACATACTGGCGGGCCTTTTAAAACCTCCTGGTCATCAGTTTAACATCACTAATGTTATGGGAAATTTAAAATTTGAATATAACGGTCTTTAAAAATAAAATAAAATTTCAAAAGATTGATCGACTGGTTTCGTTTTTATAAGCTGAATTGTATGCACCTGATTAAGGTTCACAAGCCATGTACAGTGTTTGCCATTATATGTATGTGGACCACGTGCTCATGAAAGCCCCACTGTTGATAAATTTTCGCCAGAGACTTTTAGTACTAGTTGATAGAAGAGACAACAATTCTGTTGTCATGTCATATTATACTTCTACCATTTTTAATTAAATCTTTCCTACATGTGCAAATTATTTAAATACATATTAATAAATAAGGTACTCGTATAAAAATGTTTACATTTATATTGTACTTCTAAAAAATATTAAAAATTATTTATAATTTTATTTTTAAACTGTACGTCGACGAATATATTGAAACGAACTGTTTGTTATCAACAGAGGTTATTAATTTTTAAAAACTTTAAACTATTGACCTAGAAACACATTTGCTATGAAGAAAAAAAAAGTACATACTTCAACAAATGCAATAATCCATTTTTTTCCTTCTGTTATTTTGAAATTTAAATGATAAAGAGTATGCAAAATATGGCACATGTCATTAATGGTGGCATATTGTTGTTTTTGCAAACACAAAAACAAAAAAGTAAGTGCAAAAGAATATACGTACAATTATTTATGGTACTCACAGATTCCCAGTAAAATAAAAGTTACTTCCAAAAAAGTGAAAATAAATACATTTTTAGCAGGAAAAAAAAAGGTGAATAATATCTAAAGAAATAAAAATTTCACAAATTGAAAACTGTATTTATTATCGGTTAACAAAGCGAAAACCATATTTTTTAAACAATTTTATAAATATAGTTTTAAGAGAAGTACTTCAAAAGCAATGAATAAGAAGCATAAAAGAAGAACATTCTACCAATAACAGCTGTTTTTCAGCTCTAAGTACTTCCTTCCAATGACAACACAATGTTAAAATCATTACTTTTTCAGCTCTTTTTCAGTTCGTTTTTTTCTGGGTTAACAATAACTAGAAATACTTAAATAGAGCAGAGCTGATTTTGAAAAAATCGATATAGTAGTAATAAATATATTTAAAAAAACACACACACGCACAAATTTTCGTACAGATATGATCTTTACGTATAATAATGCTATTAGTCCACACCGGGCCACGATCCCTGAATTTTGATCATAATTAGAACACTAGGTTTACGTAAAAAATAAACATCATATATAAGGTTTTGGGGACGCTGCACAGTGAATAAATATTTTCTAAAATTTTTGTATAGTTAATAATTACTGAAAAAGCCTTCTAAAATAATTAACACCAAATAAATCAGTGTTTCCATATAAATGAAATAAATTATATTTTTATTATTACTATTTTTACGATTTTATTAAAAATAATTTTAAAATTTTGTAGAGTATTTATTATTTTATTTAAATAAGTTTCAGCGTAAAGCATAATAGACGAAAATTTCTTACTTTTGACGTTCAACAATTTTCGCATTATTGATATTTGCAATCGTAAATTGACTTGTTGCTTCTGTTTGGCAGTACAAAAGCAGAGTTTGTGGACTATAATTAGACACTAGCAGAATGGAATACGTATTTTCTGTGCCGCTACACACTTCGTCAGCATTCGTATTGTCTTATCCATTTTGGTTTAGTTGAAACCTAAACAGATATCTTTAATTACGATTCAAAAAATTAAATGGCATTACGGAACGGTTGTTCCGATTTCAATGAAATTTCCTATAGTGATAGTGGAGGTGTAGAGGAGTTTAAGTTTTGAGCTTGGACCATATAGACCAACAGTGGCGGGTTCACAGGGTCCCAAAGTTAGACTCTCGGGTATACAATTTTTTAAAAACGATCCTGATTCCTTATATCTGAACAGATTTGATTTTTTTTTTTTATTTCATTAACAAGAAATAGCAAAATTGTGTAAAGAAAGAATTTTGAAAAAAATTAACGAGTCAAAAATTATAGGCATTCAAATTTGAACTTTGAAAACAAGTAGATTTTTTCCATTTTTTTTTTTTTTTTTTTCTTACTTTTCCTTTTAATTAAAAAGTGTTCACATTCTTTTTTTATATTTACTGCTTTTTTTTATTTTACTGCTTTCCAATCTTTTGAAATAAAACTTTTAAACAAAAATCTTAAATATATGCTTCGTAAATTATGAATTTTTACATAGTAAAAGTTACGTTCTTCGATTATTTTGTAATGGGAATAAAAACTAAGACTTCAATACATATCATATAATTTTTCTTTTCAAAAGCCTACTAAATTGGAGTAAAATTTAAAAAAATTGTAATTTTTTCATACAAGATAAAAAAATTAAATACTAAAATGGATACTTTTAAAAATGTCAAATTTGCAATGATGAGAGCTTTATTAGCATTGTTTAAATTTAATTAAATTATAATAATATTAATAATAACACTAAACTTCAAATTCAATTAATTATTATCGAACAATTAGCGAATGAATTTAGCTCAAATTTAATAATATCAAAGAAAATATTATCAAGATTGTTAATTTAAACTTTTGTTCATCTATTGTCAAAGGTTAAAAAGTTACGAAACTATGATCAGAAAATGACAAAAAACCTAAAGTTACGAAACTATGATCAGAAAATGACAAAAAATCTAAATAATTATAATTTTGTTGTTAGCGGACAAAAAAAAAAGTATAAAAGTAAGTTAAAAATAATAAGAATTTAATGACACATTGTCTCCTTTATGGGTAAATTACAGTTTTATAATATGTACTCTAAAAAAATCGGAGATTTTATTAAAATTTAGAGTACATATTAAATTCGTTTTTGTGCATTTTGTAGCGCATAAATTAGTTTCATATCATACAAAGTTCATATAATATAGAACGCTAAAGTTGGATAACTCAGTTTTTCTTTCTTTTTTCTTTTTTTTTTTTTTTTTTTTTGTGTGAAATGAGCGAAGTTCAAGATTAAATAGCTTTGGTGTGTTCCTGTTAATCCGATATGAGTCGAAATGTGAACTCTGTTCCAATACTTAATTAAAAATATACTTCATTAAATACATACAATTATGATCTTTGCCAGAAGTTGATATGTATTATGATTTTTATTGACTAAACAAATAAACATGTTTTTTATAGATTTGTATATTTCATAAAATAAATTATATAAAAAATAAAATCATTAAAAATACTAAAATAATCCACTTAAAGATGCTACTAGGGTATCCAAATTGTTCGATAAAACGAATAACTCGTATAAGGCATTTTGGTTTATTTGAATTATTCCATCACGCATTAAAGATTATTCGAATTGTTCGAATAATTCAAAATATAAAACAAAAATGATAAATTTTTGTAAGTTTCCAAAAAATTTACTGTAAAAGGAAAATAAAAACAACCTATGAGTTATCCAGCAAAAACTTGGTAATGGCATGTAGTTACGGATCTAGTTACTTTTCAATGACAGCAACATACCTTCTACATTACAAAGAAGTAGTTTAGTAACTATTTATTTATAACCCAGTATGTAGTTACTTATTTATGATCAGGTTGTTGAAAATGCAACTTTTTATTAATTTTTTAATTAAGTTTACCAATTCCTATATTTAGAGAAGGGATAAATATATGAAAAGACGTACTTTGCATATGCATGTAAATATATTCACAATTGCATATATGAAAATATTAATTTGTACGCCAAAAATCTGTAGTTTTTGAAATCTGTAATTAATTTTTACGTTTAAAATAAAAATAAAAGTATTAAAAAACATCAATAAAAAATAGCTTTTTATATTTTAACATTTAATTAGTAATTTGTAACCTAAAATGTAACTAGTTTCTATTGTTCACTAATAATGACTTCTGTTATACTTATTTTAAAATTAATGAGTTATTGAATAGCTTGAAAATAATTAGTTCTTATAAATGTAAATGTAAATAATTATTTCTTGTAAAAATATGAGGTAAGTAGTTAGTTGCCTCATTACCGTATTAAAATAATGGGTTATTCAGCTAATGTGTAAGTAGTAAAGAGCTTCTTAACTCATTACATGCTGGGTAATAATTATTTGTAAATATACTTTGTGAGTGCCAAACACAAAAAATAAAATTAACAATTCTTTTAATACAATGTATATATATAAAGAATAGCTTTTTTGTTTTTATAGGCTCATTCGCTGATTTTTGAAGTTGGCGAAATTCTTAAAAGTACATTGAACAACATTTCCAACTTATCCGTTCCCTTCTTCTTTCTGTCTAAATATAAAAAATCATCCGTAATGTTATCATACTTTTCTTCGTCAACTTTTAAATATTGCATTCAGCTCCGATTGCAAATCACCATTACATGCCTCAAAAGTTTCCTCCATCTCCATACGTTATCTATCGCATAATCTTCCAAATATCTCATTTCTAAACTCTTAGTTTCTGTTTTGGAGCTGTAATTTAAATAGTTGGAGCAGGTTGATCATGTTCCAGAATTTAAATATAACAGTATTTAAAACTTTTAAACGTCTTTCATAAACTTGATATTTTAAATGTGCGACTAATTCTTTAGAATAATAATTGTTTACTTTTTCTAATTCTTTTATTAAAAATATTATAACACCTTAAAACTCAATTAATGTTGCCGAATCTTTACAATCAGCGAGTGTGGGCAATTTGTAATCAGATAATGTATGATTTGCAATGCATTCATAAATTGTCCATCGATGTTTAACATCATCTGTTAGTCTTTCTTGATGCAACACATAAGACTGCAATGTTTTCTTTTTATCATTAGATTTATTGAAAATTTTGCAACATTTACGTACTCGATCAATAATATCACTTATGGAACAATTATAATTTCTATGTTGCTTCCAAAATCACTGAATCTTTTACTGACTAAATAACAAATGTTAGAAGCAGTTCCTTAAATTTAAGTTTAAGTTTTAAATTAAAAAGTTTAAATGAGTTGTTTTTAGAATTATAACTTCTTGCTGTAACGTTTTTGTATTTATAAAAAATTTATCTGACCACTCATCTACTGTTATTGAATGGCTACCTTTATTTTCAAAAATTTGGCGGATTTCCGAGATAATATCACTTTCTTCTCAGAATAAAAATTGTCTATATAATTTCATATATCTTTCCTAGAGGAAAGAGAACCGGTTCAAAACTAGTCACGTGACAGGTTCTTAGGGCTAGTTCCAGTTCCGGAACTTTATATGGGAGGAACCTGTCACTTTTACATGGGCTAGTCATTGGAGGTGGCTAATTAGCACCTTGGGAAAGATCAGAGTCGATTATTATAACACAAATTTTTAAAAATTGTTTACTTCTCAAATTGTTTTTATTTTTTTAATTTTTTTTTTTTATTTTTACTGAATTATATTTATTTTTATTTTATAATTTTTCGTTAATGTCGATGGCGGCATCTCGATTCCAACCCACGTTCTTCTGACGTATTTTAATTAATGAATGTGGTAGTGTCAACTGGTTCTCAAATGGAAATTTGTACTCAACCGGCACTGAGGGACCGGTCCATTACTGCAATTGCCACCATTTTCCCGCAGGGAACCAAATATTTCAATTAAAAAATTAAAAAATAAATAAATATTATAAAGTTGTTCACGTTAGGTTAGATATCAGGTTATGTGATTATCTGGTTATATCATAAACAGCAAAATTCATTAAAAAAAAATAACCAAATTTGCTCAACGCATTTAATTGTTTATAGATTATTTGATTATCTGTTTTTTTTTTTTTTTGTAGTTTTGGAAACTAAAAAAAATTAAATAAGTAACGTATTTTGTTGTTTGTAATATAACTATATAATCACATAACCTGAGAACCAACCTATCGTGAACAACTTTTATATATTTATACAAATATTTAAAAATAATTAAAAAAAAATTATAATATTAAAAAAATTATTCGTTTTGTTTCAGTATTCGACATAAAAATATTCGAATTATTCGTTATTCGAACAATCGCACTTTTAAATTCTTCGAACAATTATTCGTATCATATTGTTCGAATTATTCGAACGAACATTATTCAAGTGGATACCCTAGAGGCTACATAAAAAAAAAAAAAAACATATAAATATCCACAAAAATTTTATAGTCATCATTTCAAAATACTGTGATGCTAGATTATGTTTGTTTAAAAAAATTTTATTATTGCTTAAATGTTTCGAAAAATCAAAGAAAATTATAGTTTTTTGACACATGTAGAATTTTTATTCTTATTTCCATTATGACAGTCTAAACAACCTTTGCACGGTGGGGCCAAACGCAAAATTTTTGGTAATAAATCAGTATCTTCTAAACTACTGGTCTGATCGAATTGAAATATATGGAAGAGTTGTACAGGCAGGGTTCCCACATTTTTTTCTATCTTATCCCCAAATAGCAAAATTTCATTCCCAAAAATCCCCAAATAACTGCTAATATTTTCCCCAAAAATCCCCACTAAATTAATACCTTTATTTTAGAAATTAGTACATGAGTACTACATTAGGTTTTTTTTACTTCTATACATTTCCTTTGTAGATATTAGGATGCTCGACGCGATTTTTCCAACCGGTTTTAAAATCGTTTTTTTTTTTCGGTTTGTGTACTGCGGGTTTTTCCAAAATTTTCATTTGTCGAATGTCGAATGAACTGGTTTTTTGTATACAAAAAATCAGTTTTTCAAATAACATTTTATTTATGAGAACATATGTACTATAAAGTGCATTGATTTGTAAGGAGACAAAAAATGTAGCAAATGTTCCCACCTAAAATAAAGATGGATATGTTTTTAACTAATACCCAAAATATTTCGGTTTAATTATTTCGTCCAGCTCACGTGGACCATTTTTAAAATATCTCCAAAAATATAGTTTTAGATCAACAGCGTATATAATTTTTAACTTTTTGTCAAAGAAAAAAATACAACACACGATAGACAAATGACGTTTAAATTATAATGAGTGAAAAAAAATTAAAATAAGTTTCCATTCTCAAGAAATTCAAATTTTAATAAAATTTTCTATGATTTTATTTTAAATACTATTTTATTAAAGTGTGAATGTTTTGAACATTTTCTATCGTAATTTATATTTTAGAGCATCATTGGAAAAGTCTCATTCAATACTATCGATATATGTATTCATTTAACCCTTTAGTTGTACTAGTAACATTTTGGGATTTCCGGTCCATTTAATTTTTATGTCAAATAAATGGTTAGTTAAGAAAATAAATGTCACCAATAGCATGTATTTATCATAAAAACAATAAATTCATGTAAAATAGTGACGAAATTTCAAAAATCTCTTTAATTTGATTATTATCGCTGTTTTATATTTTTCATAAATTATTATATTTTTCATAAATTCATCTACATTTAAGTATAATAAATATATCCATGTGACTCATTTGCAAAAATTGCTAATTTAACCTTTTGGAAACAAAATGCATAAAATTCACCCATTTGCTCTTAAAGGATTAATTACGTGTAATCCTAAATAGTACCCGGATAAACCACTCCAATGGTATATTAAAACTCAATATATGTTGAAAAATGGAAAATGTCCGAAATATTATATGTTTGAATAACAACTGAAAAGGGACATAATTTCATCCCCAAAAATCTCAAAATAACTGCTTACATTATCCCCAAAAATCCCCACTAAAATAATACCTTTATTTTAGAGAACCGGTTTAAAAATTTAAATGAATATTTCAGGCCTTAGTATGTCTCTATTACAATTTGAAATTAATTTTTTTTTAATGAAAATTTTGATAAAGATATTGGAAGAAATACGTATATTTAGAGATGTTTTGAAAGTGGTCCAGCTCAAGTAAATTTAAACATTCAGATGTAATATTGTGGAAATCATATAAGAACATATCAATTTTCATTTCTAGAGGGGAACTTTTTTCGAGAGGCTCTTTAATGTACTAAATACTAATATTTGAATGGAAATTTACGAAAAATTTATTAACTGATTAATATTTATAAAGTTAATTTCTTGTTATGTTTTATTAATATTCTTTAAAGTTAAATTGAAAATAATTCTATAAGTTTAAAGAAATAGTAAATTAATTATTAACTAGGATGAAATTCGCGTATTATTGGAACTAGTTTTTTTTTTCTCTTGTAACACCTGTAACACCTTCTTACAAAGAATTTAAATATTTTGTGGTTTTTAATAATTCAATAGTATTTGAAAGAGATCTAATGCAAAATCGATTTTGAAAAAATTGAGATACCATAAAGCCATAGCACAGTATAAAATTTAGCAAAATTCCAAAATTTAGTCAAAAAATATCATCGTACATTTTTCAATTAACGCAATTTTGCATCTAAATTTAATAATATATTCAAATAAATATAAAATAAAAATAAAATTTAAGTAAAATTTTATTTTTCATTTAAATGTTTAATTCCTTCAATCATCTACTTAATTGATTTGATCAAGTTTCTGATAAGAAAAATTGTTCTGTTTTTCATTTTTTACAATTTTTAGTAACTAATATAAACATTTTGGTGAGACATGCATCATCTGCATTCATCTGCATTTCCCACAAGAAATCCCCTAATCTGAAAACATGGTGTAGAATAGGACCTAAACTTTCAGAAAAATCGCCCTGTGATAACAAGAGATAAGCTGCAGGGTGTCAAAGTTGACTACCTCGAGTTTGTAAAAGTTTCAAAAAATAGTAACTTCTACGACTTGATTTGTAGAAGATTTTTTAAAATTTTTGCAAACTCGATATAGTCAACTTTGACACCCTGTAGCTTATTAAAGATTTCAAAGATTTTTACATTTCTGTAAAGTGCTTTTTACATTTCTGTAAAAGCTTACTGACCTAAGTTATCTCTTACAGTTAAAAAGATATTTACTCTTGAATTTTGAATTTTTGATTTTTTCCTCAACTTTACTTCGTTTTTAGGAAATAAGTCCTGAGATATATGAGGACATTTTTTTTTAATATTCTATAATTTGTAATATATTCCGAAATAATATGCTAAAAAAAATTGTTCGATTATCACAATTCGTCTAGCCGCGAAAAATGTTCAAAGTCAGCACTTTTTATCTTGTCAAGCGCTTTACAGAAGTATAAAAATCTTTAAAATCGGGCTTGATTTGTAGAAGGTACGATTTTTTGAAACTTCTATATACTCGAGGTAGTCTACTTTGACACCCTGTAGCTTATCTTCTGTTATCATAGGTTTACTACAAGAAGTTTTTTCCTCTACAACTCTTTCATACATTTAAATTCGATCCCACCAGTAGTGTAGTGGATACAGATTTATTACCAAAAATTTAGCTTTTTGCCCCACTGTCCTTCGTTTATTATTGAAACTCAGAGTTGGGGGACTGATAGACTGCTATTGCTGCTAATGACTTTGAATTTGCATGTTGTTTTTTTATTATTTTATTTATTTTCCTCTGAGGTAAAACATTTTTTTAATATAATTGTTTGTATTTATTTAAGAAAAATGTATTTCATTTATAAAAAAAAGAAAGTTAAAAAAATATATTGACAACAGCTGCCATCAGCAAATGCCTTTTTTAATGCGATCAGTCGCTCGGTGTTTAAGCTATTTTTATTAATAATTTATTAATTAATTAATAAATTAAAACAAATTATTTTTAAATGCTGGAAAAGAAAAAAACGCAAAATTTTAATATTTCATATATTTTAAAAACAATTTTCTTTGTGATATTTTTTGCAATGATCTATTAAACAGATAATAACAATTCACGATTCAAATTTGTTTGATATAAAATTAATTATATTATAAGCTATTGGTAAAATTTTTTTATGAATCGTCAATATCATGATGATTTTTGTCCACATATTCTTAAATTTTTTTCATATTCACTGAATATGTTCTCTGTGAAACTAATAAAATGTATCTAACTTTAAAAAAAAAAATCAATCAAAAACCGTGTTTTTTTCGTAGTTTTAAATTATTAATAAATTAACAAAATTGAAAAAGTGTGTTATTTTAAAAGGCGATATTTTCCATATTTCTTATGGGATTTTTTTATACGCACGATTATTGTAAATAAAAAGAACTTGCAAATAACTAACTCACCGTTTATACGCAAGTTTCATAAAGAATTATATTTTCCTTTTTGCTGTATCAGAAGAATACAGCCATTGTCATAAAAAAAAATCTATGAACGTAAAAGGAAGTGACAACGCCGTACGCTTTATTTGTAATTATTTTCACTAATCACAATTAGTTTTCATAAGTTAATAACTTGCAAATAAAATCTTAACACACCGTTTATACGGGAAAATTTTCATATCGTAATGTTTTTAATTGCGAGTAAGAGGTGCGTATAAACGCTATATATAGTATTCGCTTTAAATTAAATAATTCAAAAAGAAAATTTTAGTTATGAATTGCATGAATTTGCTATTTTTCAAGTGCATTTTTTATAAAATTTATTCAACAAAAATTTTTTTAAAAGATATTTTATTAAAATTTTACAATTTTACTAATTATTCATATATAACTTTATTTGGATACACATTTTCTTAATTTCTTATATAAATAAACCAAAAGTTTTTGTTCAAAACACAAAAATATTTAAATAAATGGATTTTTGATAAAAAAAAAAAAAAAATTAAAAATACTACAACTTTTCCTCAATTTATCAAGTTTTACGTTTATTTAAGAAAATAAAAAAATCAAAGGGGAGAAAGTTTTCAAAAAAACATCCAAAAAAATGTTTTGTAATAAAAATTATATTTTTCTTTTTTTAAATTATGTTATTAAAAAAGGAAAGGTAATTAACTTTCTAATGGTAATTAAGTCAATGATAACGGACTTAAACTTCAAAATATATAATAAATAAAAAGTGAAACATATTCATTGTTGCGAAATTAAAACGTGAATGAAATCGATTTTTTTGAAATTTCAAAAAATTAAAATAGATGCGAAAACCACATTTACAGAGCATGCAAATGCCAAATATAAACCAAATTTAAGACCTTGTCTCATGGAATTCATAATATATATAAAGATAACAGGGTTCCGAAAGTGATTTGGAAATTATATATATATATATATATATATATATATATATAAAGCGTGATCCATTTCGAGGTTCCCTACTTTTTTAAAGAAAAAAACACAGAAAATTCAAATTTAATGGGGAATGTTTATTATCATTTGAAAGAACATCCTTTGGCATTTATTTTTTGAAGATTATGTCTATCAAATATTGGCCGTTGCTACGTCGCAGATGGTCCAACCGTTGAGTCCAATTTACGATAACTCGTTCGAGCATTTCGACTGGTAACTTGCGAATGACACGCGTGATGTTTTCCTCCAAGGCCTGTATCGAAGCGGGTTTGTCCGCATAAACTTTTGACTTTACATATCCCCACAGGAAAAAGTCTAACGGTGTGATATCACACGATCTTGCTGTCCAATCAACCGGCCCAAAACGTGAAATTATGTGCTAACCGAAGTGTTCTCTCAATAAATCCATTGATTGATGCGTCGTCTTGCTGAAACCAAATGTCGCCGAGATCACGAGCTTCAATTTCAGGCATCAAATAGTCGGTTATCATCCACCGGCCCACAAACCACACCAAACCGTTGTTTTTTCTGGATGAAGTGGCAGTTCTTGAATCTCTTCAGGTTGCTCTTCGTCTCAAATGCGGGAATTGTCAAAAAAAGGCTATTGAAAAAAGTACCTCTACTTGAATCACCCTATATATATATATATATATATATATATATATATATATATATATATATATATATATATATATATATATATATATATGTATATATATATATATATATATATATTTCAGATTTTATTCTTCTTAAATATAGCACCTTTATACATAAAAAATTTCATATATAAAGTAAACATTTTAAGAATTCGTTAAAAAAACACTTTTAGGTAAAAAAAAAAATCGTTTTCAATATTTTTCAATTAAAAACAAAGCAAAACAAAAACAACAGTAGCAATAAACATACTAATAAATACTTGTGTGTACCCCAATTTAAGAATACTTTTCCTTTCTAATAAAATATTTCTTTCTATTTTAAATTCCACATAAATTTTGCTTTGGTGGAAAAACTTGGACACTTTCATACGACATAAAACCCACACACAAAGCACCGAAAAAATATCTCACTTTTTTTGTTTTTGTTTCCTCTAACAAATTTTGGAGGAAAAATAACGAATAAAACCAAAAAAAAAATCAAAATCCTAAATAAATTTAGAAAGAATAATGCATTATTAAAGTTTTTTCTCATTTGGATTTTATTTAAGACTACAATTATGATGATAGTGGTGACGATGATCAGAGAAGCAACCAACAAACCAGTGGAGACGACAATGGAAATTATGGGAATGAATGCAAAACAATAAGTAACACGTCTAATAAGAGAAAAAAGTACTACAACTACAGCAATAACTAAATTAAGCGACAAAACGTCATAAGATCTAAACAACATGAGTAAAAAAGTCTTCATCAACACCTCCACAGACAACTTGCTCAACATTTAGCACATAAACAAAACAACATCAACAACAACAGCAAATCACGGAAAAGATAAAAATATGTATTAGGAAAAATAATTTTACTTTTTTTCTTTTCGGTAACACAATTCTGAAACGACGAGACACTTTAAATTTTGTAAATTGTTCAGGCATTTATTTAAAATGATGAAAACGTTTTGAAAATATAATAAGTTGTTTTTACACGTTTAGTTCATAAACTACGAGGGCAGATGAATCAATTAACACTATTCCAATCAAGTACCACCTGTTAATAAACTACTGTCAAATTTTGAGCAAGTGTCGTCATTTACTTTACGTAAAGAACCTAAAGAAATGGCTCTTTCCACCGAGCCATTTCTTTAGGTTTGGAAATAGGAAGTAGTCACTATGGGCTAAATCCGGAGAATATAGCGGATGAAGTACCAATTCGTAGCCCAATTCATAGAGTTTTGCCATTGAGACTGCACATGTGTGCACCCGTGCATTATCTTGATGAAAAAGAACTCTTTTCTTGGCCATATGGGGTAGTTTTCTTTTTAAATCCTTATTAAAACGATCTAATAAGTTGGCATAATATTCGCCGTTTATTGTTTTTCCCTTTTGAAGGTAATCGATGTGGATTATCCGCCGCAAAAACTCATTCAGATTGCGGTTAAACAACTCCAAACAATCCTTTGAAGTTGTCACACGTTTACGTTTATGGTCAATTGAGAGCAAACGCGTCACCCATCTTGCAGACAACTTTCTTAAACCCAGCTGATCATTTAAAATCGAAACCACACTGCCATATGAAATGCCTATGGCATCAACAATCTCACGCACTTTTACTCTTCAGTCGGCCAACAGCATATCGTGGATTTTTAGACATCTTCGGGTGTACTGACCTCAATTGGCCATCCAGAACGTTCAACGTCATTTGTACTTGTGCGACCACAACGAAAGTAAGTAAACCACTTTTTACCATTGAAATCGATAGTGCAGACTCCCTATAGTATTTACCGAGCTTTTCCTTGGTTTGATTGACGGTTGTTTTCGCAAAAAAATAATGTTTAATGAGCACTCGAAATTCACTTTTTACCATTTTTATAAAATTACACGAGGTTGTATGTTTTGAACAGCTGTTAAACGCAAAATAAATGATGACATTTGTTCAAAATTTGACAGTAGTGTATTAACAGGTGGTACTTGATGGTAATAGTGTTGCATTTCAAATAACTACGAGGGAAGTTCCAAAAGTCTTGGACTTATTGATTTGCCCTCGTATCTCATTTTCTAGATACATATTGACCAACTTATTGCAGATAATATTTTAATCTGCTCCCTTTTTCCAAAATCATTATCAATTTTGGATGAAATCATCTGTTCCGAAGTGCATAATTCACGGGGCATCCACAATAACAAATTCTTGTTCGGATGAAAGAAAAGTTCCCAGAGAATAAATTGTTAGCCTATTATTCGCGATAAGCGTGAATATTTTACTGCGATTTTAATAACTGAAATATATTCCCAATAAAAAAAATTATATAAAAATAATCGACTTTTCTAAGGTTTTGCTAAAATTTTGTGTTATATATGTATTATTTATAATCGTAATACGAAATTGTTTATATAAGCTATAAATAATAAAACCTCCCCTAAAGTAGGGGAAAGTGAGGTAAAATGGTACATACTCATCTGATATAGGAATACCACTCAAACGATGCATATTGTTGATCTGAATACAGAAAAAATACAAAATAAAAAACAAAATTTATCTTCATTTCCCCAACAGTGATCAAAAATAACGATAACGATGTACTAGCATTTTGCCCAAAAATTTAATTATGGCTTGATTTTGTAAAACGAAACGAAAATTCGTTTCGACAATTTGTATTTAAAAGAGCAAATAAATTTAAATATCTATTTATATTATCTGCCTAATATTTTATAATTATTCATTAAAGTGTCTCACGAAAAAAAGTTGCAAATGTGCTCCTCTAGAAATTATGATTGGTCTGTTCTTATATGATTCCCAAAATATTATTTCTGAATGTATGAATTTACGTGAGCTGGACCATTTTCAAAAAAACTTCTAAAAATACGTATTTCTTTTAATATCATTATCAAAATTTTCGTTAAAATAAAATTAACTTCAAATTGTAATAGAGGCATTCTAAGGCGAGTATTCATTCTTCAGTCGCAGAATATTATTATTTTTTTTCATAAACTTTTTTTAACATAAAATTATATTTATTTCGGATATTTTGCAACATATATTGGATTTTAATTTACCATTGGAATGGTCTATCCTGATACTATTGAAGATTACAAGTAATTAACCCTTTAAGAGCAAAAGAGTCAATTTTTTGCATTTTGTTCCCAAAAGATTAATCGAATTAAAGAGATTTTTGAAATTTAATCAATATTTTAGACGAATTTATTGTTTTTATGATAAATGCATTCTATTGGTGACATTTATTTTCTTAACTAACCATTTATTTAACATAAAAATTAACTTAACCAATTATTGACCAAAAATCCAAAAATATTACTTGTACAACCAAAGGGTTAAAATGAATACATATATCAACAGTATTCCTATGATACACTAAAATATAAATTACGATGGAAAATGTCCAAAATATGCAAACTAAGAAAATAGTATTTAAAATAAAATCATAAAAAAAATACTTAAATTTTAATTTCAAAAAAATTAAAACTAATTTCTTTTTTTTTACTCATTAAATGTCTTTTTTTAATAAAAATTATGTACACTGTTGATCGAGAAAATGGAATGATTAAACCGAAATATTTCGGAGATTATTTTAAAATATATCAATCTTTAATTTTATGGGGGATACAGTTGCAACATTTTTTGTCTCCTTACAAATCAATGCACTTTATTAATTTCGAAGCGTTAACATTTCTTTTTTTATTTAAACTTAACCGACCTACTTTAAACTATTCAGCCTTTTAAAATTCTGCAAAATCTTTTTCCGCTAATGTCCCGTCATGAAATACAAACAATTTTCCAAACGAAATGAAATGTTACAAAAGATTTTTGTAACATTTTCTTTTTTTGTCTTAGTGCTTTTGGGTGTTATCAGGAAATTATGTTAATACTCTTGAGTTAAGCATTTTTCCACTTAAAAAAATTTTGTGAATATACGAGTACATACATACATATTACTAAATTATTATTTTGTTCATTTTCGCTTTTCATTTGTTTGTAATCCATGACCCATCATGTGAAAGAATTTTAAGTTTCGGTAACACATTATAGCGGTGAAATAAAAAATTAGGTGGGCGCGCAGCACGGAAACTTCTTAAAACATTATATTTTTGAGAGTCTTTTTCTTTACCTATTATTGTTTTTTTGTTGTTTTTTATTTATTCATAATTTCCTTTAATATATGACACATTTAGTCGCTACTCTAGTTTTTGTCACAATGGGTTTTTGTTATGTATATTGTTGAACAGTGGGACGTAGGAAGGTAAAAAAGAGATATTTTTATTAAAGAAAGTTTAATTAAAATACCAGACGACAACAAAAAAAAAAAATATCATGGAAAATATATTGCGGATTTTCTAATAATATTATATTATATATATGACACAAATTTAACCCATTGACGACCATAGAAAATATGCTTTCAGTTATATAATTGTCTAGGTAAGAGCTAGAGCAAATATTTCAATTATTTTTTGTAGAGTAGAAATAGTGCTACAAAAATGTAATACCAATTAGGTCCGGTTTAACCTCTAGGAGTTTGAGAAGGTTAAAAAATTCCCTTTTAATCTGCACCCAACTGTAACAAAATAAGGGTGTAGAGGAAGAATTTTCAAAGGATGTAACTAAAGCATAACCGTAGATTGCGAAAAATACTAAATAATCAAAATTGTATTACCAAAAAATATTTGGACAGTAAATTTTTAAGAAAAAATGTATTCTTTAAAAAAAATAAAAATGTATAACAGAGGTTCAAGGATGGGACGAATTATCATAAGATATGCGTTCTAGTAAAAAATAACGATTTTTTTTTTCTTTAATAAAAGATGAACGGAAGACGTTAGGATTAAAACCAGAGTTTTTCATGGGAAATCCCGAGACGCGAATTCCGGAAAATTATCAATCCCGTAATCCCGGGAAATCATGCGGGAATTTCCGGGATTTCTTGTGAATGCAAACTCATTTTCTAACTCATATATGGTTATTTTAGCATTTAATGTGTTTTTAAATTTGTTTTTACCTATTTTATTTGATTTTGTTACGAGAAAATACCTAAATACATTCGATAGTTTCTGAGTCTGCATTGTGGTCAAAAAGAACATATTCGTTTCAAAAAGATTAGTAAGAAGTAAAATTCGACATTTGAAAAGAATATTTATTAAACGATTTGAAGATGTAACTTGCATGGAAATTGTAAAAGAAATCTCCTTAAATACAACATACATTTTTAAAGCACTAGTGAAAACGAGGGCCTAAAGGTATCTAAACTATTAACTCTATATGGATTTTTTAAAAGATAAATTACAAAAAGTTCACATACATATGCAATTTAAAGGATCCAATAGTCCAAGAACTGAACATGATTTAAATTGATTTTTAAGCTCAGGTTTTCCTTAGCTATAGATTAACAGTGTAGCATAAAAATAGAAGTAACTTATTTATATTTTTGTATGAGAAAAAGCAAATAATAGGACTTCAGAAATCTGTAAAATTCTTTGGGACTCTCTTAACAACAAGCTTACTTCTGTAGAATTATCGAGGGCAACATGAAATCCAAAAGTGTTTATTTAATTTTCAAAATGTCAATATTTCAAAAAGAACTCAATTAGTTTATAGTTTTATGATTAAATGGTTTATTTCCACATTTTTTATTCTTCATTTAACTGAATTATCTTATAAATATTTAAAAATTTTTAAATATTTATTTTTGGCGGGAATTGCCCGGTTCCCGGAAATTTTAAAAATCAAATCAGATTTCCCCAGAGCGGAAAAAGACCGGGAAAAGAAAAACTCTAATTAAAACTAAATTAACTACTTGCAGCATTTATTCTCTAGATTTTTCTGATATATCATTTTATACATATAAAAATTAATTGCTAACTAAATTATTTTGATTTTTTTTTTTAAATATGACTTGTGAAAAAAATTTTAAAGTGCTTTTACGAAATTTTTTTCAATATCTCTCTATAAGAATTAAAAAAAAAATAATCACAATTGAACACTACTGGAGCCTTCCTAAATTCGCTTTTAACTTCGATCTAATTCCATTACAGTTGCCAAAATTCTGGGTAGTTTAAATAACTAATACTCTAAAATAACATTCCCAGTTCTGGGTGCTTCTACAGTAACGACAAAATTCTTAATCTGGCCAGAAAATGTTAAAAACAATGTTGCATGTCACAAGTGAATATTCGAGTTTATTCAGACTAAAGAAGCAAAACAATCACATATCTTGTCGCATTTTGAGTTAACTTGTCATACGACAAAGATTTTTGTAAATTTTTATGGTTTTGAGCTCAATACCATTGAGGACCTTTTTAGCGATTATTCGGTATACAAAACTTGTAATATGTTTTCCAGGCTAATACAAAATATTGAAAATATTTTTATTTTTATTATTATTATTGCGGTGCTTTGATTATTCTTTGCTTCAGAGTTCTTCTCAGCTTTGTTATATAAATTTTGTTTTAGCTTTGATTGACTAAAGCTTAGGCATAGCTTTAACATGATTCATATTTGATTTTGAAAAAATAAACACAACGTGGCAGTATGCGACCAAACACGTTTTGTGTAGCTTTTTAGGCTTAGAATCATTCTTGTAACTTTTTTCTGAATCAAGTTTCATCACATTCCTTATGTCCTTGTTAAGCTTTTTAATTGCCCTGAAATGGAATATTTTTTCAAAATTTAGTCAATTAACGTTTTGCTAATAAATTCAAAAAAAATTTGAAAAAAATAAAATTTTATTTTGTATAATTTTCTTTGACTGCCATCTGAATGCGGACAAACGATCGGATTTCAAGAATTCGATCTAGAAATATTCTAATCAAGAAAAATATTTTGTATTAACGGAAGTAAGAGTTATTAAGAAAATTTGTGTTATGTTTTATTCGAACGCACTCTTTAGGGTAGCAAATCCCTTTGACAGAAAATGTACGATCGTGAAAATTATTGTTATAGTTATAATAAAAAATGCTCCAGACTGTAAATCTCTAAACGCAATGTTTCTTTCTCTCAGGGAGGCCAAAATTAAAGGGATAATATACGTGGAACCATATAACAAACACTAAAGAACCTATTTCAATATTAAATGATGTAGAACAAGTAAGAAATATGTAATCGGTCAAATCTGACCATATTGCATCCTACACCATTTTGTATTTTGCAACAAAATTCGGGGAGGGGTCTTATATGGGTCCCGAAGCCAATTGTAGACCGATATTTGTATTCAGCGTAATTTATATTTCTATGAAACATACGTATATATTGTATTATTTATGCACTTGGTGACTTCCAGAAGTGGGTCTTATATAGGAGCTATAGTCAATTTCAGACAGATCCTCATAAAATTTGGTACTGCGATTTCTATTTATATAACACTGTTTTTCGTCACGTATTAATCTGCTACTAGAATTTTTATGCGATTTATGCCTGTTAAAATGATTTTCTGAAGATCTTAATGAAATTCGGCACACAGATGCTTATATACAATTTATTAAAATATTGCTATATTCTAGGGATTTATGATCGCTAAACCCCTATTGCGGGAGCATATTTGTATGGGGGCTAGGTGAAATAATGGACCGATCACAACCAATTGAACCATAAAAAACTTGTGTACCAAATTTCATCAAATTACTTTCAAAATTGCGACCAGTAATTTGATTACAAAATTTACATTGACGGACACTCGGACGGGCATGGTTAAATCGATTCAGAAAGTGATTCTAAACCGATGAGTATAAACTAAGGTGGGTCTTAGAGGATATATTTTTAGGTGTTACAAATATTAGCACAAACGAATAATATCCTTCCCACCTGTGGCAGTAAAAAGAAGCTCGGATAACTTTCATCACAGTTACGGAAAACTTTTAAGGAAACCATAAAACTTCGCAATGTGATAAATTAATGAAAGCTTATCATAAGATAAAATTCCCCATGTTCTTAATAATACATTTTTTGGACTTGCACTAAGACTTTTAATCACAAAACATGATTACATATTTTTTAAAAAGGTAAAAATTAAAAGTTTTCTCAAAAAACTGTAGCGTGATGGACATTTTTTATTTACTCTTGTTGATTTGTTTAATCAAAGTTTACAAAACATTATTTTTTTAACTTTATTAATAGCTAGAGCTATTTGGTTAGTAGGATGAAACGAAAAGAAATTTAATTCCAAAATTTTTTGTGTATTATCAATCGATGTTCTATAGTTTAAGATATACATTTAAGAAAAATTTCAACTTTCTACGACTTATTCTTAAGATGGCAAAGAGCAATTTTTTTTATAATAAATGGTATTTTCGAAGTAAAATAATTTATATTTTAATGTAGTTTTTTGTTTAATTTGCGATATTTTTCAACTAAAATTAACTATATGAAAAAAAAAAAACATTTACAAAATATTATATTTTGTTGACATTAAAATTTTTAAGCATTTGGACTTGAGGTTAGTTGTAACAAAATGTGATATTTTGTAATTTGTAATACATAGTTTTAATTTTGTTTTTCATATTAATTAGTTTAGGTTGATAAACATCGCAAATTTAAACAAAATAAATTATATTAAAAAATTTATTTTATTTGAAAAAAAAAATATCAATTACTCTGCGCCACAACTGATCGTAGGAAGTTGAAATTTTTCTTAAATATATATTATTATATTTTTGAAACGCTATAAAATGATTAGTTGTTGCACTATGGAAAAAATTAAAAAAAAATTAAACGTGGTTATCTATATATTTGACTCAAATGAAGATTAATACTGAGTTTTAATCCACTTTGAAAAAAATTGAGATTTTGTCTCATAACCTCACTTTTTAATTTGAACACACACTTATCTATGTGCTATTCAGAGGTTTTAAGTTAAATTCAAAATGTTTGTACAATATTTTTATTTTATAGGAGATCTTCTAAATCCTGATTTATTTGGAGCATAAAATTTCTTTAAATGGTTTAGTTGTAGCGAAAATATATCTCAACATATTTAGTATTAAAACTAAACTAATTTTAATTTCGGAACGTATAATCCATACACTACAATAACTTGATCGTCAGACATAAAAAATAAATTAAGTACTTGACAATCTTTACCATCATACAATTTTAGTTAGTTCTTGCTATATTAATTGGTATAAATTGACGATGATATCTCTAAATAGCATAATTTATAAATTATGTGTAACATACCAGCGTATAACCAACCGAATGGATACTAGCTGTTTAAGTAATTAAAAAAAAATAATAATAATTATGTCCAAATATATCTTAAGATTTGAACTGATCTAAAAAAACACAAAAACGGGATTTTTTTACAATACTTTATAATATATTAGACAATTATGTTCAATATTTAGATGTCATTCAGATGATCATTTATCATTATACAAATGTATACAGTTTTTAATATAATTTGCTCTTATTTATATTATAGAGATTTCGTTATTATGTTTTAGCTCAATTTTGTGCAAAAATATTTTGCAACTCTTAATTTCCTAAAAATATTGGTAAAAAAATATAAGAAATTCTACATAAATTATATAATCTTGTATAATCAATTAGTCAAATATAGAATTATTTAGAACTAACTTCTTTTTGTAAAATTTTTGCAAATTTAAAATATATAATACTTTCACCCAAATGTACAAGTAAGAATTATAATTGGCTCCATTTTAAATTAAACCACATTTTTTACCCAAAATGTCCTAAATTTTTGTTTTCTCCTTTTTTCCTATTTTTGTTATAACTTAGTAAATACGACTGCGACCAGTATAATATTTTATAATATATATTATTTGGATTTATATCAGTTAGGTTGTCAATTATTATTGCATTTTGAAAATAACAAAAAAGCACTTCGCACCACCCTTTAATACAGGAAAAATTAAATTCTAAAAAAAAAATGTCGCTCCACCCTATTGTCTAGTTATAGCAAAAATTAAGATGTTATGAAGCTTTTAGAATATGGTTTGGAATATAATTTCTATTAAGTTATTTTTCTACACTTTATATTGATTTTCATTTCACTGTGCTCTGAATGTCATGTGTTGTGATTTAAGCGCAAATATTTCACGTATTTTTCTTTTTCGAAATACAAAAAGAAAAAAAGCAAAAGAAATAAAACGATGAAATTATTTTAATGATCATTTTTGCTGCTGGATTTAGCAATAGCAATGAATTTTGTTAATTTATGGCATATTAGTGATATTTTAAATATATGTATATATTATTTTCTAAATGTTTTTGTTGTACTTAAACTAATGATGATTTCTTAAACTTGGCAACAATTTGAAAAGAAATCCAATAAAAAAAACTAACTTGCTTGCGTAAAAAAATCACCTTGGAATTTAATTTTTTATATACACATTTTTTAATTCCTTTAAATATAAAATAATAATTCATAAACATTTTTTACTATTCTTGTTGTTTTTTTCAGTTTATTTGTTAAACTGTCTCTCAATAATCATCGTGTTCTCAAAACAAAAAGGTTATCTGAAATGTCTTTTCGTTTTATATTTATTTAAAGTCATTACTAAAGCACACATTATTGCTATTTTGTTAAACTTAATTAGTTTTCAAAATAAAATGGAATAGAATATTTTTATGTGCTGTATACAGATTCCATCCAACTTTATTATACATCCGCATTAATAAACATTTAAATTTAACGGTTGTATAATTTTATATATAAAAAAAATCAATATTTTTGTTTTAATTTCCAAAAAAAATAACAAATTTCCAAATAGCTCAAGTAATGAGATAAGAAAATATAGAGAATAATTTAACTAGGTCTCATCTTAGTAGGACTCGTAATTGAATTCAATAAATATAACCAAATGGTTTTAAATACACCAAAAAAGTAACTAAATACCATGATATGTGACATAATTAAAGCGATCAGATATCCCTCTTTTAATGATAGATCCCGCTTTTTATAACAAAAGTTCTGCATTATTTTTTAACCTAATTTCATTTCTAGAAACGTTTATTTAATATTTAATATTAAAGAAAATATTAAAGAAAATAATGAAAAAAATGTTATTGTAGTGACCACATTGATTATGATTCCATTTTTTCATGGTACATTTTTTCATGTTATGATTTGAGTTTTTCATATTATTATACCATCTTAATACATTATTATGCCATTCTATCAGATTATGATTTCATTATATTATATTATTATATCATGAAAACATATTAGTGTTCCATTTTCTCATATTATTATCCCATCTTATTATATTATTATTTCATTCTGTCATATCAGTATTCCATTTTATCATATTATTATCCTATCTTATCATATCATTATCCAAACTTATGATATTATGATTCCACTTCATCATATTATTACGTCTTACTTTCGTTACTATTAGTTAATCAATATCATATATTGCTTGAGTCACACCAAATATGGCAAAACCTTGACTATTTACATTTATTCAAATATAAATTATAATAAAGGTGGAAAATAACAAACAACGAACTTTTGTAAAATTCCAAAGTATTAAATTTGTTATTTACTAGCTTTTATCCTTCCCTGCCCTATTTGATGCGATAACTAATATTTATTTTATATGGGAGCTACTACTCTCTCTGGACCTATTCACCCTATTCGAAATTTTATATGAATATTACTTTTAAAAATTTGTAAGACTCTCACTGTTATAGTTCTTTAGATAAGATAAATTACATTTTCTTTGTATGCGGGACGTCTCGCCCTGGACATATCCGTCCTTTTTTCATTTCATCAATGCGAGAGCTTTGAGAGCTTGAGAGCTTCTACTATAATAATTCCTTAGATATTCCATATTGAATATTTTCTTTTTATGGGGTACCACATCCTCTGCTCCGATCTACTTTAAGCTAATAGGCTCATCCTTTTGAGAGTATTAAAAAAGTGAGCGTAAATATAGGCAGGGCATCCGAACAAGATCCAGCATAAACTATAACAATCTACATTGCAAGCACTATCTGTGCGTCAATTTTCATATAAATAGCTTCATTCATAACGTGTAAAATTGAAAAGAAATTTATATTTTTTAAAGTATGCATAAAATGTACGAGTGATGTCCAATCGAGAGCACACAAGGCCAATAACCCCATCTCTGCAAAATTGGTTCAGCCATTTAGACGTGATTGATACACAAATAAAAAAGAAACGAACAAAAGTATATAAAATTCGGCACAGTCAAATATAGCACTCTAACTTATTCAGAATTTTAAATTTTGAAATTTTTAGTGTAATATAAATAATTTTTCTTAAATTCAGAGAACTAAAAAACTCCTACTTCAAAGGACTACCTCCGTTGATTACGTTATTTTAAATCTGTTAGCGAAAACTGCACATCATTTATTTAGATTATTGGACCCTGTCCAGATATTTCTATACATAAATACTGCGGCCAGCGTTCATTTAGAGATATAAATGATGTTGTATTAATTACTGTTCGCCCTTGATTAAACAGGAATGAATACCTATCGGAAGTGCAATAATTTCCTACTAAATATAATCTATTATATAAGGTAAAGAGATAGATAGATGAGACTCTTTAAACCACGACCATTAGTATTTTTTGGGCTGCTTTTACATTTACACCTAGGCTTCGAATGAAACCAATTAGTGAGACAACATAGATGTAATTTGGAACCTTAAACACATTCAGTATTTTGAAAAATTCACGATTATAATCATAATTTTAATTCCCAAGATTTTGATTGCCACTGAGTAAATTAATTTCATTTATCCAATATAACACTTTTTAAGGATATATTTTTAAATAAGATTTTTGAACTATGAAATTTGTGTAAAGTTGCTCACGATTGGCTAGTTATCAGGTTATTTTTTTATGTGGTTATATTACAAAAAGTTTTGATATCACTTATACAATAAAATTTATGGTCATTAAAAAAATATATATGTTAATCACTTTCAAAGCTAAAGAGTTGCCCAAGTTTTCAAAATAAAAATAAATAAAATTTATTTATTTATTGAATAATGAATAAAATTTATTTATTTATTTCGTGCATCCTCCTCTACACATGCATCGAATTTTATCCAAATCGCTAACCAAGGGTCAAAACTTTTTTAATTTAAAATGGAATTATTCTATTGTAATAAACGGTTACCAGTAAAATGAACTAATAAAAAATCGCCCAAAAAATGCCCACACAAATTTTGGTTATATTTCATATGGAAATTTCCAAATTTTTAGATAATTTTTTACTTTTATAAAAATATTTTCAAATTTATATTCATAAATAGTTTCCATTGCTAATAAATTATATTAAAGAAAATAATAATAATTATTATAGTAATCGATTTAGTAAGTCTATAAAATTAGTTGCTATTTTTGATTTTTCGCCGCGGGCAATATTTTTTGTTAAATACAAATAATTTTGATTTTTTGTGCGAATAAATGGATGATTCAGTAAACTAAAATTAGTAGAAGTAAATAAGAAATTATTTTCTTCGTTGTTGAAATAGCATTTTAGCCTTTTTAAGGCAATTTTAAAAATCAAAAAAGGCTACAAATAAAGCTAAAAGCTAAAAAGAAAATTTTGAGGCTAAAAGTAAAATAAAAAAGCTAAATTGACAACACTGATATTTTTATGGACATTTCTAATATCTCCCTATTAATAAGGCAAATAAACTAGTATATTTCATTACAGCTCAAAAAGCGTTGGTATGATTTAGATAAATGAAACACCAAAAGATGCAGAAAAAATTGTCTTCAAGTTATTATTTTCTATTTGCTTAATATCTAAATTGGACAAACCGTTCTCGAGTGTGACCACCTAAAAAGGGGATAATTTTAGTCATGCCCATAAAAAAAATCAATACGTGATAGAAAAAGCGTGAAAGCAAATTATTGTTTAGCACGTTAACTCCATCCAGTCCACTTATTTTTGTTTAAAGAAGAAAAAATTTTCCACCAGTGTGTCTTCACCTAATAGTTATTTTCACTTAATTCTGAATAAAATCAAGATTTGTGCATCAATTTTGATGATATATGGCTTATTTTATTCGTAGCATTACCAATCTCATGCCATCTGAACATTTTTGCAATTTTAATTTCTTAAAAGAACTTTCAAGAAAAAAATCTTAAATTTTGCATGACAAAAAAAGTTCGACAATAGTTTCTAAATAACTAAAATAACTATTTAGCAGATCAAAAAAATAATAATATTGTAAAGACAACTTGAAGACAAACCGTTCGCGAGTAATGATAAAATATACTCGTATAATCGCCTTATTAAGGGGAAATATTAGACATATCCATAAAAAATCAGGTTCTGATAGAAAAAACTGAAAGCAGATTCGTACTTAGCATATCAAATACCATCTGTTCCACCTTTTAATGTTTAAGGGAGGATTATTTTTGCCGACTAGTGTATTTCTAAAACATATAGTTTTTATTTATTTTCTTAGTACTATGGAAATAGAATAAAGAAGTTAAAACAATAACATTTAAAGCGCGTGTGTGATTATTTGTCAAATAGAGAAATGAAGAAATCGTTTTTTAACTGATAAAACAAGAGTTTTTTTTTTCAGTAACAATAAACAAATTTACCTTTGTCTAAAATGAAATCAATTTAATTAACATACAGTAAGTAGATTAAGAAATATAAAAACAAAATATTTATATTAATTTATGAAGTTTTGCATACAAATTTCTTAATGATTTCTCTTAAGTCGTTAAAAAAAAAAATAAAACACACCCGTTTTGCCACTTAATAATAAAAAATGGTGATTTTAACATAAACTTAACGATATTTAAAAAGTTAGGTAAAAACAAAAAAAAAAAACTAACTGAATAATAGAAGTAAATTTATGCACAAAATTTATTTATTACAATAAAGTATGGTCAATTATAAAATATCATACCGAAAAATGTTATTCTACTCCTTAGCACAAAAAGATTGTTTTGATTAGATATTATATCGATTTATGTATGTATATGGTGGGAATGGCTGCAAGGAAGTCTCAGAAAGGATACGTGATAAAGGGTGTATGTAGATAGTCAGGCGACGCTTAAGGCATTGAAGTGACACTTTGTCAGGTCTAGGCTGGTTAGCGATTGTAAAGGGACTCTATGGAACTGTTAGAGCAATACTGCAATGAAATTGCTTTCGGTAATGAAAAGAGTGGGGAGCGAAAGATCGGTGAAACCACGGATAGGCTTTTACTTCAGTGTTTTAAAGGAGTACATCTTGATTTGATCGTGCATAGAAAAGTAGTACTAAATGCAAGGTGTTAAAGGCCTTATCGCCTGGTCTTGATATAACAAGAACCAAGCTGCTACTAAGCATGAAAAGAAAAGTAATATTGAGTAATTATTACAGGACACTGTCAGATCAGATCAAGAATAATTAGATAGGACAGGGATGCTTCAGTTTTTTTATTTTTATTTTTTTATCTTTTTTTTGCAGCATATGCGAGGTGGTTGAGAAATCGAAGACAGTGAACCATATAATTTGCCATTTTCTATGGATTCAATTATTATATTATGAAGTCCATCATGAGAATTGCCTTGGGGGATAGTCGGTAAGGGCGAAAGGGCTTATTATTTTTTCTGTATTCTCTTCATTTTATCTCAAGGAATTCACAATGGACCTTACGTTATTTGATAGACGCTTGGTTTAGACAAGAATAAAATAAGTTCGTTACAAACTTTGCATCTCCAAGGCATATTCCAGAATTAGTTCGCAAAAGCAATGTCGTTTTTTGCACATAGACTTCATACTTGCAGACATCATGTGAAAATATTTAAGAACAATGGACAATACCTATGCTTTCTCAGAAAGTCTAATATTTGATGAATGAAGCTTAAATTACTTTTTTTAATACAAAGAACAGGTAGGTAGACTTAAATATTATTTTCTCATCAGATACGGTAGTTAGGAATATAATATATTCTTAGGCAAAAAGATGTTAGGCAATATCTTCTAAAAATCAAAAGTGAACCGATTTATATTTAAAGGACTTCGGGGAAAATGAAAGTTAAAGTCAAAGTGATAGAACTAGATCCGGTCCCTGTCATTTAGGACCAGTCTCGTGACATTTTTTGTGTTAGTTGCTTTCCCTCTAGGGTATTCTTGACAATTTTTTTTTCTATTCGTAAATAAATGGTCATCGAAGATGGTTAATAACATCTTCACAGAGTGTTTAAACCTGCTTGTATTGGTTACCCGTTTTTTTATAACGGAATATCAAAAATCCGTTTTAAAATCCCTTGTGGTTTATGATAGTAAAATGATCGACAGAACTGATGATGCAATTGCTGTCAAGTGGAAGCCTTGTTTTCTGTAAAAAAAGGACTTGCCGTAAATCCTACAAACTCATTATATTAACGAAAATTCTTTCATCTTGTTTTTAACCATACCGTGTACAATACTGCTGATAGGGCCCCTTACACTGTTTTTCAAAAAAGTGACAATAGCGCTGGTCATAGGAGGAATTTATAATTTGACTATCAAATACGTTCATTTGGTCAACTTTAAAATAACTGGACTTGAACAATTTGGCGTAATGAAGCGATTGTGCACAACGCATACTACATAAATAATAAAGACTAAAAGAAATATTAGAAAAAGAAACACTTTGCCTGACACTTTCCCACGCTGGCAAAAAAAAGATTTAAATGCTTGGGATTTGACATCTTCGATGAACTGTCAAATCTTCTATACATACTTACATACACACATACATGCATACATACATACATACATACATACATATGAATATACATATTTCTTAAAATTGAGTTTGACTTGACATTTCTCAAACAAAAAAAAAACACATTAATATCCAAAAACCGAAAAGAAAGAAAATGAAAATATCATCATTGTCAAGAAAACAATAAAAAAGTATACACTTGTGTCAATCACAACAAAACAGAACAACTCTATCTAAAATATTTAATTTTTCCAAAAAAAAATAAATAATTATAACAAATAACTTTATTTATATACATACGAGAACAATAGTACTACCGCACACTGTATATTTTGACTCAATATTTGAATAGCACGTGATGGTATTTGCACTTGCTAGGGTATTCATTCGAATAATGTTCATTCAAATTATTCGAATAACTATTACGAATAAATGTTCGAAGAATTTAAAAATGGTCTTTTTCGAATAACGAATATTTTTATATCGAATACTCGAATGAGACGAATAATTAATTTATTCATTTATTTATTTTTTGAGTTTAAGTGATTTTATTCGATTATCTATAAAAAAATATATTTATAAAAATTTTTCCTAGTTCTAAATTTAAATAAATTCACTTTTGAGCTTTTTCAAAATCAAATTTAATAAAAACCAAGGAAAAAAATCGACCTTAGTTTACTCATTTTAATTTTATTCATTTTAATTTTATTTATTTACTCATTTTAATAATTATTCTTTTTAAGTTAATTTCTGAGGACTTTTGAGAGGTTGCAGGTTTTTTTAATTTGCTTTTGAGATATAGTTCAAAGAAAATTATTTTTTTTTATTGTATTTGTTGATTGTTTAAATAGTTTTTTAGCTAAAATTAATTTAAATTAAAAATTGATTTTTAAATTTTCCAGGAGAATCAGAGATTTTAAATTGGGGATTTTCCATGCAAAAAATTGCAGTAATTTTTATGATTATAGGTAAGAGGTGTAGAAAAGCAAGCGGATTAAGAAAAATTATTCTTCGTCGCAAAGATTGAAATTTAAGTGGATTATATTTTTCTAAATTGTTGTTTTTTGTCAGACATTTTTTAAAGTTTTACAATACAAATTTAACGCAGAAGTATTTACGAAACAACTTCAAAACAAAGTATCATAAAAAACCGCTGCGATAATACTCAATATAAATAGGATCTTACATATTTTGTCGAATTTTGTGACATAGAAAAATTAATATCTTTAATAAAATTAATATCTTGAATGTCAAAAAATAGCATTTTTTAAATCTTTCCTAGAATGGACGATATATTTACATTTATATTGATAATGCCTTTTTAAAGATATTTCCAATGAATTAATCATTCGAATAAATCGATTAATTTTAAATACGTAATCGAATAATTCGAACAAATTAAAATGATATATTCGAATTATAAGTTTTGTTCGAACAATAGAAAAACCAAACAATTTAAATACCCTAGTACTTACGTACATGTGTATATATGTAGGTACATACATATTCAACTACATGTGTGAGTTCTTCATTTCAACTCAATTCTTATATATAAACCCGCCTGACCTGAGTTTCGATATTAACAAACATTCGCTAATGTTTGTTAAAAACGAAGAATTTTCGAAACAAATATCGGTCGTAAAATATGTATTACGCTTTAAAATTTAAGATGTTAGTTAAATTTTCAACAATTTTTAATAAATAAAACTAATATAATAAAATTTTAGGCAAAATGCTAAGTAACGTCGCTACTTGTCTAAAGATATTTGCAAAATAGCATATATGTATTTAAATATATTTATTTAAATATATCTAATATATTTTCTTGCAGAAAAAATCAAAAAATGTTGCACTAAAAGATGTGGATTTGAGCAATAGAAAAATAGACATTGATGACTCTCCTCAGGGCTGTCAGATGTGTCGATTTTTCGCCAAAAGTGGCGCCTTTTAATTGCTTTTGGCGACTAAAATTTCCGTTTGGCGTCATGACGAATTTTTTGCGATTTATAAAGTGGTGGCGATTTATTTGGGAAAAGAAGGGCCATAATTTATAAATTCAACTTCAACTTAGATTGAGAAATGTCAGGATTTCGCTGGAAAATTCGACAGTACAAAAACAAGTCAGGACAGTGGAAACGGTTTTAAGCGCTTTGCTCAAAACTGATTGCTTTCTACTCAGAGGAAACATAGTATAAGAAAATATATGTTTTTATACAATGTTAGAATTACTTTTTTAAATAAATGTCAATAAATTTTTCAAGTTCTTACGCTATATATGTCAGAAGAATGACTTTTAAATTATAATTTGATTTGCTATTCAATTACTATTAGGTACTGTAATTATCATTGATTTTGTTGAAGCTGAATTTATATATACAAATTATACGAAATTTGAATCACAAAAAATTATACGACACTAAAACTTTTTTTTTTTTCTTTAAAAAACCAAATAGTATTCAAGTTTGGCAATTTTTGCAATTTCAGATTAGCAATTTGGCGACAGAGGCTCAATAAAATCTGACAACCCTGACTTTTTGAAATGTAATTATTACGTACCTACATTTTTTAACATTTGATTGAAATAAAACATACATATGTAACTGTAGAAATTAAATCAGCTTTTAAATTTAAATTGAGAACAAAAGGGAAATGAAACCAAACAGAAAACTATCGTTTTCGAACTATGTATTGCAATGATAAGTATTTAGTAATATAAATATCGAATAATTTTCTTCATTTTTTGATATCGAAAACGAACATTCTTACACTTCGCTATTGATATCGATAGACGAACCTTCGAGACCGAAAGATTTGCTGTCTCAAAGTGAGCGACGGGTGAGCTCAAAGAGCTCATATTCGAATAGCCAACGATAGTCGTTCTCGAATGTTTTGTCAGAGAAATGTTCGCGAATTTTGTGGTCAGCTGGAAAAGTGCAGCTGTCAATGCTATTTGTTAAATTGAAAATGACACTTGTGATTGTAATGATAAAGTGCAAACTGTCAACTGATGTTCTGAACAATAACACGAGTACTTACACATACAAATTAAATTTTATTTGTATTGATACTATTGATTCCTTTAATGTTACATATATTTATTTTCCAATTTACATTCGAAGGACTGACAAACAGATGAAAATGTGTGAAACCATTTTGTTACCTTAAATTATTTATATATACAGTCCTGTTTATAGGAAAAAAAAGAAAAGGTATATAAGAACAAAAATAGGTATATGGGCAGAATCACAAAAATTTTAAAATCAATTAAACCGAGTTAATGTTACATTAATGTACAACATGGTTTTGTTTGTGACAAAATGGCCCATAACATTGCATTAGTACCACTACCCCGCAAAAAATCGTGAAAGTGCTTCCAGAAAAGAACTTTTTCACCACTTTAAAAGTATAAATAAGTGCATATTTTCCACTTTTTTGGAAGTTAATAAAAATTACTTCCAAAAAGGTATTTTTAGCGAGAAAAAAGGTGAACAATTTCTAAGAAAATAGAAATTTCGAAAATTTAAAACTATTTTTGTTATCTATTAACAAAGCTAAAACTATATCTTTACTAACAAATTTCATAAATATAGTCTTAAGAGAAGTACTTCAAAAGCAATGAACAAGAACCATAAAAGAGAACATCCTTCCAATGACAACCATGGGAAGAAAAGAACTTCTTCCCAACAACAACTTCCTTGACAACACAATGTTAATGTCATGGCTTTTTCAGCTCTTTTTCTGTTCTTTTTTTGATGGGTATGAGCAATCAAATTGCAACATTTTTCGGCCCACGATTTTTATCGTTACTAGTTACAGTTCCTTAAAGTTGAAAAATAGAAAAATGTGGTTGAAACGAACCGGATTCTTTTTTCATATTTTTTATTTTTTTCTTCCACAATTTAAAATTTTTGGTGTTAGAGCTGTATAAGAGAACAGCTCTCCGGACATAGAAGAACAATATGAGTATTACTTCATATGGCTCTATCGCTATTCGTCAAAATCAAAATTTTAGCTATTTTAATATTTAATATGTATGTGCAGCCCTCCATGAAGATACAATTTCATTTCATATATTTATAAACGAGGCACAGTGGTTCCATAACATTTTTTTAAATAATTCTGTAACTTTTGATCTC
Organism: Protocalliphora azurea; assembly: GCA_932274085.1. Lineage (NCBI taxonomy): Eukaryota > Metazoa > Arthropoda > Insecta > Diptera > Calliphoridae > Protocalliphora > Protocalliphora azurea. The sequence goes on along the minus strand of OW026521.1, from coordinate 4,983,346 downwards.
AATAAAATTTGACATGGCCAGAGCTGAGCTATTTTTAAGTTTATTTGGAGGAGCACAGATCTCTAGCAGGTCAGGGGAGTAGTGGGCGGACCCCCAAAGTTGGTCTGCACGGGTATATAATTATTAATTTTTTTTTTTTTAATCGCCAAAAATTCTTTTATGATTTATGAAGAAGTTAGTCCTTGTAAATCTATACAAACAACATGCTTACATGTGTAGGTTATTTCTTTTAGTTTAAGGTATATTTAGTTCGAAACAAAATTTTCTCTCATTTTTGGGCTTGTTTTCTCAGTTCTTTTAAACTTGACGGGCTTATTTTGGGTCCTAAAATTTTTTAAAATATCGTCTACATGCCTTATAAAATTCTAAATAATATTGCAGCAAGAATGATTTAAATATATGAATCCGAAAAAGGTTATATTATTCTGAAGTTGAAACTTTAAAAAAATATAATATTTTTTGGAATTTTTTTTCCAAGAAGATGGTAACATTCTTTTACTTTAAAGTTTTTTTTATGTTTCGGACCATATATTTTTTTTGTTTTCGTAAGAAATCTTAACGCAACTGGGTGTAAAGTAAAGACCGGAGACGCTCTGAACAACGGGTTCCCCCAAGCCCTATCCAAACTTTATCAATTTTCTTAAGAGTTGTTTAAATTTATTTGTATAATTCTTAAAAAGCAAAGCTGGGATCAACCATATGTTGTTTAAACACACAAAAAGTATCAATGAAAAAAGTCAACTTTTAAATTAAAATTTTCCCGGCTTTTGATACAAAAAGGTGGGAATCTTTTTAATTGCCCAATTTTAAAACAAGTTTTTCTATATTACTTCAAAAGTTCTGTAAGATATCTTTATTCGTTTAAATTTTATTTCAGTCCAAATGTTATTATTTCTCAAAAAAAAAAAAAAAAAGACTTAAAATCAAAAATTTAATTATTACAACTGCATAAAAAGGAGCTTAAAGAACGTTAACCATAGAGCTGATGACCCAAAGTACACAAGTCGTCAAGAATATTTAGAAATTCGTCATCGAGTAGCATCTAAATCTAGGTCGACCAGCAGAAGAACTAACGTTTCATATATTAAAGAAGACGATCATGATTTCCCTCAATTTCCAAGGCAAGAACCCCACAATAATACACGAAATTCCCGCGATTATAGTAATTTGTATTCTGATGTAGCTAAAGGAAAGAGCTACGACAGAAATAATGACGTTTCCAACGAACAACTTTTCTAAATATTTTATTATGTTGCCGATGCTTTGCAAAGATGCCAAAATAAGTACGACAAGCTGCGAGTTTTGGGTATGATGCTTCAACATGAAATATAATTCAACTTGTTTACACAATTTTCATGTTAGGCACTGGAACGCCCAAGGTATAACAACTAAATCAGCAGCTGTCCAGCAGGAATACGTTTTGCACAAAAGGAAAATAGGTATTCTCCTTTTAAATGAGACTTTTTTAAAATCCTACCACAAATTTCAACTTGGTGGCTATAAAATTTATAGAGAGGATCAATCTACGTATGGCGGAGAAGTTCTAATTGCAATCAAAAGTAATATTAAGCATTTATTGTTACCGAAAATTAAAACGAATACTGCTGAGAGAATTTCAATTCAAGTTATTATTAATAGAAGACCAGTTATATTTACTTCAGCGTACAATCCAATTCACACTACCAATTTCAAGGCTGATTTGGATAAATTAACATTTTTTTTCTAAATACTTTTTTTATTTTCGGTGATCTGAATGCCTAACATACAATAATTCGGCCGGTAAGGAGCTCTACAGACATTGCCTTCAATCCAGCTACTACATATATTACCCAAAGTATACTCGCTTTGGACAAAATATTAACCATGTTCAGCCGTCTACAATAAACAATCTTTTGACAAACTCGTGTATCCATTTTTCAAACCTTGAGACACATCCAAATGTTTTACAATCGGACCATGTACCTATAACTTGTGTTGTTTTAGGGCAGGTTCAAGATATGACATATTAAGTTCTCTTGTATTATCGAGCAGACTGGTCAGCAATCAGAAACTGAATGAAAAATGAAATTAGGAGTGAGAACATTGAACAGGTTGTTACTTATTCAGGTAATCTAGATTTTTATTTCAATAAATTAATATCTATAGTTAAAGAAGTATTTAAAAAAATACCTATCGGTAGTATAATATTAATTAGCCAGCGAAATAAATACAAACGTAAAGGTCAAAGATGTAGGGATTTTAATTATAAAAATCTATTGAAAATTGTTTTAAAGCTATTAAATAAACTTATTGATTTCCACCTTAATAAAGACCGAAATGAATCCTATTCAAAATTTATTGCATATTTGCTTTCGGGTTCTAAAAAATTTTAGAAAGTAACAAAAGCCCTCAAAAGAAACAAAATGGCATTTACTGATTTTCATGTAAACGGTGAGGTCTTAAAAACTGGAGCTGAGAAGGCAGATTCAATAGCAGACGTTTTTGATAATTGACATACCATTACTTTAAATAATTCTTCTTCTATGGATACAGCTGTCTCAAGATTTATTTCTGATTTTAACGATAAAATTCTTGAAAGATCGAACGTGGAACTTACCAATTTATATTAAGTTAAATTGTTTGTACTTTTATTGAAAAATATTAAAGCCCCTGGGTTAGATGGCATTAATAGCATTATTCTTAAAAATATGACCGATTAATTTTTTGAAATTTTAAATAAACTCTTCAATTCTTGTTTAATATAAAGTTTAGGGTATGCAATCGATTAACCGTCATTCGGTTATCCGATTAATTTTGATCAATTTACTGTTTGAATAATTTAAAATTAAGATAAATTATATCCCAGCAAAAATAAATAAAAGTAATTTTTATGGAAGTACTTTTTTCTTACTTCCAAAGTATCCATAAGTGTACGATTTTTTATGCTTAAGAAGTAACAATACAATGTCAAAAGATATTATTAAAAAAAATCAAATCAATTCTTATGCTATAAAATGTTGAGATTCGGTTGTTATTTTTTCAAACATTTGTTAATAAAAAGAACTATTAAATAAATGAAAAATAATGTTACGCAACATTTTTTATAAAAAAAAAAAAATTTGGTTTATATAAAAATTAAAACTGATTTGGATATTCATCACCTTCTGAATGAATAGGTATCAAAAAAGAGAACATCTTCCAATAAAAAAACTATGTTAATTCATTGAAAATGGTCCGAATTTGTGCAACTTCTGGATCACAACTTTAGCATCTTATTGACTTCTTTGGATGTTCTTTTTTTGTTTTGATGAAATGTTTAATAAAATGCAACATGAAAAGATTATTATATTATAATTTAAAAAAAAAAAAAATAAGTTTTCTGCAACAAAATGTACGCAAAAATACCAACATTAATTTTTACTTTTATTCTCGCACAGAAAATAGAGTTACATTAAAAAGACTGATTTATTAAATAAAGCTGAATTAGGAGAATATTTTGTAGTATTAGCAGTGTTGCCAGGCCAAAAATTGTTTTCTAACAAAAATTTTCGAAAAAAAAAAACAAATTTTAAAAATTCAGAGTTATATAAAAATGAATATAATCTTAATATATGTATTCAGGTTTTAAATACTTTGCATATTAATATATCAAATAATAAGAAATTTGCTAAAAAATTACCAATACACTTTTTTACTTAAAGAATGATAATTAGTGGTTATTTTTTAAATTTCTTATAACTAAAGTATGTACCATATGTTTTCAGCGAACTTTTCGTTAATGCTGTGATAATAGTAGTTTATTTATTTATTTAGATGTTAATTGTTGTAATACTTTTAAGTAAATCCTCATAACATTTTAACAAATTATTTTACAAAGGTTTCAATAAAGTCAAGTATAACAGAAAAAATTAAATTTAATCGAAGGAAATCGCATTTTAGGTTAAATTAGGCAATTTTTGGTGAAATTTCATATTTTTGGTGAAATTTCAGATTTGTGGTGAAATTTCGAATTTTTAGTAAATTTTTGGATTTTTTGGTAAAATTTCAAATTTTTAGTGATATTTTAAAGATTTTCACCAGATTTGTTTTTGGTGAAATTTCGAATTTTTGGTAAATTTAAAATGTTAAAGTTTTTAAAGTTTTCGGCTTTTTGGTGAAGTTTTAAATTTACAGTGAATTTTCAAATTTTAGATGAAATTTATAATCTTTTTTTTCTGTGAAACTTAAAATTTTTGGAAAAATTTGGAAAATTTTGTTGTAAAATTTTGTTATTTTTGGTAAAATTTCGGATTTTTACTAAATTTTCGAATTTTGGTGAAATTTAAAAATTTTGTAGTTTTCTGGTTTTTTTTTTGTGACATTTTGAATTTACAGTGAATTTTCGGATTTTTTGTGGTTTCGAACTTTTGGTAAAATTTTGGATGGTTTTTTTTTTTTGTGAAACTTTAATTTTTTGGTGAAATTTTAGATTTTTTGTGAAATTTGGTGAAAGATTAATTTTAAAGCACTAAATGTTAAAAATAAATTCTTCTCGCAAAAAAGTTTTCAGTTTGCTGTTAATAAAGTTGAGGGTAAACATCCCAGAAAAAACTTTGCTATCCTGGTAAGTCTTACTCAGTACATCATTTCGCACTTAATTTTCTAAATGACAAAAACTATTTTCAGTATAAAATATCTTTTTAGACATTAAGAAAGAAAACAGCACCAGAATGGGTTGAGCCAACAACTTTCTGGTTGTTAATCCAGCGCCCTAGCCGTACAGGCATATTACTGAGCTATTATACTATTGAGTACTTATTTATATAATATAGAGTAGGCAAATAATAATGAAGCTTCATTATCAAGAAACTACTTTAATAAATAATTACCATTACCGAGAACCAAAAAATTTTAGCTGGGTAGAACCAGTTTTTGTTTTGTTTTAAATCCAGAAATTGTTTTGTTTTAAATCGAAAATAAAAAAGTCGTAATTTTTACAAGAATCATGAGATTCGACAAAAACTTCTCTTTTCTTAGTAGTTAGTATGTATTATTGAAATTTTTACGCAAAATCTTGTTTTTATATGAATGGCACGCAAAAAAATCACCAATAAATACGAGATACGAGAAAATTATTATAGATCACCAATGACTAGATTACAGCACTATACCAAAACACTAGTTTTATTGAGTTAACGGAGTTTATTGTATTCGTATATTGCAAATGAACTAAACTTGCGTAGTTATTCCAATTTATTTTTGTCATCATATTTTTATTATTCAATCAAAATTTAAAACCTTTATGAACAATTTTACTGACTATTTGCTTTAGTTTTGCAAAATGTATGTTATATGTGTGTTTATGTAGTGTAGAGCAAGGTTTCCCAAATGGGGGTCGCCGGACCCCTAGACGTCATTAGCAACATTAAAGGAGGTCCGCAAGAGAATTATTGTGCATGATATATATATATAATTCTGCCAGAGTTGGATTCTACATGTGTTGTCATTTGGATGGCGAAAAATCTATTGAAAATCGTTGAACTTTTGATTAAGTCTAATCTTGCTGTCGTTGGGGATATAAAAGAAAAAGTAATAAAAATCATCTGTCAGATAACTTTGAAACGTCTGATGTTTTCAATTTAAGCCAACTTTTATTTTATTGCAGATTTATTGCGGAAAGTTTCGGTAAGCTAACTACAAAAAAGAATCATAAAACTATAACAATAATAATGTTGTTAGGTTTTTGAAAGTGTATTATAAAAAGGTATTATAAAAAGGCTGATTTTGGAACTTAAATACAATTTTTTTAATTTTGATAAAACTGTTTTATAAATAATTTAATAATTACAAAAGTTTGTACTGAGTTTTCGTTTACAAAAAGTTTTTTACTAAATTTTAGCAAAAAATAAGAGAACAATTAATTTATAGTTTATTCCAGGCAAAAACTTTTTGGTTTTCGGTAATGGCGACTACTTATTAAAATAGTTTCTTGGTAATGAGGCGTCATTATTATTTGCCTACGCAGTATTACATAATAATAAGTACTCAATAGTATAATAACACAGTAGTATTACATTTACGTGGACGAGTTGGCTAGAGCGCTGGATTAACAACCAGAAGGTTGTTGGTTCAACCCCATTCTGGTGCTGTTAATTTTTTATAAAAAAAATGTCTAAAAGCATATATTAATACTAAAAAGTTGTTTTCACTTAAAAAAATTAAGTCCGAGATGGTATACTGAGTAAGACGTAAGTCATTAAAAATGATTGGTTAATTTGTGTTCAAGTTCAAATCTGACTGACGGCAAAAATTTTTTGTTTTTTTTTTTTTCGTTTAGGTACATACTTTTAAGTACCCTTAGAGTCTAAAAATAACTACATGAATTTGTAGACAACTCGAATAAAAATAACTGTTATTCAGGCAAAAAATAAGTAGTTTATTTCTGTTTCCAGTTATACCTATTAGTTTACCAGGAAGGCAAAGTGTTTACTGGCTTGTTGAACTTTTTAATATAGTTTTTTTAGAACTTTTGCATGTTCGGCTTAAGTTCATTGAATAAGTGTAGAAGAATACAGTGTAAAAGTTTTATTGGACACTCGGCAGAATGGAATCCATTTTCTGGTCCGCCACGACCGTCATCTCTTCAGCTTCCCACCGTGGTGTTCTCTGTAACATCATCTATTTTCCTTATTTGTTATTAAGTAAAACGAATGGTTTACGATAAAGCTTTTTACAATTATTTTGTATTCTCCTTTTTCAATTGTTATTGTTTATATGCTTAAAGCTACCAGTTTAGGTAGTAAATCAGCAACGTATGATTTTGTTACTGTTTGCCACTTATTAAGTAGCAATGAACAATGTTGTTGTTATTTTGATTTGTTCCTTCTGTTTGTTTTCTATTTTTTACAAATACTTAACAGGGACAGTCGTCAAGTAATTGTTTACACCGTACCTTGTGTTTAAGGTTAATTAGTTAATAGTTTATTGTTGAACTTTAGATTCAAATTTTTTAGTCAAAATATTTAACTTTAGTGAAAATACAAAATTTTGGTGAAAATTTTAATTTTTAATGAAAAACTGAATTTTAACTAAAAGTTCAGAAGTTTGTAAAAATTTTGATTTTTTGTAAAAATTTCTGTTATTTATATATTTTTTTCAGAAAATTATAATTCATTTATAAAAAATGGGATTTTTGTAAAATATGGATATTTAGTAAAAATTTTAATTTTTAGACACAAATAGGATTACTTTTTGAAAAGTTATATTTTTAAAGAAATACATATTTTTATTTTAGTGAATTTTTAGTACAAAAAAAGAATATTTGATGAAAAATCTTTCTTTGAAATTTTTAAAAATAAGCTTCATATTGTTATGTTTATAATTTCAACCCAAATTTTCAATGAACGGACCTAATATAATAAACATTTAACACTAAATTAATTTCACAAATATTTCCAACAACAAACCATACATATACTCATATTGATATGTTGTTCGAAAAAAATTAATTTAGACACTTTTATTTAATATTTAAACTTTTTTCCACATTTTCTCAAAAAAAAAACAATTTTATTTTTAAATAAAAATCCAATTTTAATTTAAAAATTTAGTTTTTCAAATAATGACGTTCTATCATTTCTACCGATATTCGTCGTTAAAATATACTGAGGAAAAAAATCGTTAACTTATAGCAGACAATAACAAAATCGTAAAAAACCTATATTTTTTTCGTTAGTCAACGGTATCGCTAGTAAATAAAAAAAAAATAAAAATACGGAATTGCGGTACTGATATTTTTAAAAGTGCTCTTCAAACTACTATAAACGTAATAAATTTTATAAAAATTAATGCATTAAGACATAAAATTCCTAAATCCCTTTGTGTCGATTTAAATGCAAAACATAAGAAATTTCTACTTCATATCGATGTCCTTTGGATTTCGAAGAGAAATATGCTGGAGAGATTATAAGAATTAAAAACAAAAATGAAGATTTTTATAAAAAATTTACAGAAAACTATTTTTATACATTTCTTTGTTTATATCTCAAAATTTTTCGAAGCGTTAAACAATCTTAACATTAAACCATAAGACAGACAAGAAAATATATTAACTGAATTTGATTTAATAAGTGCTTTTATGTAAAAAATTTCTTTATGGAAAAGACGTCTACAGTCCACTCTACCAACCACTGCTGCATGATATCTTGGATTCATCTGATGTTTAAAAGGAACATACATGTGAAAAGAATATAAATAAATACACTTAGATTTGAATTTTCCCGATATTATCCTGAGCTTAAAACCAATTTTTAAAACCAACATTACTATTACTGACATATCCGATAATTTACAAAAATCAAGCAATAGAACGTGTGTCAAAACTGATTTGAAATCTATTTTGGTTGAAAATTTTCAGTTAAAATATAAAAATTTTACACGATGGTTGGGAATGAAGCGTTAAAACTTTTGCTAAAGTTAGTACTACATATTTATGCGAAACTATTTTTTCTGCCCTACAGTTCATAAAATCCAAATTTAAATCAAGTATGGATGTGGAAAATAAAGTAAGAAATTTCCTTCAGATTTTTCTCCCAATGCTAAAAAATTAGTAAAAACCATGATATAAATATAAGGAGATAGTTCCACTTCGCTCTCACAATAATTTTTTTGACTTTTAAGCCAATTATTTGATATTTGTTATTTTGTAAATAAACAAAAAAACGTTGCCACTAAAAAAAAATAAAAAGGTAAAGCCTTGTTCAGACCGGCGCGAAATTACGAAATTTCATGCCGAAATTACGAATGAAATCTAGAGTGTTCATACTGGCTAGATGACATTTGATGTAATTTCGGGAACATCTGATACTTATTGTTTACATTTTAAATTGTTATAGGGGTAAATAAAATATTTGGAAATGGAAACAAATAAGAAACAATTACTTACTAAATTGGAAATTATTAATGAAAAACTTGCTAATAAGAAACTGTTATTTCAACAATTGAAAATGGTTCGACATGCAAAGGTAAAAAGGATACGTTTCATTTGCAAAATCACTTTAATAATTAATTTTAAGATTTGTGTTTAAATTTAAGATCAGCTGTCAATTGTTTTTTTTTTTTTTTCTTCTCACGATTGAAACATGCAGTACATAGTTGAAAAAAAAGTATTTTTTCCAACCATGTACAGAGTTGCACGGAAATTTCGCCGCAATTACACAAAATTATGTAATTTCGCAAGTGTCAAAATGTATGGGAAATTACGTAATTTCAACTTAATTTCGGCCGAAATCACGAAAGTGCGTAATTTCGCTCCAGTCTGAATGCCCTATAAAACTATTTTAGGAATATTTTTTATTATGTGTAATAACCACTTTTTTCGCATACAAAATATTGTTGGGACTTGAAAAAACGCGAATCTGCATTTTTGCTGATGTACCTAATTTTCAACTAAAAATGTCTTTTATATTAAATGGTTCAAAAATATACTATTTGTGTTAAATGAATGCAAGAAATTTTCTCTATATAATATGATAACTTGAATATTACCGTTAAATCGCACTTTTATGAACAAACCCAGAAGAAATAACTAACTCTTAGATATTGCCATTTAGGGGATTAGTAAATTCGTTTGTTCAGAATATAATTTAATATATATTTGAAAGCATTCTCAAATGATATATATCTTATTCCGATTGATTAATAAAGAACATATATATAATAGTTTATATAATGAAGCTTTGAGTATTTAAACTGCTTAGCTAATATGTATATATCTATATATATAACCTTAGAACAAAAAAACTCTACTAAATGTAAGAAAATTTATCAAAATCGGACATTTTTATATAATTTTGATAATTGTTAATAATTTTCTCAATTTTCTGAACATAAAAAAGTAAAAAAAAACTATGATTTTTTTTTAATTTGTACGGTAGCACGATTTGAGAGAATAAAATTAGTGCTGGCTTAAACGTCAGATGGTTATCGCGGTGACAAAATGGTAAAAACAAAGACATTTTATTACATTTACTGCCATAGATTAATAATTAGATATTTATATGAGATAATAAAAACAGATTCAATTGTCAAAAACCTAATTCATGCAACAACAAAATCAGTAGTCATATATATTTTGTCTTTGTGCTTTGAAAAAAATTTTAAATTTTTTTTTAAAATTTAGTTCGTAGTGCCTCTCACATAAACTTCTAGTTGTATTCTATGTTTATAATAAAAAATAAATAAAATAAAAAAGCTTATAAATTTAATTTTTTTATTATGAAAAAGGCGTTGAATATTTTTTAATTGCTTATGAACTTTTAAAGATTCATAGTTTTTATAAATGAATTTTGGTAGCGTAATTTTATTTAAAATAAATACCTCTTGAGTTTTTACTATTTTTCTTTTCTACTACACTAAAAATCAATATGTGCCAAGGTAAAAAAAACCAAAAATTTCTAAAAGGGTACGTGAAGCATGAAGAGATGGGAACCCCTGGTATAGAGTATTATAAACATCCTTTGATATGCCTTTTATGTGTTAAATTTTTTTATCTTTTTTTGGGTTTCTGAAAACATAACACAAATTGGCAAATGATTGTGATCATTGTTGTTAGTGTGTGTTATTGTTATTATTATTTTTTTTTTTTACCAAAGATATGAACTTTTTGTTGCTGCATGTTTTTGCCAAAAAAAGGGCATAAAGACAGACAAGACAATGGCATTGTAACAGGTTTTTTCTTAACGGAGTTTAATGAATTTATAAAATGGGTAACAATTTTCAGACAAATTGTTTGATTTATTGATGTTATTGTTCTTTGACCTAAAAAAAATTAAAATTAAATTAAAAAAAAATTTTATAAATATATGTATATTAAAGAGCCTCACGAAAAAAATTGCAAATGTAGCCCTTTAGAAATGAAGATTGGTCTGTTCTTATATATTTCCGAAAATATTACATTTGAATGTTAGATTTTACGAGAGCTGGACTATTATCAAAACACTTTTAAAACTACATAATTCTTTCAATATTATTATAAAATTTTTCTTTACAAGAAAATTTATTTCAAAATGTAATAGAGCATATTAAAGCCTGGAATATTCATTTTAATAATTGTTATATCTCTTTTCAGTCGCATAATATTAAAATTTCACTAATGTTGTAAATCATAATGGGTGATTCAAGTAGAGATACTTTTTTCAATAGCCTTTTTTGACAGATCACGTGTAAGTCGTGTCATGCTGTCATGTTATTTTTGTTTAGTATTGTTTGGCATTTCATAATGAAAAGATTTACGCCTGAACTGTAAACGTTGTTCAACTTTATTACGAAAATTCACGTTCTGTGAGGAATGTGTTTCGTGCACTTCGCTCAACTTATGGTCAACATAATACGCCTACTGAGCGTACTATTCGCAACACCATCACCCATTTTGAGACCCAGCATTCATTATTGGATTCGACCGAATAGACCATGTCCAGTACGCTGTAAAGAAAATATAGCTACCGTAGCTGAGAGTGTACACGAAGACCGTGGAGAGTCGATTCGGCGCAGTTCGCAGCAACGCGGACTGACGTATGGAACGACTTGGCGCATTTTACGTCGAGATCTTACATTAAAAGCGTACAAAATACAGCTTGTGCAACAACTGAAGTCGCTCAACCTTCCCAAACGACATCGCTTCGCTCTATGGGCTCTTGAAAAGTTCCAAGAAGATCCGACGTTTTCGAGGCAAATTTTGTTTAGCAACATTTGGGACAAAGAGCAACCTGAAGAGATTCAAGAACTGTCACTTCATCCAGAAAAAACAACGGTTTGGTGTGGTTTGTGGGCCGGTGAAATCATCGGTCCATATTTCTTTAAAAATAACCGTCAATGGCGACCGTTATCGTGCCATTATAACCGACTATTTGATGCCTAAAATTGAAGCTCGTGATCTCGGCGACATTTGGTTTCAGCAAGACGGCGCCACTTCCCACACATCGCATCAATCAATGGATTTATTGGGAGAACACTTCGGTGAGCACATAATTTCACGTTTTGGGCTGGTCGATTGGCCACCAAGATCGTGTGATATCACACCGTTAGGCTTTTACCTGTGGGAATATGTAAAGTCTAAAGTTTATGCGACAAACTCGCTTCGATTCAGGCCTTGGAGGAAAACATTACGCGTGTCATTCGCCAGCTACTAGTCGAAATGCTCGAACGAGTCATCCAAAATTGGACTCAATGGATGGACCATCTGCGACGTAGCAACGGCCAACATTTGATAGACATAATCTTCAAAAAATAAATGCCGAAGAATGTTCTTTCAAATGATAATAAACATTCCCCATTAAATTTGAATTTTCTGCGTTTTTTTTTTATTTAAAAAAGTAGGAAACCTCGAAATGGATCACGCTTTATATATATATTTCTTTTTATTCAAACATATAATTTTATATATTTCGGACATTTTTCACCGAGTTTTAATATATTATTGTAATGTTCTATTCTGATACTATTGAAGATTACACGTAATCAATTTTATGCATAAAAGGTTAAAAGGTTAAATTAGCAATTTTTGCAAATAAGTCACAGGGAAGTATTTATTATATGAAAAATATAATAAGTTTATTTAAAACAGCGATTATAATCGAATTAAAGAAATTTTTGAAATTTAGTAACTTCTTTACACAAATTTATGGTTTTAATGATAAATGTATGCTTTTAATGAATTTTATTTATTTTAATTAACCATTTATTTGACATAAAAATTAACTTAACCAATTATGGATCAGAAATTCCAAAGTATTTCATATTAAACGTCATTTGTGTATTTTTTTTTTTTTTTTTTTTTTTTTTTACAAAAATTTAAAAATTGTTTACACTGTCGATCGAAAACCATACTTTTGGAGGTGCTTTAAAAATGGTCCAGCTCACGTGAACGACATAATTAAACCGAAAAATTTTGTAAATTAGTTTAAAACATATCAATCCTTAATTTTGGTGGGGGGTACATTTGCAATATTTTTTGCCTCCATAAAAATCAATATATTTTAATATATATAAATCCGCTTATATTTATTGAACATTTTTATGACATATAGTGATATGTATATAGTTCGAGGAAGGGGGTTCACAAGACTGAATTCCACAAAAGACCTCTATAAAAAACTATATTTTATATAATTTTTATTTTCTATTATCATCATCAATGATGACTGGTGTATTTAAAATTCAAACCAGTTCATATTTAAACCAATTCGTTTCGAAGAGCCCAGCATTAACTACCAGCCTTTATTATTCGCTACGGCGGCAGCAGACTTTTATTGTTGTTAAGAAAAAATTTTGAATATTTAATGATTTTTAAAATGAAATTTTGAAACAAGTGCATACACACATAACTAACACATTAATAGATAGGGCAATAAAAAAAATCAAATATTTTAATTTTATGCAAATATGTAAATTTATAATCGAATTTTTGTTCCAAATAGCTCTTCTTATTTCCTAATTTGTTTTTATTTTAAATTAAATTGATTTTTGTTCGAAACGAGTTTAAAATACATAAATAATAACAATACAAGTGACAATAATTTAAAATAAACAAAGAAAAAAAAACAGAAGAAACTGATTTCTTTTATTAAATTATACACTGAATTATCATGTGATAAAGTGGCAGAGGTTTTCAAATTAAAAAACAAAAATACCACAATAATTTTAAATAACATAAATTTGTTTAAAATATGTATGTATAATAGAGTGTCCCGAGAAACAGTTTTTTTTTCATAACAAACTTGAAAATTTCGATTTTTTTGACACTTATTTTGAAAGAAAACTCTAAACTTTTTTTGTGGCAAAATGTATGAAACCCGTGGTAGGGAACTGAAGATGATTTTTAAAATTTTTTAATTACTTTTCCTATATTCAGCTAATCAATACGAACATTTGAGTGGTCCTTCTACAAAATTTATTAGCAACGGGACACTCTAAATCAAAAAAAAAAGAAAGAAAAAAAAACAGTGCACAAAAGTCCGTACCTGAATTTACATAATAAAAAAATTTATGAAAAATTTCAATTAAATTATTAATGAGAAATTTAAGTGATTTCAAACTTTAAATAATGATTATGACAAATTTTTTGGCCAAAAAAATCAATTTGAAATCAATATGAGTATGAAAAATATGAAGGAGTTTAGAAACATGATGTGAAACAATTTTATTTATTTATTTATTATTATTATTATTATTTTTTTTTTGCTTGTTTTATTTTATTTATTTATTTTATTCTATCTTTTAATGCCCTTTCCAAATATGCAAAAAAATATTTTTTGATTTTTATAAAAATCTAAATAAAAAACATTATTTTTGAGTTTTATTTTTTGGTCATATTTTAATGTTTATTTTTTTTTACTTCTATTTTTCGATTAAAAAGGAATAATATCGATTATTTTTTTTCTTTTGCTTGAAAATTATTATAATTCTAGAGCAAAGAAAAACAAAATAATTTTTAAGAAATAAAAGTTAACCATTATTTTGTAATCGAAAAGTAAAAATTTAAAATAATTGTTATATTTTGAGCAAAAAATCGAAATTAAAAATAATCGTTATTTTTAACCAAAATATAAAAATCAAAAAATAATAATTAAATTGAGATTTTTATTATACTGCTTATAAACGTTATGGTTCCTGATTTCAAATATTTTAATAATTATTTAAATTACTTAAAATCAAAGTAGTATTCTATAACAAATTAAATTCAAATTTTACATAGAAAACCCTAAAATCCAATTTCAATTACGAATAATACATTTTCAATTATTTTATTAATTGAAATTAAAAATTGTATATTAAATTATTCAAATTATCACTTATTTTTATTTAGATTTGATTAATTTATTAATTGATACGATAAGAAAAATAATTGAAAGCTCCTAAATTGTTTTATTTTTAGTAAAAAATGTCAGAAAATTTTAATTTTGATCACTTGAATAATTGGTACAATTAAAAAAGTAATTGAAATAGTTTTTATATTTGATAAATGGTTTAATAGATCATATTATTTCTGTGTTAGTATTCAATGTAAAAGTAAAAGAAAAGTTAAAAAATATTATGTTGGAAAGAAAATAATATTTGAAACAAATTTTATTTAAGTTTTCCATGTATAATATTGGATTTGGTCAGAAATATGATTGACCCCAAATTAAATTTATTTTTTCTACTTAACACAAATGTATTTACTGCTCTATTGATATTTTAATTTCTCTGTTAAATTATATTTAATATTTTATGTAGTAACACAGTAGAATCTCATAAATTAGAACTCTTGAAAATTCAAATTTTCCAAAAATTTGAACCAGCGATTTCAATGTATTGAATGCTCTAAAAATTTAACCATTGTAGGGTGGTAAATTCCGGCCACAAATCATTAGCTTTGTTATTTCTGAATCTATGAAATTCTGTAGAAAATTTATGCTTAAATGTGTTTACAGGAGTTGGCCAATTTGACCTGTTACAGCACTTAAATTAGTGAAAAGTTTAAGAAGCAATAATATTGTTAAAAGAAAGAAAAAAATATTTTTGAAAAAAATATCTTGTTATTCTTTTATTTGTTAACAACCATGTCATGTGCCTAGAATTGCAAAAAGCAAAGTAATTTTCATATAATTATACTTTTTCTAGAGGGCTACAAAATTTTTTCACAAAAATTTTACAGTATCATGAATTACCGAAAGTAAAATAGAAAAATATAGTTTATCCGTGAAGAAGCCATGAGAAATTATGAATTTCTTATAAGAATATAAAATGGGGCTGCAAAAAAATAAATACTTTCAAGAATATTTTATAAAAAATTTTGCTTAAAAATCTATAGTGCCACCTAGCACTCTTGACCAAAACTGTGAAAATATTTGCGAAGTTATGATAGATAGCACTTTTTTTCTTAATATATTATTATAATATAAATAAAACGTGTTATAAAATGTTCAGGTAGCCCTTTTTTATTTATAGAAAATTAACAGTGTAAGAGATAAAATTTTTACTAAAAATTAGATAATTTATTAAATTTATGATATGTTACAAATTAAAAGATAAAAAAAATGTTGATGGTTAGCAGGACATTCTTTAAACGCCACAACTGTAAAATAACAATTGGGGGTACTAAACAAAAGGAAATGTTAATAATTCAAATTATAAATAAATATTGCAGTTAACAAAATTGTAGGCGAAAAAAATTGCAAAAAATTGTTGCTAAACTGATTAAAATTGTATAAATTTCTCATCAACAACTCAATTGTGACTAAAACATCCAAAAACTCTGCTTATAGAGCTTTAACATTACAATCCTTTAAAAATCAAAAAATGCAAAAAAAATGTGTTAGAATTAATTTTTTTTTTTTTTTTTTTCAAAATTGATACCACTGTGCCACTTTATATAAAAATAAAATAAATGAGTACCTCGGAATTGCATTGGTTTTATTCCTTCTGCAGAAATATGGTAATCGAAAAAATATAATTATTGCACTCCAAATAGACATTTGCTTGGATTAATAATTAATTATCCCATTATCGTTTAAATGTCGAAATAAGATATTCAAGTGTTTTAAATGTTCTTCTTTTGATTTTGGCGCTACCAAAATATCATCGATGTATACCTATACCAAGTTCAAATCACAACAAATATTCCAAAAAAACCTTTCATATTTAACGATTTGTCAACAACTTCACAAGTATGGATTCGTAATGATGAAATATTGAAACCATTGTCCAACAAATATAGTGGACCATACGAAGTCACAGAAAGAAACGAAAAATACTTCATTATCAAAATCGGAAACAAAACGGATAAAGTTTCTATTAACAGACTTAGACCTGCATTTGTGGAAGACTTTAATACCGAACAAATGAAGAAAAATGAACTTTCAAAACGTATAACATTTTCAATAGGAAGGGGGTAATGTGGTGTGCCACTTTATATAAAAATAAAATATATTATGTATTTAGTTTTTTTTTTTTTTTAATTGTTTATAATTTGGTATACAGATAATAAAATAGATTGTGTTCAAAAAAAAAAAGAAAGAGAAAAAGTGTTTAATTTGTTAATTCGACGCACACTGATAAAGGACAAAGAGTTTGATTCCACTAAAAAAAAAAAAACATATTTTTGAATATAAGCCCTCGATATACTTCATATTAAAAATATTCTATACACTGTAAGGAATATTTTAAAACTAAGCAAACTGTAATTTATTTTTAAATTTTAGGTTATAAAAATTAAAGTTAATATCTTCTAGCATTCAATTAGTAATGAGTACTGTCACCATTTTTAGAAATAACCTCAAAAATGCGATTTGGCATCGACTTGTATAATGACTCTAAGTAATTTAGCGAAATTGAACTCCATGCTTCCGTTATTGCATACCTTAAGGATTCTATCGTCTCAAATTGTTTTCTTCCTTCATAAACTTTTCTTGCAAGCCAACCCCAGACATTCTCCGTTGGATTCAAGTCTGGTGAATATGGGGGCCAATCCAAAACTTGAACGCCTTGTTGATTAATCCATTGTTTTACTGCTCTGGCGGTATGAATCGGAGCATTGTCGTGTTGGTATGTCCAAAGTATGGGTCTAAAGATAAATTTTGGAAATGCTTCCTCCAGAATATTTTTGTAAGTCGTTGCAGTCATTTTGTTGGATACAAAAACCAATTCTATGGTACCATAAAACGAAATGGCACCCCATACCACTATTCCGCCCTCTCGGCTGTGTCTGCGACTTAAAAATAACTCCTCCTTATTTAGGTCATGGAAGTAATAGTTATACCCGTCGGGACCATCAATATTAACCTTTTTTTTTCATCGGAAAATACAACTTTAAACCATTTGTCGGAACATGTCATTGTATTTTTGGCAACTGTAGACGTTGTGATTTGCGTTGTTCATTAAGTGATGGTTTTATTTGCAGTTTTCGTCAGACTATGTATGGGCACGAATTTAAAATACGGTGCACTGTTCTTAGACTGGCACTGACTCCACTTTTTTCACGTATTTTTGATACCGACATGGCAGAATTTGATGCAATTCTAAGAATTTTCCGTTTTTCTTTTGGAGTTGTTGCCATTTTCTTCCGCCCTTTCATGTTTTTTTTCCATATCTTTCCACGTTATTTAAATAATTGTACACAACTGTCTTTCCTCTATTAATGTTTTTGGCTATTTGGACCGGATTCTGACCCTGATATTTCAAAATCAGAAGTTTTTCTTTTTCAGAGTTATTAAAAGCCTTACCACGTCCCATTTTCAATAAAAACTATTTAAAAACTATCAAATTAAAAATTCTCTAGCCGTTTATATTGAAAGAAATTCAAATCATAGCCTTTCTGATTAATATTAAAAGAATTCCTTATTCAAGTGACACACGAAATAGTACCACAGAAATGCATGTCTTTAAGTAAATGCATAATTTTAGTATAACAAAATATGTATATTTTTTATTTCTTCAGGAAACTAAATCCAACACTTTGAAATTATTTTTTTCTGAACTTTAGTTTTGGAGATATACTTAATTAAATTTAAAAAAATGTGATTCCTTATTCTAGTGGCAGGCAGTGTATTTGTCAAGAATTCGCGGTAAACTGGATACCCCTGTACCACTTTAAGTTTTTTTAATGACTATAAAGATTATTATCATTATTATTTATCTAAAAACTTGCAAAATATCTAAAAAAAATTTCATTTCTAATAGTTACTAGAATCGCTGTAGTTAGTAGGGTAGCATGTAGCAGCGGTACAGCAATTCCGTAACTTTTTTCATTTACTACCGATATCGTTAAATAACGAAAAATTTCGGTTGTTTTAACGATTTTGCTATTCTCTACTATAAGTTAACGATTTTCTTCGTCACTAGATTTTAACAACACATATCGATAGAAATGATAGAACATCATTATTTGAAAAATGAAAATTTAAAATTAAAATTGAATTTTTATTTAAAAATAAAAGTATTTTCTTGAGAAAGTGTGGAAAAAGTTGAAATATATATATAAAGGTGTTTAATTGGCATATATATTTATTATACTCGTATTAGACCCGTTCATGAAAATTTGTGTTGAAATTATAAATAACATAACGATTATTTTAAAAAATTCCTAAAGAATATTTTTCATAACAAAAAACGATTATTCATCAAATATTATTTTTATGTACTAAAAATTTATTAAAATATTTCTCCAAAAATATATATTTTTACAAAAAATTTTATAATTTTGTCTAAAAAAAAATTAGTTAAAATTCATAATTTTCTGAAAAAAAAATCTTCACTAAAAATCTAAATTTTTATTAAAAATTCGAAATTATTACTAAAAATTCAGTTTTTTTTTTTATTAAAACTTAAAATTTTCACCAAACTTAAGAATCTCCACTTGAACAAAATTTTTTCACTACAAAAACTAAAACTATTTATTCTTAGTGAATAGTTTTAGTAATTAAAAAATAATAATAAGTCTGTTTCAAAATTGTAAATATTGAGTTCTAAACACTCATTTTGTGCTCTCAATTTATGCCCTTTTACGTAATTAAGTTATTTATAAAACAGTGTTATCAAAATTCAAAAAAAAAAATATATATATATATATATTTAAAATCCAAAATCAGCTTTTTTATAATACGAGGACATTTTCAAAAACAACATTATTGTTATCGTTATGGTTTTACGACACCTTTTTTTGTGTAATTACCTTACGAAACTTATCGTTAACTACCGATGTTTTTAACGACAAAAATCGTTAAAATTTTACAACAGAATAGCATTTAACGACAAAATTCGTAAACTAATGAATTTTCGATATTTAACTACAAATATTTACCATTAAAAAGTTACGGAATTACGGTACAGCTAAATCTTGTAGATACTTACTTATGACTAGGGAACGGATTTCCATGCAAATCACGCTTTCTTCGAAACATTTAAAAACTTCCTTATATAGTTATCTATAGTTCATATTTTTACATATTTAACGAAAAATGCATATTTTGTGTTATTTTTCATAATAATGCATATTAATTTACATATTTTTAAAATTTTTAATTTTTTTACTTTTTTGCTAAAAAAAAAAAGGGATTGTATCAGCTTTGAACTCTATGAAAGTAAACGAACATTGTAATAAAAGGTTACTTTATTTATTAAAATTTCCTAAATTGATAATAATTACTGCTAGTTTTTTTTATGAAAATCTTTGTTTAGAGAAATTTGGAAAGAATGTTACATTAAATTATAAAGAAATAATTTATACAATAAATATTCTTTAGACTAAAATGCAGAAAGCTAGAACTTCAAAAGTAAATATTTGCAATAAGGATAAGCGTGGATGAAATCGCAGACATTACCGATCGATATATTATCAATGTAATTGTGGAGTTTTTGATCACAAACGGGCCTTAAGATTTTCCGTGATATTTCTTTTCCCGGAAAACGGAAATGAAAAATTCAATGTTCCGGAATTCTCGGGATTCCCGGGAATGAGACCACAGGACTTTTTATTGAAGCAACAAATATTCAAAACCATTGCTTATAGTGCCCTAGGAAAAAATTAAGCTAAATAGCATACGCAACTCTTGGCTATTAGCTCCCATGCCCACTACAATTACCGCACACATTTTGGATAATGATGAATCTGACCCTTCCAATATCTATATTCGCCGTTGTCAATTACTAAGGATTGCTAAAAGATTTATCTGACTCGACTTGTGGAGTAATGAAATGGAAACTGAAATCATTTCCAATCGTGGCTAAATAGCCATTTGTATAGAAAATATCTCCGAAAATGTACGTGATATTTAAGACAGTGCAGATTTGCTTTTGTTTCTGTTTCATCTTTTTTTTTCTTATTTTTATATAAGATGATTTAAATCTTCCAGGAAAAAAATCTTGTTAGGATATTTGTTTTCCTATTTCGAAAAGGACAATACCCATACTGCTTTATTTTATTTTATTTTATTTTTTTCTTTCAAAACATACATTTAATAAAAAATATAGTATATTTGCAAAAATTTCAATATGAATTCAATTATCATATAATATAATTACACAATTTTAATGAAAAAAAAAAAAATCCTTCAAATTAAAAATTGATTTTATAAAATCTGGCAATGTTCGCTAAAAATGTTTACAAAAATAAAACTTCAAAAATCCTTATTTTTGTAAACTGATTGAAACTACCTTCTTTTTTGTATCATGCTTGAAACAATATTTCGCAATAAAAAAAAATAAATATATATATATATATATATATATATATATATATTATATATATATATGATTATCACCTCCGCAATAAATTGATGATATCCCATTGAAATCATCTGGTAGAACTTCCAGCAGTAGTTTTATTTTTCAGGCACAATTTTTTCAGATGTCGAAAAATTAAAAATTATTCAAAAATGAAACAATTTTGAAGAAATTTATTTGTCTTTTAACAAAAAATTTATATTTTATGATGCTAGTATTTATATGTATGTATGCTTTACAAGAAGTTGTCTTTATTATATTATTTCTAGGTTGATAATTTATGTTTAGTCATAATTTTTATATTTATACAATTTTATACATCTTCTCGAAGATTATCTGGAGGTATCTTCTTTTTTTCACCTAGATGATTATCTAGCAATATTGTCTATTTTTCATCTAGGCGTATTGATTTCTTATTGCTTTGATGTATTGTTTGAGAGCAGAATCTCTCTCGATGGGAGAAACTTCTGCAATACGAATATGATTATTTTCTTCTAAGCAATACGAATTCGAATCATTTTCGTATTATTTTGTTTGCAGCGATAAAAATCAATAATTATTAAAAAAGTATATGTAAGTAGTCCAACTCTTTGACAGTAGTACCTAACTCTAAGAGTGTGTTAGTAAAAAAAGTACTTGTCTTTAAGTATGTGTTAGTTACAAAACTGTTAATGGGTTTGTGCCTTTTTATTTTTCTCATACATACAGAGTTTTTTAAAAATGTTTTAAAATCCAATTTGTTTGAATTTTCAATACGAGAAATAGAAACTCTGTTATACAAATTGATTTATAAAACAAACAAAATAATATATCAGAAATTTATAAAATAAAAAATTTTTGGTTTGGTACAAAATGGAAACGTTTGGAAAGCAAAAGTCTCCTAATAGTGTTAAAAAATATTATAGAATTATGTTTGTAAGTATAATTACGCGTAAGAGTCCTCCATAATTGGAAAATTTGTAGTAATAATTTCTGTTTTTTTTTTTTCAATTCTCAGAATTGAGAGTTGGACTACTTTATATACTTTGTAAAGAGTGTATACCAAACGTCTAACGTTTGTAGTATGTAGGAAAGTAAATTTTTGAAGGTGAAAAAATTTCATTAGCCCACAGAACTACATAAATTATTGACAAATGAATAGAAGATTTTGACAATCATAAAATAAATAATAAAATAAAATATTTTAAAATCATTTGCTCAATTTAATGTTTATTTTATATTTATAAAACTGTTATTTTTTCACAAAAAGCAAACAATAATTAAAAGTATATTGAATTTTCTAAAAGTTTGTGAAGCTCTGTTAAAAAAAATATGTCAAAGTTTAACATAAGAAAAAGTATATTTTGTTCACCATAGGAAAATTTAAAATTTCCATAGAACTTTGCTACCGTTTGACACAATTTCTAATAAAGAAATTATTTTCTCTTAATACAAAATATTTTTAACTGGTTTCTGAACTTTTTTTAATAAAAAGTGGTAAAAATTTTTTGTTAAAAAAGTTCAGAAATTTTAATTACCCAAGGATCAAAGTGTTTCTAATTTTAATTCTTTTGAAATTTAATTATCAAATGATTAAATTAAACAAAAATTCCATTAATTTTAATAGCTTTACGTAAATAAAAGTTTATTTTTGTAAAATACTATCTTTAAATATAATAGTAATAACTACGCAAACTTTGCTAATAATATCCGGTATGTTTTACGTAGAGTCTACACGAGAAATTTTTCTATCATAATAAGTAACAAAATGTCGGCAGAGCTTCCGCAATTTTTTTATTTTTATCAGCATATATGGGAACATTTCGATAAAATGTTGTTATTACAAGTAACCTTTTTCCGTTTTTCGTCGAGATATGTTATTGTATTTTGTGTTACTTTTGCTCAAAATAATTAATTGAGATTGCCATGAAGAATTGCGCTTCTTAAAAAAAAGAAAAAACTAAAAAAAAAACTATCATGGCATAATTATTTAAAAAGTAGTGTTAAAAGCACACCTGATTATTTTTTTTTTTTTTTTTTTTTTTTTTTTGCTAGATAAAACTGTCAAACTCCGTAAAAAATAAATTTTTCTCTCTTAGCAGTTGCTAATAACGTCAACCCCCATACAAAATTCAAGCAAAAAAATCCTTGAAACTGTTACTACCTTGTTTAATGTGCCTTAGCACAATACATTGGAGCTTTGTTCATTATAAACTATAGTTACATAATTATAAAAACTTTACAAATTACATCCGGTGTGTTTCATCTGAAACACAATGCTAAAGCTGAGTTCAGTACAAACTACCATTACATATGAAAACCCACAATTATGAAAACTGCAAGCAACATCCATTGTAATTTAGCTAAGACACAATCCTAAAACATAGCAGCTGTGTCCGGTACAGAATATATAACTGCTAGAAGGGAAACCAAGTTGCTATAAATTCAATAAGTAAACAACAGCATTAAAACAACAATTAGTATTTATATATATTAGTTTCAAACAACTGAGTCGATATGGCAACATTGTAAAATAAAGAAAATATAGAGCAAAACAAAAAGAAAAACAAAATACGCGTTTTTCACTACGATTACAATAGATTTTAGTTTATTTTTCTGCCAAAAATAATAAATTATTTATATTAAAAAATGGATGATCCTTTAAAACCCAAAGCTGTACCTTTGTCGGCTGAGACGATATTATGGTTTGAATTTCTCTTGGACCCCGAGTTAATAACCAAACATTTGAAGAAAATTAATCCAGGTAATAACAAAATTATGTATTGAATTTGCAATTAATAAAATATCTTATACATATTTATGTAATTTAGATCCGTCCGCATTGGAACTGTTGTCACAATTTATTTCCATGGCACCCGATAATGTGGTAATACCACAGTTTGATTTGACTAATGCAGACCCTTCTTCGGCTATGCCGGTGGCAGCATCAGCTGTGGGTAGTGTAGCACCCAACATAGATGGTTTGCGTTTGACACGTAAACAATTGGCTTTAAAAGTATTGGCTCTTAAAGTAGCCACATGGCTGAAATGGAATTTAGATGTTTTTGAAAAAAATCTACCCATACCGAAGCAATTATTTTTACTAAGAGATTTATGCACCATAAGTTTTGGTAAACGTGTAGCGATACCATTAACTAACGAATTTCAGGCAAAAATAAGTAAGTTAAAGAATTTCAAAATAAACTAAAATTATGGGTGCCATGCCAGATATAAATATATAATAAATTCTTACAGATTTGAAGTGACTCTCATAAAGTTTTTATAATAATTATCTCTCTCTTTTTTTCAGCTCCTGATGGCAACGAAAAAGCGGCTAAATTTGCTTTAACCTTCTACCATCGTTGGGTATTAAGACTGCAAATTCTAAAAGATATAGCTATAAAAGCTGCCAGGACTAGTATGGGAAATATGTAATATTCTTCTTGATTTAGACGCAATATTTTGAAATGAATTTCAGAATATTTCCTTTACTTTCAGGTTTGTTCCCCTAGAGCCAATGCATCAATTTTTTGCCCCCGAAATTAATCCTCAAACGAGTATAGAATATCTGCAAGAGTTGTGCAAATCGAATGAGCCCTTTCATGTTTTCACCTATGAGACCTTTATACCACCTCATCCGAATGACGATATCAATGCACCACAAAAATTCGATGATATGCTACAAATATCTGCAGCTGAACTAAGAACACAAATCTATTTTGATTTGGTTAATTTCTATCTTTATACCAAACAATATCTATTAGCTAGAGATGCGGTAAATGAATGTCGCCGGTACTTGAACTTAACCAAAGGTGAATATGAAATGATTGGAAAAATACCTACACAATTTGTTTTCTGTCATGTCAATGAGGATGAATTGGAAGGTTATCTATTGGCGTGTGGTGTAAGTGCCCAGTCACAGA
Organism: Protocalliphora azurea; assembly: GCA_932274085.1. Taxonomy (NCBI): domain Eukaryota; kingdom Metazoa; phylum Arthropoda; class Insecta; order Diptera; family Calliphoridae; genus Protocalliphora; species Protocalliphora azurea. The sequence continues at coordinate 4,958,228 of OW026521.1, read as the reverse complement.
CGCTGACAGAACGTTTTAACATGTCACAATTGACACAGTATAAGGTAAGATAAATTAAAATTTTTATTGATATGATCAAGTCCCAAGGAAAAAGTACAAGATTTTTGTGATCTTTTAGAAGTTGATAAAATAATTATAGAATTCTGGATAATTTGGGAGTACATATTTTCAAAAAATATTCAATATTTTCGAAAGATTATAAAAAAATTTCATATATATGTATATTTTCTTTAGGATATTATTGAAATTTTAAAATTAGACAATCGTTTACGTGAAATACCTTTGGTCAATAGACGAATTTTAGAACTGGATATTGAAGGTGCCATATCGCAAGGTATTCTAAAGGAACCAAAACAGCTGGAAATGCAAGTATCAGCTCTCAATTTGATACGCAGTAAATTTGAAGAGGGCAACATTTTTGCCAGTGTCGATTATTTTGAAAAATATTCACAATTGAATTGTTTTGCAGCAGTAGTAGAGGTAAAGAAATAAACTAAATTATATATAAAATATTTATAAAATTTGATAACTTCAATCCTCAAAGGGCATAATGGATATAATACCTTATTGTTCATTAAATGAACGCAACATGCTAAAGCAATTTCTTATAGATTGCATTGTCAAGCATAAAAATAAAACATGGCTGCAGGAAATAATGCACTTAAATATATTTTCACCAATAGAATTAAAAGATTTGTTGCAACAAATACAAGACGAAGAGCTGCCTCAACCCACATTGGCTCTGTTGAACGAATGGAAATTTAATTCGAAATTGCCGCGCATAGAAATTGGCTCGTTGGAGCGTCAACTTATCTCATGTACTAATGCCAATACTGTTAGAAAGCTGTTGGTAAAGTTGGCAGCCACCAATCCCACTAAACCATTATGGACTGTAAATCCCAGCTGGGAAATAGCAACGCCCATTAAATCAGTTTTAATGTCCATGCAAAGAGGTTTTTTGCAAGATTTTTCCTATGTTTTATTAGGTAAAGCTAGAGAGCTAACAGCTAAAGGTGTAAGTTAAAATGGAAAGTTTTGTAGTAGCAAAATAGTAATTTTTACATAATATTTAGAATTATGAAGGCGCTGTATCAATGTTAAGCATTTTAAAATCAGAAACACAAAGACCAGAATTATCAAATGCTACAGTTATTTCGAAATTGGGCAAATTAGTTAATTGGGAAATTCTACTTATACAAATTACCCAATGTTTAGATGAATGGAATAATAAAACCTTAGATTTGCAATCTCTGGGTAATCGCTGTAAGCAATGTTTACAATCTTTACAAACTAATGATAACATTATACCACGCATAGAGGTAAAGTTTCAATTAAAATGTAACTATAAGAAAATAAAAATTATGCTTAATTTAATTTTCATGCAGATTATTGAAAGTTGTGCTTTAATGTTGCTTAATCTTAATGATTGGAATTCAATAGTGCTGTTGGACAAAAGACTGCCACAATTAGAACTGCCTATAGCTTTTGCTGCTACATTTTTAGATATGGAAAAAATGAAAGGTCCCAAAAAGATTTGTCGTGATGCTTGGGATCTGGTTTTGTCCATGTTTCTTAATACGTCTAAAAGAGGCAGCAGTGTGAGCGGCGGTTCTGGCAGTGGTGGCGGCAGTTCACGCAACTCACCCTGCTTAGCTGTTTCTACCGGTTTACATCCTTTCTTAAAACGTATAAGACACCAGATGTTATTTAATTTGGCCATATCGATGTTGGGTAAAATACATAATATTTTAAAAGATGACGCCAATCATGATTTAAATGGAGAATATATGCAATTATGGCCAACCAGTATAAGCAAGTAAGTTTTAATGTCTTTAATTAAAATGAGATTTTCTTATAAAATAATCTTAATTTCGCTTTCAGTCCTATTGGTTATAGCATTAGATCTGTATGTGAAACTTTACATTGGTTACTTACCGAAGCTTTAAAATATTATCCTCAAACTATACCATGGTTAAAAATGAAGGGTGATCTTGAATTGGGTAAGTTTCTTGAAATGTGCATATATATTCTTTACTTTATAATTTGATTCTTGAGTCTTGATTTATTGTCAGTTCATTCATATAATCTATAAGAAAAATGTTAAACAGTTTTTAATACTTTACTCTATCGATTACATATACAGTGATGGTCACGATTTTAGCACAACTATGATGTAATTTTTTTGAACATTAATTTCTTTACCTAGAAATTTTTTTAGTTATTTTATTAATTCTATATATTGACCATAATCTGCTAAATATACTGTATATTAATATTAAACTTACAATTTACAACAAAATTGAAAAAATTGTACTTATATAATTCAAGGGGCAGAAAGTTAGCCCACTTTCAAATATATTACAAAACATCAAAGTTACCTTTGAAAAATTCATTTTTTTATATAAATTACAATTTATTAATGCATCTTAATAAAATTACGATCTTTTTTGTGAGAACATTTTATGTAAAAATAGGTAAAAACGCCTTAAAATTCGAATATTCGACAACTAACAAAAATTTCCCAAAAAGTCGAATAAAAGCGTTATGAAATTTTTCAAAAACATTGATAATCCTTGAATTATGGTCAATAATCATCTAAAGCTTCGAAAGGAATATACAAACTCTAAATTCGTTTACAAAATTTAGTTTTAATAACTCCGCGAACATGGAAGATCAAATAATCAGTAATTAAGCGAGAGAAATCTTTTCCAAAAGAGGAATTGAAGTAAAAATAAATTTTATAATGCTTAAACTATCTGATAACATATAAAAGATATTAATTAGATACTATCTTGTGAAAAAATTGCACTTGTTTGATATATGAAAAATATTTAAAAGTTTTATTAGAATTCTAGTTAAAATAAGAGTGCAAATTATTGGTTAACTTTGTTTTAATCGTTCGTCTATGTGACATATTGATTAATATTTTATGGATTTCTTCCAAACTATTTTTTAGATAAAGTTCGGTGTATTTTTAATTCAAGTTCGACAAGTTATATTTAAGACTTACATTTTTTTTTTTTTTTTTTTTTTTTTTTTTTTTTTGAAACCACACTACTTGTTTGTAAAGCTTTTCAATCTGTTTAGTATAACATTTAACAATTGGTTTTGCTGTAATGGATATTGAAGTATATTAGAAAGGTTTTCTTAATTCCCAGTAACCCCTAGGTATTTTTTTCCAATTTTGTGATTTTTCAATTTTGGAAATTTGCAAATTAACCAAATATTTCGTTCTTGTGTACCGGTTTGAAATTTTTTGTAATGCCTTAAAAGATTATTGATTTTCGTAACACATTTAATCAATTTTTTTTTTTTCGCGATTTTTACTAACTGTCGAATATTTCTTTTTACCATTTGTACATAAAATGTTCTCACAAAAATTATCGTAATTTAATTAAAATGCATTAGTAAACTGTAGTTTATATAAAAAATGCATTTTTCAAAAGTAACTTTAATTTTTTGTAATATATTTGAAAGTGGGTTAACTAACTTTCTGTCCCTTGAATATTTTTTTTTTTTTTTTTTTAATAATGATCTTGCGTAAATTGTAAATTTAATATTATGAGTCATGAATGCAGTGTACTTAGTACATTATGGTTAATATATAGAATTAATAAAATAATTGAAAACTTTTTTCTAGAAAAAAAATTAAGGCCCAATAAATTTCAGGTCAGATGGGCTAAAATCGTTACCACCAATGTATGTATTAAGTCAGTTTGGATATTTTCGGAACTCTACTTCTGTATAGTTCTTGAACTATTCAGTTTCAAACAAAAAAGTTGTACATCTATTTTTTATAATTATTATTTTTTTTAGCTATTGGTAATAATGAAGCTGCTATGCGTTGTTATGTCAATGCTTTAGTAACCGGCACAGACTATTGTAATATTCCGCTGCAGCGTAATGTTGCTGATGATTATATTATACGTAAAATGATAAGATGCTCCTCCAATTTGGGATGTCATATGCAAGCAACAGTTTTGTGTCAGGTTAGTATTAAATGCCTTCTTCCATACGGTTTATTGTTCTCAAACGAATGTTATACAGAATAATATATATTCTTTAACATAAATTAATATTTTTATTTTAGTTCTTAGAAGAAATTGATTATGGTATTGTATTTAAAAATCTCACTGAAAAATGTTCCAATTTTACCGATGCCATGGATGCCTACTACAATTGTATTTGGGATACCACCCTATTGGAATTTATTATAAACTTACATGCCAAAAAGGGTGAACATAGTAGGAAACTTGAAGCTGTACGTATAATTTAACTATACTTATTTTATTTTTTCTTTTAACATTTTTTTCAATTTTATTTTATTATAGATTTCAATTATGGGTACTTTAGAGTTGAATGCTAATAACAATGATGAAATCAAACGTGAAGCTGCTTCTATAAGAAAATCTCGTTTCCTTAGAGCATTGGCAAAACAGTATTTACTTTAATACAAAAATTTATTATTTTTCATTTCATTTCATAATAGCATATAAGCAAATAACAAAAGCAAGAAAAAATAAAAATGCTGACAAAAGAAAAATTCTTATGTATATTACCTCTCGATATTTACTTAGGGCGCCTGCCTCTATTACTACTTCCAACAGCTTTCGCTTTTTTTTGATTTGCATTATTTTTATCATTAGTTGCTTTACGCTTTGGCGTTCCCGTTGATGGCAAAACTTTGAAGAAACTATCTAGTCGTCCTTGAGTTTGGGATTGTTTAGACTTTAGTATCTTTTTGGCACCAGATCGTACTCGATCTTCATTAAATTGACGATCACCACATAAAAATTTTACCAAACCTTCTTCATCGGGTTCAGTCCACTTAAACTGTAAAAAAACAAGTTCAATTAATAAGTAATTTATTTAAAATGACCCGTATTCGCTTACTTCTAGTTCTGTAGGATCTTGCACATCTGGATTAATAAATAATTGACGTGCCACATCATAATTCCAATTTTCTGGCACTGTATATTTCTTACGATCGATATTCTTCAAAATTGTTTCGATATCACGGTAGCTATTCATTAATTCTATGGCACGTTTGGGCCCTATGCCCTTAATGCCATCACAGTAATCGCAACCCAACAATATGCAAAGATCAACAAATTCTTTGCTGGTAAGACCAAAACCTTCCAATACCTTATTGTAATTTATCTCCTTTACCGGCATTTTTCGTGCCTCACTAAAAGTCAAATGACGAAGTAATACTGTTGAACCAAAAGTTAATGCATCCATATCCTCGGTAGCCGTGGCATATACTTTACCCGCTTTCACCAAAGCAGCACATTGGGCTTCGGCTTCACAGGGTGCATCTAAATAGGGTACACCCATTAGCTTCAACAATTCCTTAGCTTCATTTGCATGATCTTTAGTTACACGCACTAAGCGTCTATTAAATTTATCTATATCAGCTTCATTACCAGCTTCTGTAGCCTGCTGTAAAGACTTTTGTGCTTCTTCGCGTCTTTCAGCTCTTTTAGCCAATTCTCCGGATTTTAAATCTGGCGGCTTGCCATCGAAGACGTATAAAGGCTTAATACCATTATCCAAAAGACGTATGGTACGATAAAACATACCCATTAAATGCGACGTTGTCTCGCCGTCTACAGAAGTTAATTGGGCACCTTCTGCCCTTACCGCTATCAAAAATTGATACAAACACATGGACGCATCAATGGCTACTTTGCGACCAAAATAATGTTTAATTTCACCTTCCTTAATAGCCTGTGGACATACATCGGCTATTAACTTTGACAGGCCTAGAATTCCCATAGCAATTTATGTTATAATTTTTTTTATTTTTAATCCAATCGATTTAAAAATATAATTTTGCACAAACGACTTATGGCGGTTCCTGAAGTTTTGTTTACAATTAGCGTGCAGAAAAGCAATGCGTAGCGGCGCGACTGACGGCTAGCCGCATAGTCGATTGCTTTTAACAAATGTTTTGCTTATCGGCGGCTCACTTGTTAACCTTTTAGTTCAGCTAAGTCGTTTTTATGTTTTTGGGCATAACTTAAAAATTCGATATGAAGTACTCATTTGAAGTATATTTTGCACTTCTAATATTAAAAACTTGGTAACATTCAGTTGCAACTTGCAAGTTATTATTTTTTTCAAAGTGTAAGTTCATACACAGCAATTTTTCTTTCTGAAATTTTTATTTTTTTCTTTTGAACTAGCATTTACGTTCACACACAAAATTATTCTTCAACAATTCTTGCTTTAAATGCCTTGATTTGTTCCTGTTTTGAAACACGGAAAGGAAATCAAAACTAATTTCGAAGCACAGGCAAGTTTGCACTCTTTCATATTCACTCTCACGTGAAATGAGAATTTCAGCAAGAACAATTGCCTTGTGTAAACTCAGACTAAATTAAATTTTGCTACTGAAAAGTCATTTAATTGAAATAAGTAATAAAAGAAAAGTTTCAGAAAAATAATAAGTCAATATGAGCATGGTTTAAACCATTATTTCTGTTCTTAAGCCGCCGCCGATATTTTGTAATCGGCTTGCTTCTTTGTTAGCGTGTGGTCATTGTTTTAGCAAAACTAAAAAAATCCTCAAAATGAATTACAGCACGTAGTGGTGAGTTATTATTTTATTTTAAATGATGGCATAGAATTGACGTTTATTAAAAATTAAACCGTAATGATAACCGGGCCGTCGTGGTAATCGGTATATATAATAATATATATATATATATATATATATATATATATATATATATATATATATATATATATATATATATACCCGGTTATCATGACGGCTTAAAAAATTGCAAGTTCTATAATCGCGGCAGTTTACGAAAAGCGGATTCTAACTTCATGACTTTAATCTGTTATTTTTTTTAATTTGATTACAGTGTCTATAAAAGGGGATATCCCCGTCTTTTGGTATATTAACCTTTTTGGATGATTTGATCTTCAATTTTGGCAGTTTATTCGTGTCATTTACATCTCTTAATATGTGGAAAAGTTCAACATATTTTAAAGCCAACGAATTCCCAAAAATTAGAGATATTAAAAAATTTAAAAGTGGAGATTCCATGAATTCAATTTGTGTGAATTACAAGTTGCTCAAGTCTTCGGTTTACCGCATTATAAAACAAGAAAATAAAAAGTTCGTACGTTAAAAAACCTTAAAGAAATCTGAGTTCCGAAGAATGCTTTATAAGTGGTTTGTAAAACAAATGAAAAATACGTTCCAATATCAACAGCTATTTTACGATCAAAAGCATGTTATTTGTAAGTTATTTATATTCCAAAATTTATCGAACCATTTCAGGTTTTAATGAAGGACAGTTGAAGAAATTTAAGCGTCGACATGGAATTAGATTTTTAAAATTTACGGGAGAGAAATTGTCTTCGAAACCTCATCTTATTGATTTGTGAAAGAATTTTTACATTACTTTAATACTTGTGACTACTGAATCATTACCAACATTATTTAAAATCAAATGCGCTTGCTGTTAATCTTTTTTGCATTATTTTCTTCCAAATTTTAAAATAGAAAATAAATTCTTATTGGGCTTTTATTTCATCAAATTAAAAAAATGTAGATTTTTAGGAAAAATTGTAACTTTTTTGACAAAAAACTGTAACTTTTTCCAAGCTACTACTGGCAACACTGCCTTATTAGTTGTTGTTGTGTTTTTTTAAGCAAGCTTTGCTTGTAGAACAAATGTATGTACTTATGAGTTATTATTTTTATTTTTTAAGTACAAATATGAAAATATTAAGGTTCTATATATTTCTATTTCTTTTTATTTGTTGCTAACCTAGTGTCTACATTAGGCAAATTTTTTTCAAAACAAACGTCAAAATCAGTACGAATATATACAAGGTAACTTTAGTTAAACAGCTGATTATTATTATGGTTGTTACAGTTGTCAAACTGCATATATAAAAAACAATAATTAATACGCCATATTGTTGTTTTTGTGCAACTGTTGCCATCTTCCACAAATTCGCGTTAAGTTTAACGTTTGTCTTGATAAAAAATTCTACACTAGAGAACACTATGTAAAGGGTATACAAGATTCGACATAACCGAATATAGCACTCTAACTTGCATAAATTTAAAATGAAATTACTCATAACCCCAGGTCTACAACTGTGATAAATGCTGATATAATATGTGTGAAAACGCCGGCAGAAGATAGTAACTATTTTATTAATATTATGTTAAATCTTAAATAGGGGGTATCATTATTTTCAATCATTCACAGAGTAAACATTATAAGTATTAGTATTATAATACTTCTTATCACACTAATATTTGAATCTACACGTGAGATAATTCCCTCAGAGACACTCTCTAATAGAAAAATCTTACATATTATGTTACGTGTAGATGGGCTGTAAGTTTTTTAAAACAAACGTCAGTCACCATTTAGTATTATTACAGTATTAGTATTATTACCGCGACAAATTATTTTATTTCAGTAAACTAATTGTTTTGACCCAAATTAAGTAAAAACGCACTTTAAAAAAGGTGAAATTATAATGCCTGTATCTACTATAAATAATGACCTTTATAAAATAACAATTTTAATATGAATTATTCTTAGTAAATACATTGTAACAGAAAATATAAAATAATTACAATATTGATCAACTTTTTGTATAAATTTGCTGGAAAAAAATAATTAAATTTTAAATATGTATTTGTAACAAATTTATAAAAATATTTTTACAAATTTTAATAATAAAAGTACTTTTTTACATAATAAAAATTTATACCTTTTAGATTTAATACAGATGAATGCAACTCTGGACTGGACACAAAACATAAAACCAAATAAATGGTAGAGAAAAAGAAAATAAGACGAAGAAAATGTAGTGAATTTTTTTATTTAGTTGAGTATTTTCCATAAGCATGTCGGCTGACGGTGAAAAAGATAAAACCATTGAAAATATGGTATGTAATTAATAGAAAATTGCAGAAAAAATGCAAAAAAAAGTGTGACCAATCGATGGAACTACAAAATTTGTGATAATTATTTGGATAAATTGTGAATATTATCAAATAAAAAATTCGAGCGCGTCACATCGCTGAAAGGAATCTCCCAAAAAAAATTTACACAACGTCGTTTTTTCGTTCATCTTAACATTATAAGCTTTCTTTTTTCCTCTTCATCTATTTCACATTGTATATAAACATGGCGTCGGTCCATTTTTCCACCGTGTTTTTGTATGTTTTTGTTCGTTCTTTTTTCCTGTTCATCATAACGAAATGCATGCATTTGTATGAGTGTGTGTGTGTGTATATTTATTATAAGCGCGGTATTGGGCGAATTGATTAAAATAAAATAAAAATAAGTGCGCCGTTGAAGTTGGTTGAATTTCGCGAATAATAGAGGTTTGCATGCGTGTCGGTGTTGCCAAGTGCATTCTAGAACAGTATTATAGAAAAAATATTTTCTGGAAAGATATTTATATTAAAATGCTAAGTTAAGTGTTATTTAAAATATAAATTTCTTTAAAAAAATAATATTGTGTATTAATAGTTGTTGTTTCTTATTCGAAACAAATGTAAAGATAAAAATGTAGAGAATTGCGGCAAAAAAGAAAATCAAAGAAAAACAAAAATTAATAGGCGGTACAATATGGAAATAGTACATATTCACATACATATATGTGTGCGTGTTACAGTGTTGCATTTTTTTTTAATCTAAAAATAGATTTATTTAAACAAAACTGCCATACATTATTTTGTATTTACATATTAAGCTACCTGATGTTTACTTACACTTGTTAGCAATTTAAAAATTTCTTTTAATAATGTATTTATGGCACAAATCAACAGATATCAAAAATTTTGTTTAATGAAAGAGTTTTATAGGTCTTTAAAAATTCGATATATTATTCTGAATATCTTTATTAATACATGTGCGATCTCAACTATATTGATACCCTCTAAAAGCTCTTATTAATTCCTTTTTGATATATTACATGACTATACATTAACTCTTTGGGAGTAAAATTAAGATTTTGTGTCGATATATTTTTTTTTTTTTTTAAGGAAACGGAAAAAAGCGAGGAAACAACGAAAGTTGAAGATGCAATTGAGGAAAAATCTACTGAAAATGATAAGAAATCTAATGATGAAGGCGGTGGTGATAAAAAATCAGCCGCTGAAACTGAGGCTGTAGATGAGAAACCTAATAATGAAACTGGTGCACAAAATAACGATGACGATGATAAGAAATCTAAAGAAAATGAAGGTAAGCTAATAAATAATCTATTTTTTAAGCTATTTTTATGGACATTTTGAGAATATTTTAAATATGTTTTACAAACGTAAAGGTTTTTTTTTTATCTGGTAACGATTAAAGTAAACATAAGCAAATTTATAGAAACACATGAAATGAAACATGTTTTTAATTTACTTATAGTGATATGTTCTTACATCTACTTTAGCCGTCATAGCTAGACACTTTGTTCGTTACTTTAATTATATTAAGTAGTTTTGTTAGCGGTCCGGGTTCGCATCCCGGCACCAGCAGAAAAGAAAATTCTGGTTAAGTAATTTTTCCCCCTTGGTGTTTGTTCATGCTTAATCTTAATTTACTTTGATTGAGTTCAGTAATAACCAAGGTATATAAAAAATTCACTGTTCATGGTTTATTCGTGTTCATAATCTGACATATAAACTTTCCCAAAAGTGAAGATAAGATAAGACAAAAAGACAATTTCTTTCTAATTTTTATTTTTTCCCCTTTATATTTAAAGAGTTAAAGAAAATTTTCTATTTTATTTGCTTAGAAAAATCCGATGAAGCTGCCGAAAATAACAAATCTTCTAACGATAAAGAAGAGGAACCTAAAAGCGAAGATAAAAAGTCAAATGATATTAAAAAGGATGAATCTGCCGATGAAAATGATTCTGGCAAAAATGGTGATGTAGACACCAAAACTGATGCAAAGGAAGAAAATGAAGACAAAGAGTCTAAGGATGAAGAGAAAAAGGAGGAAAATACGGAAGTGGCAGAAGATGATGAAAATGTTGTAGCACTAGCTGAAATTGATAAAATAAATGAAAATATTAATAAAACTAGAGTAGATGGTTTGCAAACATTGCATGCGGTATGTTGACTAAAATTATCTTTAACTTTATTTGCAACTTAATAATTCATATAATTTATTTATAGATATGCTTTGGTTCTCAAGGCAAAAATAATGTAGTTAAAAAGAATTTACGTTCTTTTGCGGGCTTTGAATTCGAAAAAGATTCAGCTGAATACAAAAAGAAATTTGAATCAATCAAAAAAGTCGATTTAAAGCAATTAAAAAGCATTTGCGATATTCTGTCTTTAGAACGTAAAGGTTCTAAGGAAGATGCTGCAAATCGTATTCTTAAATTTCTGATGGAACCAGATGAGTCGCTATGTGTTGAACCATCACCAGATGATGAGGAAATGGATGATGAAGCCCAAGAAGAGGAAGAGGAGGAAGAAGAACCCAGTGAGGACGAAAAACGTAAAAGCAAGTCTACTGGAAGATCTGGAGGGAGATCAACATCTGGTCGTCCTCGCCGAGCTACAGCAGGCAAAAGTAAATTTTTAATGACACAAAAATTTAATTATTTTTCTATTTATTTTAAATATATATTTTCAGAAATGTCAGCATATGTGGATTTCTCTAGTTCAGATGAAGATGCGCGCAAAGTAACCCCAGCAAAACGAAGACGAAATGATGATTCCGAATCTGGTTCTGATGTAATTTTTTTATTTTTTTATAAGTACTTGTACTAGAAATACTTTTTTTCTTTTAATTTTTAGTATAATCCCTCTGGAAACTCAGATTCTGATGGCGGCAAAGGACGAAAAGCTGCAGCAGCTGCTGCTCGAGGTGCGCGTGGTCGGCCGGCTCGCAAATCTCGTAGAAGAAATTCAGACTCTGAAGAGGAGTCTGAACTATCTGAAGCCGACAGCGATGTATGATTTACTTTTGTTACATTTAAATATAATAAATTAATTTATTAATAATGACTATTTCAGGCGGCACCTAAACGCAAGCGTCCATCAACTGGTGCTGGAAAACGTGGACGTCCTGCTACATCCCCTCGTGGTAGAGGTCGTGCTGCTGGTAGTAAATCTTCTCGCAATAAACGTAAAGGAAAAGATTCTGAAAGTGAGGAAGAAGAAGTATCCGAAGATGAAGAGGAAGAAGAAATGTCTGACTTGGGCAGTGAAAAAACTGAGGTATGTTGAATGATTATGCAGAATAAGTATTTATTTTATTACACATTTACGATTATGTATATTAAAATATGTTTTATTTTTTAGGAGGAAGAAAAATCGAAAAAGAATAAGAAACCTGTTACACCTGCGAAAAACAATAAACCCAACAATAAAACTCCTTCAAAACGTAAGTATTAACTTAAAAATTTTTTGATTACGTTTTATTTAATTTATTTACAATATTTCAACCTTCTGTTTTCTTTTCTATAGCAGCTGGGCGTCCTAAGAAATCTAAAAAAGAATCGTCCGAAGATGAAAAGGATGAAAGCGATGAGGATGAGCCGTTAAATAAAAAGGGCAAAGCTTCATTCCCCACGGTAAGTTGTACAATAGAATAACATTTTTTCAAATTATATTTTTAACTTTTTAATTTTTTTAACAAAAAAATCAATGAAAAAATTAACTTTATTAAACAAATTATTTAATACCATTTTTATTGAATCTTTTTATTTTAAGGATGAACAAATTCGTGCTTATGTTAAAGAAATTTTAGATAAGGCCAATCTGGAACAGATAACCATGAAAACTGTATGCAAACAAGTTTATGCTAAATATCCAGATTTTGATTTAACAAATAAAAAGGACTTTATTAAAGCTACAGTAAAAGCGGTATGTATTTTTAAAATCAGTTTTGTATATATTAAATTCACTAATGATGTTTTCTTCTTTTTAGCTGATTGCCGCTTAAAAATCAGAAAACCTTGCATCTCTTTTCTTTTAATGAATCCTGTTTTAATTTACCCTTTTTGGAAAGAACCAACAAACATTTTTTTTTATAAGTTTTTCTTTATTTTTTTTAGTTTTTAACCTACAACTACTACTGAGTATGTGTGCAAATACAACAAAATGTTGTCTATTTTTTTGAAAATGATACATTACATTATATAAATAATAATATCTATAACCCACTTTTACAATTTAGGTTAGTTAAACAGTAATCATTAAACTTTTATCTTTAACATAACAAAATTTAATTTTCGGTACTTTTATTATTTCTTTAAATTGTGTTTAAAAAATTTTTCAAATTTGTATTATTTCTTCACTATTTTTACATTTATGCAAATGTATATTAAAAAAAAAAACCTAAAGAAAAATAAAAAAGCAACCATTCTATAATATATAAAAACTAAATTAAAAATCAGTAATGTTTTATTTACATTTAATTTGCTTTATATTAATCTATAAAGGCTACGGAAATATAACACAAAAAAGCGTCAGTACAAAATGAACATAATTAATAATTAAAACCTTCACAAACGATAATGAATATTTTTAAACATTGACAAATTAAGACGCATAATCAAAAGAATAGAATATTGAAAATGGAAATATTTTTAATTTGAATAAGTTTTCAGAAAATATGTTTATTTTGTGAATAAATTAAATTTTTTTATATCTTAACTTACTTTGTTTTTAAATACTTTAATTTTCTGTATAATTGGCCAGTTTCCCATTTGACGTGAAATATAAACAAAAATAATCCTTAGTTAAATTTAAAGAAACATAAAGTAATAAACATGCAATTTTATCATTACTACAAAAATAAAACAAATTGCAAGTCATTCAAATATAAATTATTTCAAAATATAGTAAACCAATAAACAATATTATCAATAATACATAATAGAAAGTGAAGATTGCAAATTCAAAATAGTTGTGTCAATATCCCAAGAACTACAATTAAATTTACATTTTGTAATGTATTCAGTGTAATGTCAACAATGAATAAATGTCATTTCCCTATTTCTCACACCAATAGTATATAAAAAAATAATAAAACCAAGTAAATGAAACACACAAATTATTAATACATTGTAAATTATGTTTTATTCGATGTTCTTTAAAAATAAATATTGTAAAATTAATAAAATGAAAGTTTTGTTTAATTTTGGTTCATGAACATTGGGATCATTTTAAGAAACTTTAGTTTGAAAAAATAGTACAATTGATAATTACTTAAAATAACTTGGAAATAATTAGCTGAATTCATAAAATTTTAAGTTTTGCCATAATTTGACATATTGCTACAATAACTCCATTGATAGCTCGAAACTGGAACATAAAAAATAAAGCAAATTCATAAGGAAAATATTACTATTCCAATAAGCTTACAAACCATAGATAAGTAGATTGTTATCTGCGAGCAAAAACAGAATTCATGCAATAACAAAATATATGTATGTATACATCGTCACTTAAAATGCAACCACTGAAAAATCAAATGTTGGTTTTTTACTGGATTATAATTTTGATCCAAAATACATCTACAAAAAAAAAAAAATCATATTCATATCTTAAAAAATGACTTCAATATTGACTAAAGTCAAATGACCGTAACATCAACATCATAAACGAAACAGTTTGTTCCTTTTAATAAAAATTTTGATTTGAAAAGTGTTTATGCTTTATCTATTTTTGCTTTAAGTGAACGATTAAACATTTTTACTTAATTACTTAATTTTAAAGCAAAAAAATAAAAATTTGCTTAGGGCTCTTTGGATTTTCATAATGTTTTTTATTTCTGCTATAAAAAATAGTGTGATTACGGCCTTTTGCATTTTATGTGACGATATGGATTTTTAAGGTTGGCTACTATTACCGCTAAAAATCCCATTTAATTACCCTTATCGGAATAATTGAAAATACCATTACCGATAAAATACCTTTATTGAAATAAAACAAATTATCGTTATTACGCAGCTTGAGAAATTTATCACACAGTTTGATAAAAAATAATTATTTTGAATAAAATTTAAATATGTTATGGTTATCGCAGTCCGCACTTTTTTTAATACTTGACATTATCTTATATTTCAAGGGCAACTTAAAATATCATTATCGAAATAACTTCGAATACTGGTACCGCTAAAATACCGTTACCAAAATAGCTCTAATTAACGACAACGCTTTAATTTCGTAACCAAAATAACTAAAAATGCCGTTACCGCTAAAATATCCTCACCGAAATAATCCAAAATACCATTATCGTTACCTTTTATGAATAGGTTGCCAATCTTGATGTAGTCATAAAAATTTGTTTTTGAGTTTTGAAAATTTAGTTTGACGTTGCTGTCACCCTTGTAGTCAATTTTCAGCAAATCATGGAGCTTTAAGCCGAAAATTACTGAATTGATGTAGTTGATGTGCATCATATATTGCAATATATCATGCTCCTTTTTCTTTTTTATGGTAATATGCTACAAAGAAAACTTTGCTTTGTTCCTGTATAACGATGAGACAAAAAAGTTGTCGAATTTTGAAACTCGGTTCGCATAATTCATTGGATCCAAAGTAATATATACAGTTAAAAAAAAACGGCAAAGGACAACTTTAATTTAATAGTAGTAAG
Source organism: Protocalliphora azurea (assembly GCA_932274085.1). Taxonomy (NCBI): domain Eukaryota; kingdom Metazoa; phylum Arthropoda; class Insecta; order Diptera; family Calliphoridae; genus Protocalliphora; species Protocalliphora azurea. The sequence goes on along the minus strand of OW026521.1, from coordinate 4,942,623 downwards.
GGATTGTCGACCATATATATATATATGTATATATATATGACAGATCTACCTATGATATATCCTAAAGATAACACTGCCAGAATTTTGAACTTCATTATTATAACAGCTTCTTTCAACTCAAAAAAATAAAAAATAAAAAAAGAACAAAAGAATAACGGAAGCCATATAAAATTTAAATTTGTTTTTAATTCTCTAAAGATATCTTTGCATTGCAGACCAGTCCAAAAAAGTTCGAGATCGGAATTTTATGGAGGGAATGTTTTCATATGGCTACGTATTGGCAGCTTATACATGCTTTTAAGTATAATTGATGTAAAGACCTATTTACTAAAAATTTATTTATTTATTTTTTTTTTTTTTTATAAAAAATTTAAAACTATCAGAATTTTAATATCTGCATATTTCTGTTCATATTATCTAATGTTTTCAAGCATATATTATCACTTTTTTGTTCATATTTAACTTATGGCAAAAAAAATCCCAAAATGTTGTTGCTATGATTAGGGTTCTATAGTTGAAAGAAAACGTCAACTTTTCGAATTTTTTTAATTTTTACATAATCGATTTTTTTAACTTTTTCCGATTTGGAATAGTGGATTTTTCGATTTTTTTTCAATTTGGGAATATTCAACTTTTGACTTTTCGATTTTATACGATATTTTCGAGATTTTTTGCTTCTTTTGACTAAGATGTAGATATAGAGATGTAGTTTGGACCGTAGATTGGCCTCCCGCCAAATAGATTCATTAAAACGGGATTTTTGGAAATTCGAAAGTTTAGGCAGTAAAAAAATGGTAAAATCGGTAACCTTATATAAACTAATATACATACAAAATAAAAATAAAAAAAAAAATAATACGTATCGTTATTAATTTGAAAAATAAGCTGACAGGTGTCTGGTACTTTTTTGAAAATCGGCTATTTTAGAGAGAAAACAGGTAAAAACTGTATTTTGGTACTTTTTGGCACCATAAGTGTCTTTTACATACAAATAAAATGTACGTCATATTCGTAACTTATCGAACGTTTAAGATGTAAAATTTGTACCGATTTTTGGTACTTTTTTCATAAATCTTTTTTTCTATTTATTGACATATCTATATGCGCATTTTAATTTGGGATCCAACTACAATTTAGAAATTTAATGGAATACAATTTTTGTTACATCCATGGGAGAAAAAAGTACCAAAAAAGGAGCAAAAGCGGAAAATGAATTATATATATATATATAGAACCATGAACTTCAGTGTATGTAGTCCTAAGTGAGGGGACAAGGGAACAAAGGGACAAGGGGAACTTTGAGGTAGTTTTTCGTTCTTATAATAATTTTTTAATATCTATAATATTAAACCTATTAACATGAAATTAAAGATACATGGTCCCATGTGAGTACGAATTCAGAAGGGGCACTCCGTGGTACATTTTCGTTCTTTTAATGGTACTTTTTGAATTTTTTATAATGTTGAACGAAGAAACATGGTTCTTTGTGGGTAAGAATTCACAAGGGGAGACTTGTGGTACTTTTTTGTTCATATAATGGTATTTTTTGAATTTTCTTTAATATTGAACCCAAAAATATGAAATTAAAGATATATGGCCCTAAATGAATGAGACTCTTTAAGAAGGGATTTTGTGGTACCTTTTCGTTCTTCTAATATAACTTTTTGATTTTGTTTAATAATTAACCTAGAAATATGAAATTAAATATATATGTGAATGAGAATCCACACAAGCCCTATTAGTCATACTCTTCTCTACTAAAAAATAATATAAATAATTTGTTAGCTTTTGAATCTTCGAACGATTAGGATGTAAAAACTGGTACTTTATTGGTACCCTACGAATCTTCTGAATCAAAAGACATAAAAACAAATTTTAAATTGTATTCTTTCTTTATCACAAATATATCGTTGGAACTTTCTGCAAGTCATATTATTTTTATCCTTTTTGGTACTTTTTTTTAACAAAAATAAGTATTTAAAAAGTTTAATGTTGTTAGTGCCGACACAATGTCCTATAGAAATTGAAGATACCAATATTATATATATTAAATGAAATAATGATCATGATATTTATTTCTACGTACTTATCTCAAATTTATAATTATTTGAAATAAAATGTCAATATCATTTGATATTAAATACCATAGAATAGAAGATTATGAGATTATTTCATTAAAATTATTCTCTTCATACATACGGATACCATATGAATTTTAAAAATTGAGAAATAAAATAAAAAAAGATACGTAAGAGGCATTAAGAAATGCCTTTTTAATTGAAAGGCCCATGTATGGCAAAATACACATAAGACATTTTTAAATTATTCCCACGCCTTCGCACGTTGAGACTGCAGTTTATTGTAATAGACTTGGGTTTTAAAGAGAAGTCGCATACACAATAAAACTGATACAGAAACCATGATCACAAAGAACAAGTAGCACAAAGTGAAGTTATTATTATTTCTCCTAGGCCCTAAAAAATATCCTCCCGCAATAGACTTTTAAAGTTAAGTATACCTAATATATACATATGTATGAGAGCAAAGACCACAGATCTCATGTAACCCCCGAGAGTTATTTTAAAATTCATGAATCGTACATAAATGTTAATATGACCTTATCGCATGTAATTTTTGTGGAATTATAAATCACAATCATAACTCCAGTCCATTGGTATAACATTTTCTCCAATATTCTTTCAAGTTACATTTTTCAACCAAAAAATATTTCTTTCCCACAATTTTTATTTCTAATTTTTATTATATATGTATTTTTCATTTAACATTTTAATATATGTGCAAATATGTATAATTAATTAATATTAATTAATTAATAATACATTAATTAATATTAAATTAACTCCAAATCAGTTGGTTATAATGGTTGTATTTTTATTTTAAAATTTTAAACTGTCGTTGGTGAATATTTATCAGATGTGTTGTATTTATTTGTAACCTAGTGTCTACATTAGGCAAATTTATATCAAAACAAACGTCAAAATCAGTGCGAATATATGCAAGGTAACCTCAGTTAAACAGTTGATTATTATTTTGGTTGTTACAGTTGTCAAACTGCATATATAAAAAACAATAATGAATACGCCATATTGTTATTTATGTGTAACTGTTGCCACCTTCCACAAATTCGCGTTAAGTTTGACGTTTGTCTTGATAAAAAATCTCTAATGTAGACACTATGTTAATGATACACCATGAGAACTACACAGATTTGTACTTTCGGTTTTAGTATGAAAAAAATGCATATTTTGTATTAAACTTCAACCATAATAAGAAATAAACTCCTAGAAAATAAAGAATTTATTATAAACATTATTATACACTAAAATATTGTTAAAATATTATATGATTTACTTAAATAAACATAAAAAATTATAAACAAAAAAGTATACACTTTTATTTTGTATATTTTTACAACCACTCACTTTAGTAAAGTGGTGAATATTTATAATTTTAAAAACACTACTACAATTTTTCACAAATACCTTTATATTAATTAGGTTTTGATAACTGAATTAGGTTTTTCTCTCTCACATCTATCTACTCATTAATCTATGTCAAATACCATTTTTAATTTTCTTTCTTACGAGATTACGTTTAAAAATTATTTAGGAATAACTTTTGACATCAAATTGAAAAAGTATACATTTTTTTAAATGAATCAAAACTTAAATTTTTGTAAGTTGTAACGTCTCAAGTGGGTCGTGAAGCAAAAGCATGTGAGAATTGCTAATTTGAATTTATTCTTTTTTTTTTACTAAACTTTTTTTTTAGAATCCCGTTCTTTAAACTTTCGGATCAAGTTACTTATAATGTATGATCGCAAGTTATTCTCGTTAAACACTACAAAAATCAGGTTTTTCTATATATCTTGATTATTATACGTGTTTGGATGTTATTACCATACTTATGAATTACAAAAATTATCATATTTTTTTTTTTATTTTACATCTGGAAAATAGTTTTCATAATGACATTTATCTAAGCGTATTTTGCACTTGTCTATTACTTATTTTCATCTTATATGCACACAGAAAAAAGATTAGTTGGAAAAGGTTATGAATATTAATATTTAACCTGCCAACATTTTCTACCGAAATTAATTTAAAAAAAATTAAAAAACAAAAATTATTAATTAAATATTAAAAATGTTTTATGTTAACACATTTTTTAGTCAACACTTTGAGCAAAAGTTACACATTTACCCAGCGAAACTATGTCGTGCTTGTTCTTTTTTTGCATTGGAATGTAAATATTTGCCCAAGTCAAGTTTTTAGATCAAAATTCGATACTAATGTGTTTTGTTATTGCAAATTTGTGTATTTTCTACTTTTGAACATCCAAGAATGTCAAAATAGACACATTTTAGTGGAGGGATGAAAAAACTCTTCCAAATGCTGGCAGGGTAATAAAATATGCTAAAATATCATTATATTAATTAAAAAATTAGTAGTATAGCTTTTCTATATTAATTACTGCCCTGCCAACATTGTCTAACGAAATTTGAAATAAAGCAACACCTCATGTAGTTAATAACAGTCGAATAAAATATAATTTGCTTATCGAATAAGAGTCACCGTTTGGAAAAAATGTGCCGCAGTTCTAATTAAAAATCTTTTACTAAAAATTCCATATGGAGGGGTTATATTCAATTAAGGCTAACTGCAAAAAATAAACATGTACATAAAAACATGCAGATAACCCAGTTTTTAGTTATAATTAATATTTATTAAATTGGTAGCACTAGTAAAGGAAATAAAAAAAAAAAAAACAAAGAGATTGGAAATGTGCAGATAGCCCTTACGTAGTGTCTGCCATAGAGAAATTTTTTTTCAAGACAAGCGTCAAAATCAGTGCAAATATATACAAGGTAACTTCAGTTAAACAGCTGATTATTATTTTGATTGTTACAGCTATCAAACGGCATATATAAAAAACATAAATCAATTTGCATTATCGTTGTTTTTGTGCAACTGCTGTCATTTTCTATAAATTTGCGTTATTTTTAACGTTTGTCTTGATTAAAACATTGTTTAATATAGAGACTATGTTACTTAATTTATAATAACTACTTTTGCAAATCGTTAATAATGCAAAATGAGTTCTAGGTTTCCTCAAGCGCTGGGTAAGAGAGTTTAATGATCCATACGTTTCCAAGCAATCCTGGAATATGCTTCTGTAGTCTGGTATCCTCAATACGAAGTTCATAAAAAGAAAACTAAATCGGTCCAGAAACAATTTCTCTTATTTTGTATTCGTAATCTTCCATGGAATCCTTATTGATCTCCCTAATCTTGGAAGTAGGAGAAAATATATGGATATTTCATTTATAATTAATTTAGTAAACGGTTCAATTAATTCCGAGTTTCTGCTTCGTAAGATCGAATTCCTAATCTCATATCGTCCAACTAGAAATTATACCTCTTTAAAAATCAAATATTTTCGAACCCATCTCGTCAACTTTGATCCCATGAGACGTATATGCAACCAATTCAACAGTTTTTATCCATATATTGATTTCTCAGTAAATCCAATCTGCATTAAGAAGAGTATTTTTGACTTAGTTAAATAATAAGACTTCATTATTGAATGATTATGAAAAACATTGTAAATAGTTTTAAGAATAATATGTATGCTAGCCTGTAATAAATTGTAATTTCATTGGCTATTAAATAAATAAAAAAATGTAATATTTAGGTTCAGGCTTCTATGTTTAATATAATAGAAAATTCATTATTGAGTTTGAATAAAATATAATTTAACACTTTTACCCCCTTTTTTGTAGTTTTTTTCCATGGATGTAAAAAAAATTCTATTCCAATGCATTTCTAAATTGTAGTAGAATCCCATGTTAAAATACGTATATGTATTCATGAATTCCAGGAGACATCAAATATGAAATAACCATTGGTCTTCAGATTTAGTTTATATTTGGCATACATACACTTTATATTATATTACCGTTATAAAAAAATCGTGGCTTTATTCTAATTCTACAAAAAATCAAAATATTTCACTGTCATATTTTTAATTATCAATATTTTTTATATTGATTGATTTTACCGGCATTAGAAGAAACACCCTCTTTAAATAACATAACCAAGTTTAAATATGCACGAAACAAATTAAAACATGCGCTTGAAAAAGCACGAAAAAATATCAGAGTAATATGCACAAAAAAACAAATTCATGTGTTCTTATATAAATAAACATATATATATATATATATATATATATATATATATATATATATATATATATATATTATATATATTATATGTATATTATATATATATTATTGTGCATATTACTCATTTTTTTCATGTTTTTTCAAGCGCATGTTTTAATTTTTTTCGTTATGATATTTAAAGAAAAAAAAATGCTATTTCTTCCAAATTTATATCGTCTATAAATACTTCGAAAAAACCATTTCAAATCAAATTGAAATTTGTGATAACATCATTTTTGAAAATTTGGGCAATTTTTCGTTTTTTAACTCAGAAAATTTTATAATTGAAAATCTGGTAAGTATATATTACTTATCAATTTCACAAACTATACATTTCTTAGAGTTGGTAACATTTTAATTTGAAATCGATAAAATATGTGATGAATTTATTTTTTCGTTCTCTTTATTGATGAAAATTACAGTAATCTCACTTTTTATCAGATTTTATTATAAAATTTTATGTGTTCCATGGAAATTATTTCCTTGGTTTTCAATAGTGCTGCATCTTGTAAAGGAAAAATAAAGCATTGTTCAAAAAATTATTCTTAAAAATGATCGAAATTTATCACAACTTTTCAAACCGTTCGATTTCCATCACATACCTGGTAGCTATAACACCTTATGAAATTTATACCTATATAAATTTGTATTGAAAATTTATATAAATTTCGAAAAAAAAACAGCTAATATTTTGTATGAAAAAAAATTATATTTTTTACTAAAAAGTTTTAAAAAAAATCACTTTTTAAGATGGAATTAAAAAATTATCAAGTGGCCGAATCCATATACCCACTGTCTGGATGGAACTTTTTAAAATTTAATCTTATATGGGAGGTGGGAGGTAAAGTGGGCGGACAACGCCTATTTTTGGTTTTCGAGTTTACATAGATCCATCAACTATGCATAATTTCGTTGATGTACATGATTTTTTGTAAAAGATATCGGCCAATAAGTATATACTGGAGTTACGGCGGACATCTTGTTTTTCTAGTATTTGGTCCACAACTTCTCTATTTATAAACCGATTTTGTTCAATACCAAATAAGTCTTATATAAATACAAATTATTTTAACCAAATTTCATCCCCTAGGATGTCCGCCCAGAACTCTATCCTGCTTTTAACAGACAGGCGGATAAACATCGTTAGATAGTCTTAGATTTTCACGAGGACCCAGAATATGTCCTATGTGATGGAAATCACGCGTTATTTCACATGAGGTTTAAAAATCGCCATATTTATTTCAGCATGTGCCTCATTTCACGCGTTTTACTTGTTCGGTTACTCTCAATTTGATCATTTCATCAGTTTGCCGATTTTAGCCATAAAAATTAGAACTTTTTAAAATCCCGCCTTACTAGAATTATTTTGCGGGAAACCAAACTTCATCTCTCTAGCTTTAGACGTTTCGGCTGTGCGATGATGAATCAGTCAGTCAAGCTACTCTGTGAAATATAAGAATGCCAAAGCTAACTAACAAGATTATGGTTTCAAAAAAAAAAAAAAAAAAAAAAAAAAATTAACAAAGCAAAGAAAAGCTGCCAATAGAAGTAGAATAAACTATGAAAAATCAAAATTTCCAATATTTATGATATGTACATAAACGTTTGCCTGAAGCCGAAACATGCAAATATGTACATATTTTCGGAAAGCTAGACATTTGGTCTTCCAAAATCCGTCATTTTAACGTTAACAGAGAAATTATTTTATTAAAGTTTTTCATTTGTGAAAACTTAAAAAATACCTTTTTTTTGTTGATAACTTCAGATTTCTAGAGTGAACTTAAATTTCAGAAAAATTACAAATTGATCTACCAAACTAGACCTATAACCTACATTATGCCACTTTAAAAGAATATCGATTTTTTTTTTTTTTGTAATGGAGAGTAATTGGTATGTAAACCTTTATAAATCTAAACATTTTAGTGATATTTTGTTTAAATTTGTTGTACATTTATTTATAAAAATATTATTTAAAATTTTAATTTTCTTAAAACATACTATATGTTAAAATTTTTTAAATATATTATCTAATAAAATTTTGATATAAGTTAAGATATAAAATGTAATAAAAAAACAAGAAAAAAAATCCTGTAAATAGAGGAGAATATACACATGACAAAAATATATGTAAAATAATTTGAATTGTAAAATTTGCAATACAAAAAAAAAAAGGAAATTATTTCAAAATTGTCATGTAATTGCGAATTTAGAGAAACAAAAGGTTTTACTTACCCCGAATATACATACTTACTTAAAACATATATTTCTTTTCAATATTTAATAATAATTTGAATTAAAATGTGAGGTGTATATGTAATCAACTGGAAATTTCAGGTTCGTTCAGTTTGCCAATAGTACTTAAAAATCCATTAATCATTACTATTAACAGTCTGCGGGTTTTGGCATAGTGATATTTTACATAAAGTACGATATTGATATTTCCAGTAAGCCCATATTAACATTATAAAATGAAATGTGTATTTGTTTGTGACGCAATCATGCCTAAACCGCTGAACCGATTTCAATTCAATTTTAAATATAAATGAATTTTAAGGTAGAAAAAACTATGGAATATAAACTAATTGGATATTGATGAAAATAGCCAAAATATTGCAGTTTTTGCCCTTTCTTCATTCTTCGACAAAACTGAAGTTTTGATATAATAGTATTACGGGAAATATCGATATTTGTATTTTTACATTCCCTTCAATTTTTTTTTTTATTAACTTTTTTGATTCCAACGCAGGGGCATTCATTTAGTTATAATATGAAAATTAGTTCCTGATTAGTATATTGCAGTTCGTTTCTAATTCGTCTTATATTAAAACTAATAAAATTAAAATGTAAGGTGGTCAAAAATAATAATAATAAAAAAAACTACGATAAGTAACAACATATTTATTTTTTTTCTGCTTGGCAAATAATAAGTGCGTTCTTTTAACCAAAAACTTGTAATGTCCAGTAAAAACTTTTACTGGATTTGAGTTCGTATATCCAAAATCCAGTAAAGATAGAAAAATGAAAGTTTATAAACTGACTATTTACAAATTTTACTAGTTTTATTTTTGCTTAAAAGTCCAGTAAATCGTATATTTGCAAAAAGTTAATAAAATCAAAAGTAAATGTGCGTTCGTTTATCCAAAAATTTGTAATGTCCAGTAAAAACGTTTACTGAATTTGAGTTCGCGTACCCAAAGATGTAAAAATGAGTTTATAAACTGAGTATTTACAAATTTTATTTTTGCTTGAAAATCCAGTAAATCGTATGGTAAACAAAACCAAAATTAAATGTTCGAAAAATTGTATTTTTGTATTAAAATTTTATTAAAAGTGTATTAAAGACCAATAAATATACTTATAAAAGAAAAAATGTAGTTGTTATTCACTAAAGTGCATATATTTCGGTAAAAACTGATTAATTTTGATGTTGTTTTATGGTTATTTGTTTGTAAGCAGCTGTTATGGTAATTTTACAGTATTTTACAAAATTTCCATTCACTTTTTTGTTTACAAGTTTTTTTTTTTTTGAGAGTAAAATCTTAAATTTACTCAGTAAATATTCAGTTTACTGGATTTTTCTGGAAAAGTAAAAGAACATTCTTAATGATTATTTTTTTTTTTATTTTGCAGTTTTTATTGTTTTGGTCTCAAAATAAAATAGTAATAGATCCAGCTCTTAAAATATGAGTTTTATTATTATTATTATTATTATTATTATTTTTTTTTAATAAAAATTTATTTAAGAAAAAAAAAAAAAAAAAAAATAAATAGAAATCATGTTGGATTTCGATAGAATCTATTCTGAGGGCCATTATCAAAAATTTTTTTAACCTGGCTGATATTGACTTTAATCCTTAATAAGCTTTATAGTTATACTAATTTAAACAAACGGGTTACAGATCTGAAACCAATAGAGTGCAAAATTTTAGTACCATAGGTTTCATTTTATAATTATGATTGTTGTTTAAAAAATTAGAAAAAGGGCTTGAAATTATTTAACTTTTTTGATCTCATTCGATACAATATAAACTAATCGGACTTTGGGTATAAATTTCTTGTTATTGTGCACTTTCAACATATAGTGTAGTCGAATTTTAATATTTAATTTAAAACAGGGATTAATACTTGTTGTAATTATGGGCATTTAAAATAAATTTATTGAAAAAATGTTATAGACTTTTTGAAAATTTACACAAAATTCACACTTTTTGTTTTTGTATTTTTATATACAAATCTTGGATTTATAGATAAAAGAACGACGATAAATATAAGGGCCGACGATAGCTGAAAACGGGACACTTTTATTAAAACACATTTTGGCAAGGAACATGGTATGGGCAATACGAAATTCACTATAATTGGCATAATTAGTACGTGTTTGTAATGCTTAACGGAAACCTAAAAAAAGTTACTTGGGTTAAAAAAGCATCACAATATTAAATAGCATTTCTTTGTAATATACTTGAATAAAATATATTTCACAAATAATCTTGATAAAAATAATTAAGTAATTATTTATTTATTAATTATTTTATTTATTTATTAATTATTTTTTTTTTTTTTGAGATTTTTGATTACCCTTCTATTTTAAATTTTTATACAATCTTATTAGTTTTAATAAAAGACGATCTAGAAACGAACTGCATAAACCAATCAGAAACTAAGTTAAATTTTCATACAGAAATCAGTTTAGAACGCTAAGAAAATGATCTACATTTTTTCTCACTAACGTCTCTTCTACATTAAAATCATTTTTTGAATGCCAACGAACCTGCAAGACACGGCTTAGTGTACGATGTGTCGCAGGAAGAGGAATAGGTAAAGCCACCAATTACCTACCTTTTAACATTAGCCTAGAGGATATTGGTGACTGAAGATTGTCAAAATCTTTATGGCCCAAATTGAACGCAATAGGAACGAAACTATTGCTAGGCATGAGTAAGAGGAGCCTCAGGATCATAATAGATTTTATTACAGGGCATTGCTCTATGAGAGCTACAACTAGTATATGAGACATCGGCATGCCGCACAGTGAGAAATTGTTGTCATTATCTGATTATAAGTCTGTAAATTTTTAATCTTTAATAATAAATGAACAAACTCTTTGAATTTAAAATTTTACTGTTATTTCATCACATGAGTTTGAATTACATTAAAAATATATGACATATAGAGGAATTAGGGTAGAAACTATAGAAAACAACTAGAAGTTTATGTGATAGGCACTTCGAACTAAATTTTCAAAAAAAAAAAAAAAAAAAAAAAAAAAAAAAATATATGTAACTACATGTATTTTGTTGTTGCATGAATTAGGTTTTTGACAATTGAATTAGGTTTTTTCTCACAAATAAATATTTACATTAAAGCTCTTGGCTTATAGAATTAGTGTAAATACATTGATTTAAACCATAAAAATGGAATATTATATTATATATATATATTTTTCCGAAATGACAGCCGGACGGACATAACATGGTCACCATACAATATTATAATGATCTCTTATAAAATTTATATTATTTAGTATTATCTCTTTCAGCTTCACACAAATTTTCATCATGATAGATTAATTGGATGCTGAGATATTAATAAAAACATTGTGATATGTAATACATTTTCTCAAATTGACACATATTTTTTATATACGGCAACAACTGTTTCCTGTGTCTATGGAACAGTCGTGACAAACAACTCCATTGGTCACAAAAAGTTTGACCAGTGAGGGAAGAGCTAAAAATTGGTACAAAAAATGTTATAAAAGTGAATTTAGCTAGCCGAGACCGCATCATACTTCCACCACTTCATATTAAACTCGGCATAATGAAACAGTTTGTGAAGGCGCTTGATTTTCTTTCACGTAAGTTTCCAGGATTAAGTACAGAAAAATTAAAAGCTGGCATTTTTGATGGGCCACAGATCAGGCAACTCGTGAAAGATCCTAATTTTGTCGAATTAATGACTGAAGTCGAATCCAAAGCTTGGAATTCATTTGTTTTGGCTATGAGTAATTTCCTGGGCAAAAAGAAATCTGACAACCATGCCGAGCTAATTAAATTCATGCTATCGAACTTGCAAGAGCTAGGGTACAACATGATTATAAAAATCAACTTCTTGTACTCGCGTTTAGACCGATCTCCACAAAATCTGGGTGATTTTCGTGACAATGGAAGAGCGTTATTAGGGAAGATGGGACTCACGTATGATGGCAGATTACTGCAGGAGTCTGCGACGAGATCTACTTAAAGTCGTTCATTCAAGGAAATCTTATAAAAGATCATTCGATAATGTTCGATAGAAATTTTGTTGACATATGTATTAATATTTTGTCAAAATAATATAACTGTATATTCTAAAAAGAAAATCTATTAGTAATCTCCCAGTATTTTTTTCATAGTCAGGGTCATAGAAATATCCAATAACAGAAAAAATAAAGGAAACAAGAATTGTGTTGACTAGTGTAATCAATCGCCTACTTATTAACTGCTAACATTTCTCAAAAGCTCTCATTTAATCTTATTTAAAGTGTCGGTAGAGGAAGTCATTTGTATATTTTCTTAATAAAATGTATTTTCATGCTATCATTAAATTAAATGATATTTGACAGAAAAGATACGATTTATTTAAGAGCACTTTCTTCTTTTGGTAGGGAAAAGGCAAAACATTGCCTCTAATGACACGCTATGCAAATTGGAAACAAGTTGCAGGTTTTCTGGATCCAAAGTAAAGTGTAATAAGGAATTTTCGAAGGGCTCTTTAGTATTATTTTTCTTGCTGGGATACTAAACATCACGATAAAAGAATTGACGAAAATATACATCGAAGACAACTGAACTATTTACTCAACTTTGCTTAGTAAAATAATAAATCGGACATTTTAAATAAACGTTTTGGCGGTTTTATATAGTTGCACTTGGATCTGCCTATTATAATTTCAATTAAATATTGGATTTCTTTATAGCATATACAATATTTTATATGAAAATCTGAATCATATCACAAAAAGTTTAAAACATTAAAATTGGTAATAAAAATTATATTTTGAAAATACATAAGTAAAATATTAATAATATAAGTATATAATATATGTATATATATTGAAATATTAAAAACTTGCATATACATTTACCATTATAAGATTAACTAAATTCGCAATCATATGAAACAATTTTGAAATATAAATTTATATGTTAAATAATTATAAAAACAAAAATTACTTTCAATGTTCTTCAATGATTGCTTGAACTATAGTTGGAATAAGTAGGTATTCAAGTAAAAATTGTTGTCTCAAAGCCGACGATAAAAATAAAGTGACTTGTGACAGCCCTGCCTCTTTTCTTCCTTTATTATTCTCCACTTAGAAAGCCATGAAACTTTCCATACTAAAGAAATATTAAAGAAATACTTTTGAAAATATTAAATATATAATGTATAAATTAATGTTATTGATATACAATACAAAACAATATACAATTTGCAAAGATTTTATATAATAAAAATTATATACAGAAATATAATAGGTCATCAATTTAATATTTGTTTCGTTATAACATCATACATACCATTTAAGGCAAAAAATTTTCAATGTTAAGACCTGGTTTCAAATGACTTTGTTTTGGCTATGATTTTTCTAAAATAGACCTGGACTTCGTATCAAGTGCTGTAAATAGTTCTATAAGAAAAATACAATAAAACGCAACAACAATATATTTCATTTTTCCTTATTAAAAATATGAAATATAGCAATTTATATTGAATATATTATAATTATATATTTTGGTTTTATTTTCATAGTTAAAAATTGTTTTAAGTAATTAATTAATCACTGTTTTTTATATAATAATTTGCTTTTTTAATTGTAGTTTGAAGAAAAAAAAAAAAAAATGTTGCAACATTTTTTTTTTGTGGGTTTATAATTCAAAATACTTAACTTATTAACTACATATTTAATTATTTTATGTAATCAAGACGTACTAGAATATTTTCCTTTTTAATATTTGTTTGAATATACGAATAGTTTTCTATTTTTTTATATTTGATTTTATGTGAAATTAAAAAAAGTGTATTTTTTCTAAAGAAAACAATATTAAAATGTTTTCATAACCTTTTTTAAGAACTAAATCTTACCATAAACGAAAATTTAAACCAGTACATTTATGCTTTAAATGCGATTTTTATGTTTATTACTTTCATATGTTTTAGATTGAGGGGGAGTGATTTTAAGCTGGAAATAGATTTGATACATTGAAATTTTTTGCATACATTATCATATATGTATATGTTTGAAAAAAAAAAAAAAAAAAAATATTGTAAATAAAGTGAAAAAAAGTGTAACCAAATCTTACCACAACTTATTATTTTAAATATAATTGTATGTATTAATCATTTGTCATAAACCATAATTATTTAAAATTAAATAGGAAAAATCATATTAGTAAATGATAATTATTTCAAAGTCGATATATTCTCTGTATTCTGTTCAAATACAGAACCAATTGACTTTATTAAAATATCTGCAACTTCGTATAATTGAAAAATATCGATTATAAAAATTTATAATACTAAAATAACAAATATATATATCCTATAGAACTGGATAACACTTATTGGGGATAATTTAAACTTGAATTTTATTTATAAATATGGTTACAATAAATTTCAATTAAAATTTAAACTGATTGTAGGCAATAAGAATAATCTGAAATATCGGAGTTTCTCTAGCTTTTGTTCTTCTATATTCCTAAAAAAGTATTTTATTTGAAGCAAAACTTCTTTCTTTATTTGCATACTTTACCAATTACCATTACATCCCGGAAATCATACTAGCTATTTCTGATAATATGTTTCTTAATATTGAATTTTTCCAGTAACCTGAATATAATATTTTTTACCGAAATCTGCTATATTAAAGGTTCATCTCTATTTACTCTGATTCTAAACTGTCTGCGTAAGGAATAAAGTATATAAATGGAAGATATTTTTTGTGTCGAACGAATAATTTTAATTACTTTAGAATAATTTAGAAACAGCTTTGATGCAGAAGATTTAAAAAATCGTTCTAAATTATTTCAAAATATAAGCTAACTAAAAATCTTCAATATTATTACTTAAAAAGTCAACATTTACGTATTTTGTTTTGTACATATTAAATAAAATATAGGAAATACAAAAATTGATTAGTAACTGAAGATCTTTTAAAAATTTACCAAATTAAGTAAAAGAGCTGAAATTTAAGAATTAAATATTATCCTTAAAAAATTCAAAACATTTTTTTTAAATATGTATATGTAGTAAAAAATGACTCATATAAAAATTGTGGTTTATGAAATATGGTTAAAAAATAATTTTGGTTTCACACATGTATAAATTGGAAAATATTTAAAACCCTTTAAGTTAATAATACGCACACATAGAATTTTTAATTAAATATATAATATACATATTTAGATAATAATAGGTAAGTAAATTTAATATCAATCAATGTTTGTTTTACTTCTTATAAAGGTTTCTCATCTTATTCATCTTTTCTTAAAGAAAATGTACAGTAAATAATATGATAGATATATATTTTTCAACATAAACAAAATTTACAATAAAATGTTGATATATTTTAAAAATAAAAGTTTTTATTTTACACATACATACGTAATATTCTTACCATAAACATTTATTCCTGTGAAGAAGTGAAGTTCATTTTGATTACGGTTGCAAGCTAAAGTGGTAATTTTCATTGTCATCTTCTTTACCATCAAACAGCCGCTGTTGTTGGCCTCAATACTCTCTGTTTAAGAAATAACACTTAACAACAAAGTTGGGTTTGGTGTGATTTCATTTTTTTTTTAACAAAAATATTTTTGTCATCATAAATGTTATTTAAATTTAAGTATTTTGTGGTTATTTTTGTGATTAAAGTTTAAATTTGTTAAAATTTCTAAAATAGTGGTGATATGAATAAAATAAACAAATACCTAATGTACGACAGCTCTTTGAAAGAATTTTAATTATAAGTTGAAAATTTAAAGCATCATTGTCGAATCTCTTTGCAAAACTGCTGTAAGAAATTTCCAAATTCCATAACAAATTGAAATAAGGAAAAATAAAAAATAATATTTAAAATCTTGATTATATGTTTGCTACCCCCACCCCATACAGCACTTATGTAATCTATTGATAAATCGCTTTTAAATAAAATATGCAATTACACCACTTTAACCACCTAATAATTAAATCGTTTATAAAATTTATATACATTTTTTTCTCAAAAATATTTTAAACATTTAGTGTTTTTAATATAAATTTAAAAAATATTCAATCATTTGAAATTTGTAAATAGGTACATACAAAATTATTAAATTCAAATTTCTTTTGAAATTAAAACAATATTCACGTTACTTTAAAGAGCTGTCGGTCTGCTGTAATAATAACTGAAAATTGAATTTTATTGTTCTTTTTTTTAATTTTTTAATATTTATGTTTTTTTTTCAAACGTTAAAAATTAATTATAATTTAAATTTTAAAGCTACAGAAATATTTTGTTAAATTTTTATAAAAAAAAGGAAAAAAAAAAAACGAAATAAAAAGGAAGCATTCGTTTTTCTTTCTCTTTAAAATAGATTTCTTTGCAATAATTAAAGAAATTGTTATCTGCATATATTAAATATTATCTAAATAATGTATGTTTAATATAAACCTAACTTAAAAACGGCCGTTTTTAGATAAATTGTTATATTTTGCTTTTGAATTAACATTCCTAGTAAGTATTAATAGTTCTTTGCAGGGATAGTTATTTATATATAATTAATCTTCATATAAATTTAAAGTATAACAAACTATTATTATAAAATGTTTTCTTATTGTTGTTAAGAACTCTTTTTTTTTTGTATTATTAATAATATAAATTATATTAAAGGGAAATTACACTTAAAAACTAAAGAATGAAAATTAAAGTGAATTGATAATGCAAGTATTTTTTTCCTTTATATCAAACCAAACACGTCCACACACTCAATATACTCTTTCGAAGATTTACAAAAATTAATTTTTTGTTTAACATTTTAATTATTATTATTTTTTGTTTAGAGAGAGACTGTTTTGTATAGAAGGTTTTTTATGTGAGAACTGAAAGCTGCAAGAAAAAAATTTTATGGAAGGAAAAAAAGAAATATGGTTTTGTTATGTTAGAGTTTATAATAAACAAAATAAAAGTAAAAAAATCATAAAAATTAAATTCATCAAATAATCGAACAAATTAATAAAATGAAAATAAAATTAATCAAACGAAAATATGTTTACACTACTATATATAAATAAAATAGGAATAAAAAGTAGGTTATCAATTATGTTTGTTCATATTTATATACATTTTCAAATGTATACAATACATATAATAGTTTAAAAATGATCAGTAATATATCAATAGTATGTTTGGTCAATATGTTTATAGACATAAAAAATAGTATTTAAAATAAAGAATGTTTTAAATATTAGATGTAAAAAAATAAATGCATTTTATTTTAAAGGTACATTCTATAAAAAAAAAATATATGTAAATAAATATGATTTAAGCACCCAACAATTGAAATATTATATAAAAAAAAGTTCGTTTCAAAAAGGCTTTTCAATATTCAGAGTATTCAATAAAATAATTATTTTGTGATATTTTTTTAATATGTTTGAGGAAAACAAATCAATCAATGAAGAAAATAAAGAATCTAATAAAATGTTTACTAACTGAACAACAACTTACCAATAATGGGGGGAGTTTGAAAATCCAGATCTCCAGACTTCTCAAGCATTGGGTCGTCCGTCATTGTTAAAGGTGTTCGTTTAATGTTTGTCGCCTTTCTTCTGGCTGTTGCCACCACCTTGATTGGGACCACTACCTGGTGGTTGTGGAGCTCCAGGATAACCTCCTGGAGCTCCATAGCCACCAGCTGATCCGGGGCCACCATAACCACCAGGTTGGGGATATCCTCCCGCTTGGGCAGCAGCTGCGGCATAATATTGTGAATATTGAGCATATTGGCTAGGGGTCATACCTTGTGGATAACCACCTCCAGGGGCGGCGGGTCCGCCAGGATTAGCGCCAGGGGCTCCAGGTGCACCTCCAGGACCACCACTGCCAGCTGCACCAGGATTACCAGAGCTAGATTGGCCTCCCTAAAAATGAATGCAAAAATTATTATGCATTTCATTATATATTTCATTAATTTGTATGAAAACCTTTTAAAATGTTTTTGACAATTTTGTTAAAAAAAAAAATAAATAAATAAATAAAATAAATTAATAAATAAAATAAAACAAAAAATGTATCTTACAATACATATTTTTATCTTTTTAATAGTAATCTTAACAAGGCTTCGGAATATTATTCAAATAAAATAAATAAATAAATAAAATAAAATTCATAATTACATATAATAAAGTACTGTTATATTATGAACATTTTCTCAACGTGATATTAAGCATTATTATCAAACTTTTCTCAAACGTAAAGACAAGTTTAAAAATATCTGAAAAATAGTATTTTTTCAATTTGATATCATATGTTATTCTCAAATCACTCTTAAATCTTAAGACAGTTTTAAATTTAAGAAAAATATTCTTCAACAATTTAATATTAAATGTTATCAAATCAATCCTGATTCTAAAGAAAAATTTATAAATATTTGAAGTATGGTATTTCAAATTTGATATCAAATATTATTATCAAATCATTCCTAAATCTTAAGCAAGTTTAAAGATGTTTGAAAAACGATTTTTTTAAATTAATATTCAGCTTTGAAACAAATTAAAATAATAATAATAATAATAATAATAATAATAATAATAAATAACAATAATAATAATAAAATATTTTGTGTACAAATGAATATGAATAAACAAACAAATAAATAAATAAATTTAAAAATGCAATTTACTTATATTTATGTTTCAAATGTGGTAACTATGAAAAAAGTTTGATAACTTTTTATTCGTATATTTTGAACATTTGAAGTTCATAATATACGAATAAAAAATAAATAATTTGTGTCCTTAAGAAGTGGCGATCACAGAGAGATAATGACACTAAACATATATCTAAGATAGTAAGATTAGTTTAGAATAGAAAACTTTAACTTCATGGAGTGGCCTTCCTGTCTACTGGATCTAAATCTAATTGAGAAACTATAGCGAATTGTCTAGGATTTTATTTTACCTCTTAAAGTAAAAAATAAAAATGAATTATGGACAATAGTATGGGAAGTTAGGTACTCGATTTCATCAGAAACTTATAAGGCATTAATATAACTTAAAGGTTCTCGGGAGCTATAAAAGGCAAAGGGTTTTTAACAAAATACGACTAAATATTCCTTTCTACAACGATTTTTGGTTCAAAATAACACATTTTTTTAAATGAACCTATTTACTTGATCGACAAATATTAACACATTTTTTAAGATTTTAAGTATTTCTCCGACTACTACTATAAAGCATTGCAACTAGGGTTTGGGGATACCCGTAATATTTCTATTTCCAGGAATTTTTTTAACACTTTAGGTATAAGAAAAAAATACCATGATTTCTTATAAAAAAATTTATTTATTTATTAAATAAAACAAAACGAAACATTATAAATCGTACTGAATTAACGACAAATGAAATAATATAAAAGTATAACGCCATTTCTAATATAAAAAAACATATACACTGCCTGCTACTTGAATAAGGAATCACATTTTTTAACTTTAATTAAGTATATCTCCTAAAGTTCAGAAAAAAAATAATAAAAATAATAAAAATAATAAAATATACATATTTTGTTATACTAAAATTATGCATTTACTTAAATAAATGCATTTCTGTGGCACTATTTCGTGTGTCACTTGAATAAGGAATTCTTTTAATATTAAAGTTCTTTTAATAATTAAAGTTAAAAAAATGTGATTCCTTATTCAAGTGGTAGGCAGTGTATACAAATAAAATTAGTACCTTTTGTAATTTATGTTAAAAGCTGTGCCTCAGATTTTTACGCTTTTTAAAAATACACCCTAATCTATTGGATAAATTTTATTAAAAAATAGCCTGCCGTTTGTTTCCATTTTATTTATGTATTTTTTTTTTTTACTTAACTTACTATTAAATTGGTTAGCAACAGTTTTTTTTTTTTTTTTTTTTTTTTGGATCAGTCATAGTGTTCAGAAATAATCTAATATACTTATGAATATGACAGATTAGTTTTTTTTTTTTTAAGTTATACATTTACATCTAACATTTATAGATCCATTGTTTGAATAAGGGATGTTGTTTGAAAGGAAAATGTTGTGTTCGAATGAAAAATCTCCCAACGAAGTATTTTTTTTTTATAATAGTGAGTATTTTCGAAGTTCAACTTATTTAATATTCATTTTCACAAACCTATCATAGGTGTTATTGCGAATAAAATAAAAAATCAAATTACTTTTTATTTTATTTCCATTTTTTATTTCCAATTTAAAATATTTGTTATTGTTAACCAATTTATTCATTTTTATATAAAAACATTAAGGATTTCTATTTATACTAAATCAAATGAATTTTGATATAATTTTTTATCTGAGAGATTGTGCGTCACAGATGATACATATAAGCAATAAGAAATCAAAACGCCTGGAAAAAATAGGCAATATTGCTATATAATCATTTAGGTGAAAAAAGAAGATGCCACCAGATAATCTTCTAGAAGATGTAATAATATGTAGAAAAATTATCACTAAATAAATCTTGAATTAATATAATCAAAAATTTTACATCTTCTAAAGAATAAAGCATGAAAAATAAAACGCTCAAATAAAATATCATTTTTTTTTTTTTTGCTAAAAGAATCAAATTTCTTCAATATTTTCTCATTTTTGAAAAATTTTTCGACAACTGGAAAAATTGTGGCTGAAAAATAAAAGTATTAATTTTGCATTAATTTCTTCCAGATGATCTTAATGGGATATCGTCAATATAATGCGTAGTTGACAATCACCTTACTGAAAAAAGGACAATATTAAAAAAAAAAAAAAAAAAAAAAACAACACCAGCCTGGTCCGGTAATTTCCATACAAATTTGTATAAAAAAATGCGCAATGTTGTTCGGTTTAAAATAAATTTTATTTTAAATTCCCTCCGGATTTTCTGTTGTTTTCATTTTCTCACAAAAATATTACCATATTTTTAAAAATTTATATGAATTTCGTAAACAAAATTCAAGTAAAAAAAAAGAAAATAAATAAAATTTTTGTTTATTTTCCATTGCGTTTGAGTTTTTGTTTAATAACAATCCGGGTGATTTAAAGGAATCCGGACTTGTTGTGTTTATAAATTTTATTTCATTTTCAAATTACGAAATAAAATAAAGAATAATTGTATCCAAGCTAATGAAATAAAAATTATTTTCAAATTAGTTGAAGACTTTGGGATACTTCTGTTGACACATTTTCTCATCTGAATTGTTAACAAATGGAATAATATTTAAATAATTTTATTCTAAGTAACTGAAAATTGTATTATAAAGAGCACAAAATGATTTGAAACTATTTTACTTATAAAAATGAATATAAAAATAATTTATTTTGAACAAATATTTTGAATTACAATATTCACCATGAACAGCTATGAAATCTATAATAAAACTAAAGTATCTAAAATTTTAACATAAAAAAAATAATAATAAATTTGATTTAAAATTCCATGTAAAACACTTGTTATTAAATTCATTGAACCATAGATAAACAAATACATAGATATCTGAAAAAAAACCTAGTTCAATAGTCAAAAACCTAATTCATGCAACATTATAGTTCCTCTCAAATAACGTCCTAGTTGTATTATTGCTTTAAACTCTTGCAAGTGCCATATGTAAAGTAACGTCAATCTTTCATTAATATAAGGTGTTAAAAATAGCAAAATATTTGCTATAGGATTTTATGAATGCGATAGTTTCCCGGGAAATTTAAAAAAAAAAATCCGAGGAATTCCCAAATCCTAGTCGTGTACAACTAAATAAAGTCACATTTTATTGAATTTTTTAATTTGGCTTCAAATTATTATTTTTTTTTTTACATACACAATGGTTTAGGTTGGTTATCATGGTTATATCATCGATAACCCACATCTGACTATAACATTATACTTGTTTTTGGTCTGTGTTGTTTATCTGCTCATTTGTGAGACATTCCAGTATTACATATAGAACATAAAAAATCGAATCAAGTAATGGATTAGTCAACATTAATTTATATACAAAATTACTTCCTAAAATCGATTATATTAGCATTAAAATAAATAATAACACAAGTTAACAAACTCGGTTCAACTTTTGAACCTGAGCAGGTGAGAACTAATTTTAATGTAATTTGATTGATTTCCATCATATACTTAATTTTGGACTATATTCCAGATCGTGTAGAAATGTTTACGAATGCTATATTCTCGGGAAAATGCGCAAATTTATGTTAAATGTTTAGAGGTGAGTACTTTTTTCATTACTTTGGTTTATATGTTTCTCTAACTGAATTGAATGACTCGAGGTTTAAATTTACTAACACGGTTGGTAGAGTTGATTGCATCATGCTTGCTGGGGTAAAAAATGTTGGACACTAACAAACGTCAATGTAAACGGGACTAAAACTGAGGCACTTTTACCGATTCTCAAGAGAAATATAACATAAACTTCAGTAATGATATCAACGATTTATTTGATTTCATCAATACACCGTTCGATAACATTTGTTGTGAAAAACAAAACGTCTCCTTTTCACCTTTTCTAAGCTCACAGAATACTTTCAAGCCACCTCTTTACATAGAACGTTACCTTATTAAGAACTTTTACAAAGCACATAACTGCAGGGTACAAAAATCAAAGAATATATATTTGGCAGACATAATATTCGAAAACTAATGACCGACGCACGGTGGCTCCGAAATTAATTTCTTTGACCAAAAGTCCAATTTTTTGTTAACACCGATTTCCAAAATTTTAATGCCATTCAATAGTAAACATATTGAGACAAAGGAGGCCAAAAAATTATATCAAAATATTGGTACTATTGGTGGGCGTGGCATGCTGTTAAAGACAAATATTTTATGTTATTTTATAAAAAATAGATTTTTGTAAATTTGATCAGAAGTAAATTATCATTACTCGCAAACTATTATTGATAATTGGCTGCATTTTTTATGTTGGAAGGATAATAGCCTTTAAGAAATGGTATGATGTGTCACTGTACCTTTTATACCTGATTTGTTGTTAAATGTTTTCTCAGGTACAGATTTTACTACCAGAAGAGAGGCAAAAGTGTTCTCTTTAACTCCATATATTTTTGTACTTGTCTGGACCCATCTGTAGAACATTTTTTTATTTTAACGAAATTACTCCAAAATTTTTTTCTATTTTTATTTTACTTGCTTATATATGACTCAAATATAAATACACCAAGCCCTATAAATTGTGATAGGTATCTAAAGTAAATTTTTTAGCGTATTCTATTATTTTTTAGCCCTTTTTAGTTTTTTTTAGCACTTTTTTATTGTACTTATTTATGCTTCCTAGGAACATATTATAACATATTCCAATATAAACTCAGTTGCTATTATATAATTATCTAAGCAATAATAATCAAATTTTAAAATCTTTATAAAACATGGATAGTTTCAGCTATAAAGAATTATCCGAAGAGTATTTTAAGAACCAAAAGGGGGAAGATGTTCTAAGTTACGCTCAAAGAAAAGTAAACTTATATTATTGCAGCGCCGAAATACAATTGGACTTGGAAAATAAAATAACTGATTTCGTCAAAAACTTAACAAAGCGCTACAAAAAAGTTAGATGGAGCAAACAAAGATTTTAAAGGGCGAACTTACTGTTCAGGGATCTTTATTAAGTACAAACTAAAACAATCACGGGAGACAACCAAAATAAAAGGTATCAATGTAGAAATCGGATGTGAAAATATTCAAGAAATTTTGCTAATCAATTTCGATCACAGAAACAACTCACAAAAGTCAATATCATTGAAAAAGTTTTTAACGCTAGTCCAGTGAGAACAAAACGGATTCTTAAAAATATTCCAATGCCAAGCGATGAAAAACAGTTCTGAAATGAAGAGGCAATAGCATTATTTTTAGACTTGAAGTTAACAAAACAGCAATATACTCAGTTCAGATTCCGTGCGATTAAAAAATGCTTAAATCTCTATCCATCATATCATCACATAACTTCTGCTAACAAGGACTGCTTGTCAACAACGGACACTTCTAAAATCATCTCGATTTCGGCAGAGGTACAATTTCAAGATCTTCTTAATCATACAGCTCAACGCTTGCTACTATCATTTAAAGGAAATAATTTGAAGAAATATGGAAACTGTAA
Organism: Protocalliphora azurea; assembly: GCA_932274085.1. NCBI lineage: Eukaryota > Metazoa > Arthropoda > Insecta > Diptera > Calliphoridae > Protocalliphora > Protocalliphora azurea. Next base: position 4,918,003 of record OW026521.1, on the reverse strand, counting down.
GTTAACATTCTTTTGAAAATTGGGATGTGATGGTTCTTCTGCACAAAAACAATACAAGCAATATGTATGTAAAAATACTTCAGACACAGATATGTTCATGGTATAATTTGTACCATTGCGATTAATAAAGAATTTGGAAGAATCGTTACCTTCAACCAGTAATATAAAAACAAAGGACATTTGGAGAAATCAAACACCATATGCTACGAAATACTGCAGACCAGTTGAATTTCAATTTAAAAAGGAAACTCATGATGCCATTAAATAAGAGTCAGTGATATTAGAGCTCAAGTTGCAAGACTACAGCCATTCGAATTAGAAATTGACGGCCAGACAATTGAAGTAAGCTACCAATTAATGCTAACGATGATAGATGGAAAAGTAGGCCAGGCTTTTACTGACACAAAGGCTTCATTCAACTGCATATGGTCAAACCACAAGCCTCTTAAACCAAGTCCCGAAAAAATCATTAGACAAGAATACGATTCATTAAGCACATACTAAAAATCAGTCATAATTTGGATTTTAAACATTCAGGATCAATAAGAAACAACGACACCAATAAGTTCAGAAATTTAAAAAAGAAACATGTTCAGAATTTTTGAACTATGGGTTGATTATAGATCAACCAAAACAAGGAATAGGCAATACGAATGATGGGAATACTTCAAGAAGGTTCTTTTCAGATCCCGAAAGAGCATCTGAAATAACAGGTGTTGATATAAATCTTCTTTCAAAATTTAAAACAATTATCGACGTACTTGCAATGAAGAAATTGATGTTAGAAAATTTGGTGATTATGCGAAGGAAACTGCACGAATATATACAATCAAATATCCATGGAGAAATATGTCTGCAACAGTTCTCAAAATTCTTTATCATGGAGATGTCATTAACCATCATTTATTATCACTTGGAGATCCATCAGAGGAAGCCCAGAAAAAAAAAAATAATAAGGATGACAGATTTTATAAATAAAAATATCACGAAACTCTACAAATGAAGATCTATTTAAAATATTACTGGCAACGTCAGATCCGCTCATCTCTAGCGTTCAAAGTCAATGAAAGTAGAACATCGGGACTTAGATGAAAAATCAAAAGGCCTGCTAGAGGACAGAAATAATATAGGACTAAATACGAAATATTTACATGCTATTTTCCAACTGATTGAATAATAATTATAATTTTCTTTTATTGTTATTTAAGTAAAAAATAAAATAAACATTAAAAAACTTTTAGTTATTATAAAAAATAAAAAATTTTGACCTTAATGTTATTTAAATAAAAAACAAATTAAGCACTAAAAATCGTAATTTTTTGTCCAAAAAAAACCGATTACAGTGGAACAGGTTCTTTAAGAACCGGTTCTAGTAGAACCTATTCTAGAATTAATAAATGTACACAAAATTATTATCTCTCCAAAAAAAAAAAAAAAATCTGAAATATCTATATTCGAAAGTTACAGAATTTTGGCCGATGAAAAACGATTCTAGCAACGGAATTTTTAAAAAATGTTTAACGCACAATAAATCGCCAACGGAGGAATAATTCGAAAATCTTGTTCGCAACTTTATCGGTAAATTTCTTGATTTGATGTAAATAATAGTTTGTTGCAAAAATAAAACAAGATTGGATCTAGAATATCTTTAAAGTTAGATTTTTTTTATTCGACATTTCGAATTTTCACTTAAAAATTTTGGAGGTACGATTAACGAGAAAGCAGAGTGAATACCGATCTTTAATTCCTATTTATCACTTTTTATTGTATAACTTAGTTATCAGATGTCAAATATAATAATAATAAATCTTGATGACTAAAGCCAATTTTGAAAAAAATGGGTGAAGATTCGAATTCAGCGCCCGAAATAATCCCAGAAATACTTTTGGTTGCTCAAGTCCAAAACCTTGTATACCTGTGTTATCACAAAATTGCAATATACATTCCCCTTTAAAACTTTTTAATTAATTGTTATGTTATACTAATTAATATTATTATTAAGATAAGATATTAACATAACAACAGCACCACTTATGCGCATACATATCTATATACACAGGTAGAATTTTAGTTCAAAATATATGCTGATAAGGGAAATATACTCCATAATTATAAAAGTAATTAAACTAAAAATAAAAATTTTAAATCTAAAAAAATTTGACTTAAATCTAGTTTTTTTCCACGCATTTTGTCATTTTAACTATGTACTAACTTTATTATTCGTTTTTTTAGTGCAACTTTAGCTATGTCACAAATTATATTAAGCTATTTTCAAAAACATGCTCTAAAAATCAAACAAGGAAATACATTTCTTTTCATAACAACCCTTAAAATACAATTCGTTTCCAGAGCATGTTTTCCTAATATGTGCAATAAATTGCATAATTGACAAAAATATAAATTAATAAGAAAAAGTTTTTATTATTTTTATCTTCACTAAAAATTTTATATAATTAGAAAAAAAAAAAAAATAAAAAAAAACAAGTTTCACTTTTTTAGTTTAATAAAATATAGTAAAAACTCTTTCCTATTTATATAATTTTTCCAAAAAGTACAATTACTTTTCATCTAATATCAAAAATTTATGTGTTGCCTATTTTTTTATTAATTAAAAAAATACACAACGTACCTTCAATTGTTTTTCAAGAGCTTCGGCTTCTTCAATTTTACCTATACTACGATAATATTCCGCCCATTGAGCACTATAGTCTTTAGTTTGTTGACCAGCAACAGCCGACGATGTACCACTACTAACACCAGATGGTGTATGACTACCAGCACCACCAGCAGCAGCAGAGGCAGATGATGATGCTGTTGAGGCCGATGATTTTGAAGCCTATTCATTGTTAATAAATAAAAACGTTTTAAAAAGTAATTGAGTTTGTGTGTTTTCCAAAGTTAATTGCAGTTTTATATGGCTATAAAACATCTAAACATACAATAAACATTTAAAAAAATAATAACAAACTACTTGAAAAAACGTAATATTATCATTATTTGCCTAAACTAAAATTTTATCAAGCGTTTTATCTATTATTTAATTTATGAAAAAAAAAAAAAAAAATCTATATATAAACATTAATTTCAAGTGTTGACACTCTTTTTGGGAATTGTAAATAGAGTGATTTAATGTGAAAGGGTATATAGTTAAGAAAATCATACCTTCATTTGTTTTTCAATCGCTTCGGCTTCTTCGATTTTTCCTATGCTACGATAATATTCAGCCCATTGAGCACTGTAGTCTTGGGACTGTTGTCCTGTAGATTGAGCTTGTTGTGCAGCGGGTTGAGCTTGAGGCTGGGGTGCAGCTGTAGCTTGTTTAGCTTTAAGCTGTTGTTCAATCATTTCAGCTTCACGATGCATGCCCATAGATCTATAAAAGTAGATAAATACTTTTAATTAGATATTTTGACTTGTCTTTGATACTTGAAAGACTTACTTGTAATACTCAATCCATTGTTGTGAATAGTCTGCTGACTGTGCTACTGCACCAGGCGCTCCTTGACCCATACTGGCAGCTTGCTGCTGTTGCGCCTGATCTCCCCATCCACCGGCTTGCCCATAACCAGCAGCCCATTGTTGTTGATAAGCTGCTGCAGCTGCATTTGGATCATTGGGGTTATAACCTCCAGCGCCACCGGCTCCACCACCTTGTTGATTTGGTGGACCACCATTAATAGATTTACGATTAATGATCGGCAGTTCCATATTAATTTTTTCTGCAATCATTTGACGAGCAGCTTCTACTTGTTCAGGGGTGCCTTTACATTTGAAGAGTTTCTCTGATGGCGGATTTACAGCATTGCGGTCCATTTCACAATAGGCACCAGATTGTTGATTAATTAATTTAATAGTTTCACCACCACGTCCAATTACAATCTGTATAATAAATGTAAAAAAAAAATCGGGTATTGTTTAAGGAAAAAGATTATTATTTTCTACTTACACCACATTTTGAAGCGGGTACCATAAAGGTAATCTCTTCGCGAGCAGGCTGTTGCGCGTGATTAACACCATAGCCATAACCATAATTGGAATTACCATTGTCACCACCGCTACTGCCACCTCCTCCATTACCATTACGATTTCTTTGCTAAAATATCAAAATAACAATATTAGAATAAAATCTTCTTCCCATTTCTAAAATCACATATACCAACTGACCATAACATTTTCAATTAAACCATCAATCATTCTCTTAGCATCGTCAACTTGTTGTCTGGTACCCTGTATTAGACATCTACGATCACCAGGCTCATCATTCTTGCCTTGTATGAACTGCAGCTTGCAACCGCACTCTTGTTGGATTTTACGTATCATGTCACCTCCTTTGCCAATAACGACGCCTACAGCTAGTTTGGGCACAAATACTTCACATTGTTCGCCACCATTATTACCACCACCGAAATTATTGTAATTTCCGCCTCCGTTGTTGGGACCATTGTTTGAGCCCATACCACCACCACCGCCATTTCCACCCATTCCACTGGGGCGGCTATTGTTCTGTTGCTGCTGTTGTTGTTGAGCATCTTTTTGTGCTATTAAGTCCAATACCAATTGTTTAGCATGTTCAATTTTCTGTGGATCACCCGAAATGCGTAAAGGTTTCTAAAAGAAATCAATGAAAGTAAATCATTTTTTCTTAATATAAGTCATTTTGTAGAGCAGAAACTCACAATGACTTCTTGATTCGGTCCATCCTGTATGATGACCATTTTGGCTCCAGTTTTTTCCTGTAACTGTTTGATGGTATCACCCCCCTTGCCTATGACTAAACCAACTTTGGTACCAGGTATCATGATTTCCTGATAAGGAGGATAGCCCGTAGGACCTGGTGGAGGCATATTGATAGTTAAAACTACTTCAACATTACCACCACCATTACGATTGGCCAATTGTTGCATAACTTCGCGGCCTTTGGTTACGGATTCGCGAGATCCTCTTAATGTTATAACGCGATCACCTTCGGACTGTCCCATTTGTACCTTACAACCAGAGTCGCCTTGTATGTGAGAAATAGTTTCATTGCTGCCACGTCCATAAAATGCATTCATAAGACAATCGGGAATGCGTACTTGTTCTTCGCAGGTGTTTCCAGCAGTAGCAGCTAAACGGGCTGCCACTGCCGCTGCTTGTGCAATGGCTTGTGACATGTTAGCCGCCCCACCGCCAGAAGATGAACCACCACCACCACTCATATTGGAGTTGCTGTTATGACCGTAATCATTAGCATCCGGACTAGTGAAACGTTTATTCTCTGGTCCCGAGTCAGAATCGTCCAGAGATCGTTTAAAACCTGCAGCTCCACCAACGTTACCACCACCGGCGCTATTTGCCTGCTGTGGATTTGGCTGTATTTTAGCAGCAATCTATTTCATAAGAAAACATTCAAAATACAAGAGTAAAAATATGTTGTTCTCTCTCTAACTTGATTCTCTTATAATTTTAATCGATTTTTTCCGTTCTGGCAAAAAAAAAAGTATATTAAAGATTATATATTTTACCTGTTTTGCTCGTTGTAAAGCCGCTGCAAATGCCTGCGATTGATTTATATTATTTTGTGCTGCTGTTGAACCACCAAAATCACCCATTATTTATAAATTTATCTTTAACTATCACGCGTTTTTGTTATATCAGTGCAAAATCTTTCGCGTATTCTTTTCTTTTCAAAAGGGCGGAAGCTTTTTTGCACGAACTTTTTTTTTTTCTTTTTTCAACTTTAAATAATTAGAAATTTCATATAATTCCTATCGTATTTTACAATATGCCTATTAAATTTTATTTATTTTTAAAGTTTATTTGAAAATTTTCCGTATTTTGTGTAAAAAATACAATTATTCACAGCACTTTCCAAAAAGTCACTACAAATGCGGCATGAAAAAATACAAATGGCGGACTCAAGAAAAAATGTAACGAGAAAAAACCCACAGAAAACAGGGTTGTTAAACAAAACACTAAAATAGAGTTGTATTTCGATTGTTGAAGTAAAGTGTTTAAACCAAAAAAGTTTTTTTACTCGCGTTTCTCTCCTAACATAAAACATTCAAGATTAACTTTTACATCAAGTTTGTAGTAAGTGTGGACCATTCAATTTGATGTTAAAGTTAATTTTTTCTATGTTAAAATATGGTTGTTAAAGCAAATGCTAAAAAAAACATGTTTAAACATCAAGCCTCAAACAAAATGTTTTTTACCCCAGGTCTACAACTACAACAACCCTTACAGCCCGTCTAGACGTAACATAATATGTAAGATTTTTCTGTCAGAGAGTGTCAAATTCGCTCTCTGAGAGAATTATTTCACGTGTAGATTCAAATATTAGTATTATAAGATGTATTATGAGACTGTTGTGATGAGATTTCTCTACACAACAATCTTATAAAATGAACTGTCAAAAAATATACACACACTGAAGTTTGTATGTGTGTGTGCTTATATATTTTGGAAATTACTAAAAAAACAATGTTTTTTTGTAAAACTATTTTCTTTTAATGATTGTTTTACATTTAAAATAATATTTTTATAAAAATTGTGTTAAAAACGTGCGATTTTTTTAAATAAAAAGTACATGTTTATTCTGTGACTGATTGAAAATAATGATATCCTATAGGATTTATTAGAATACGTGTACCCCTTTTTTAAGATTTAACATAATATAAACAAAATGGTTACTCTCCTCTGCCGGCGTTATCTCACATATTATATCAGCGTTAATCTCAGTTGTAGACCTGTGGTTATATAATGTGTGAGATAACGTCGGCTATTTTATGTATATTATGTTAAATCTTAAATAAGGAGTACACGTATTATAATAAATTCTATGAGATATCATTATATTGAATCAGTCATAGAGTACATATGTCCTTCATAAGAAAATAACCTGCAAACAGATTTTGACGCCTTCTACAAACACTTCTCTTGAGTTATGTTCGTGTGAAATCCTGATGGATGACAGTCCGTTCTCAGTCTTTATATCCCACCCCGCAATACATTCTTAGCGAACGACCTATCGTCTATGATGTCATGTATTTCGATGACATTATTGCGGGTTTTGCGCCGACTTCAAATCTCATCATGTGATTAGGGGCAGCCATGACAGTAACTCCAGAGCCGAAATTATTATGAGTTTTATAGAAGAATACAATTTGGTTCTGATGAATGAAGGAAGCTTTCATGGGAGGGTCCACATTAAGCATTGATCTTACCATCTGTTGGTCTAACTTAGGAATCTGCAGTCTACGGCACACCTGTAGGGAAACACTTGGTAGTTTGCACTGTAATAATTCTATCACGATGAACCGAAAACTATGACCTCAGATGTACCGAGTACACTGATGGTACCTTTTTTGATATTTTTTCGGTCAGGTTCAACGAAATATATTCAAGAAAACCCAAGGGGAATCTAGACCCCCCTAACATCTAATGGAATAGTGACTATAATCGTGTTCGTCTGAGCTTAGGCTTGCTACTTTCTATTGCACCATTACAACTTCACGAGACAACTTCAACCAACTTTGCAATGCTCGTAAGACTTATGTGTACACTATTCGATTGAAGAAAAGAGCTGGAGAAAATTTTGTCCTAACATTTGTGGCGATATCACGGTCTCAGATTTATAGCGTAAGGTCAGAGAACTCTATTTCCAGTTTAGAGACTTGCATTCCAAAATTCTGTGACGGGTTATCGGGACCTTTGATTAATTCTATCCGCAGAATCTGTATATTGGATGGTTTTAATAGGATTATTATGCATTTCGTAAATCGAAATCAACGGCTGATAACGTTGTCGCTTTATGGTCGGCCATACAGATATCAATTAATAGAAAAGAGACAATCATCACTACATTCATTGATATCAAAGGCGCATTTGACTCTTTTAAAATATCACTCTTGCAAAATTCTCGGAATTCCCGAGGAACTTTGGGAACTTATATATGAACTGTTTAGTCACAGAGAGTTGAGAATATGGTCTTGAAGTAAATTTTTTACATGGCGTTTCTCAGGGCTCCTGGGTGTGTGGGTATGTGGGTAATGGTGTGTGGTTTCCGGATCTGAATTTGGAAGCCTGTTTTGTGTCTAATCCACATTTATCAATCTATGTAGCAGAAGCTTTGGCTATATACGAAGCTTTGCGTTTGATTGACAGAGTGACATCATTATATCGACTTCAATATCAATAAGGATCCAGAAAATATATACTTTATGGGGTCTTAGATTAATATTGTAGAAATTACAAACGAAATGACAAACTTATACATATCCTCTCTACTTGCGGTGAAGGGTATAATAAAAACTTAGCCGGAAACGAAAAATAAACAACTATTTTATTTATTTTCTTTTTTTACTGTAAACATTTTTCAATTTTGTTTACGCAATTCATATAAATTTTTAAAAATTATACTAATATTTTTTGTAAGAAAATGAAAACAACTAAAAATCTGGAGAGAATCTAAAACAAAATTTATATTTTTACCGAGCCGCATTGTGCATTTTTCATACAAATTTCCGGACCGGGCTTGTTTTCATTATACATTTTCCACTATGTTTTTAATAAAACATACTTTTGTATTTTTAATATATCTTTTTGTATTTTTAATACCTTTAAAATAAATAATATTAACAATAAAGTAATTCATAAAAAGTTAAAAAAATTAAAAACTCGAAGTTGTAAAAGTGGATATAAAAAAAACTACATTCAACTTTCTTTAAAAAAACTGCAGGGTATCAATAAAAAATGTAATGAAGGAGTTTTTCTCTATGGTAACACTGTTTTGTATTAATAAAAAGCGGCCAATTTTTTATATTTTTATTAAATATTGTGGGTAATACGTGAATTTTGAAAAATTAAATATAAATTAAAATTAAGGAGATTTAAAAAGGTATGAATTTCAGAAACATTCAAAATATAATCTACTTTACATTAAAATATTTTAACATTATTTTTAAGCGCTTTATTGTTCAAAAAGAAAAAAATCCCATTTTACAAGTAAATTTCCCTTGACTACAGTATTGTTTTGACGTTTATGTTTTGCTATCGATGTTTAGATTTTGTTTTTGTTGAGTTTTGGTTATATACGTACATCAAGTGACCATAATACAGTTTTTTTTTTGTTAATCTCTGATAGAAATATTGATATTCATTAAAATCATTATAAAATGCCTGCAGATCTTATTGGTTACCTTTATGCAGCAACTGTAGCTGCTGGTGGTATTATGGGCTATGTTAAAGCAGGTATGTCAAAGGCATTTCTGTTCTTTTCCATAAAACAACCTTTCACTTATTGTGCAATATTTTCGTGTATGCGTTGTATTTCCTTAAAGGTTCATTGCCCTCTTTGGGAGCCGGTTTAGCTTTTGGTGCCATTCTTGGTTTTGGTGCTCATTTGAATTCGCAGGAGCCGCCACGTCCTTTGTTGCAATTGAGTACATCATTGGCTTTGGCTGGTGTAATGGGTGCTAGATGGAATCGTTCAGGAAAACTAATGCCTGCTGGCTTAATTTGTATTATTTCGGTTGCTGCTTTGATAAGAAATGTTATCACATATAATAGGTATTTACCATTGCCGGGCAGGAATTAAGAAAATTATAGATATTATTGATTATAGTTTTTTCCATTTGAATTTTACACTGCGGTTGGGGGTCAAAGATCTATTTAGCTATTTAAAATAAAGACAATAATAAAATAACTTTGCATTGTGTATTTTTTCTCAGTATACATATGTATGAATGTACATATAGAGACGATTACGAATCGAAAACATAAAATTGAATGTAAATGAATGTTTAAAATTTGTAGCAGTAAAACTTAAAAATATTTATCTTATCAGTTATAAAGCAGTTTAATAAAAACAAGATATTTAAGCTAGTTTTTGTTATTTAAGTATTTAAACTAATTTGGTATAAATTAAATTCTCTATGTAGATGGTTACCGATTTTAATTTTTCGCCATTAATAGTACCCACTTTTAACGCTGAAAGTAATGTTGAGTGTTATAATTTGGAAGTTTATAACCCTACGAAAAATTTACTCCCTAAGAAACACATAATTAAAAAACTTGCTTTCAAAAAATTTAGTAAAAAGGAAAAATTATGTTGAAGGCAAAGAAATTTAGCTACTTCTACGGAATGAGTCCACAAATACATTAGACAAAATAAAGTAGGTTTGATCGGACAGATAAATATGAGTTGCATGAAGACCCTAGCCACATGGTGGGCATATATTGAGGACGGCACGGTCTATGCGAGACTAGAAGGCATTAAGCGTATTGCTCCATTCCAACCTTAGTTGCGACAGAACTTTTGTTTTGCACGGTAGGTTCTGCGATAGGCGTTGAGCGTTGAATGTCGTTCAAAGCTGTAATATACCGAAGCCGAAACCGTTTAACCGGTTTTCGGGTTTTTACAAACGCTCTCGATTTCGGTCTTTTTGAATTTTCGGTTTTATTCGAAACCGTTTTTTAAAGGCGGTTAGCCAGTATTATTAAAACAGCATTTTATTTAACTTTTAATTTTACTCAAAAAAAAAAAAAAAATGATTAAAAAATACTACAAATTACATGATTAAAATTAAAGTTTAATGTAACTTGTTAAATGCAGTAAAAATTACAGATAGGTAATTTAACTTGAACATTTCTTTTTAAATAGTTGAAATAAATCGAACTATTGAGTGCGCACGAAAAAATATGTGCCTTAAAATAGTTGCTTTATAAACTGGAACGTGCTTAAAAGTACGCACGTTCCAGTAAAAAAGTTACCTAATATGCAGTTAAAGTTTTGTAGAAAAGCTTATAAGTTTTACAAAATCCAATAACAAATAAATCGTCGGCGTATGTGTAATTTTGTGGTTTCGAAGTTACAAAAAGTCATATGTGTAGATTTACTTAATTCCCATTATATGCATTTTTTTTTTATTGGTAAACCTATCTTTATTTTGGTGACTGTAAAAAATGTAAGAGGGACTTATACCCATGACAGTAAAATGTTTCAAATAAATATAATACTTATGCTTTTCACGAATTTAGAGGAAAAAAATCATAACTTGTTTGTTTTTAAATATAGTTTGTCTTTAATGTTTGTTTTCCATTGTAATTCTTGTTTAGTTTATATATGAAAAAATAGAAATAGACAAGGTTTAGTTATACTTTGTGTGATTCAAGCAATATAAGATATTGATTAACTACCATTAACGAGTTTTGTTAAAAACAAAAACAATTAATTAATTTATACCACACATGGTGGTACAAATTAATTAATTAATTAACAAATAATATGTAACTATTTTTATTTTTTATTATTATTTTATTTATTTTTTATTTTTTTTTCTAATGAACACTTTTCTCTATTATTTTTAATAAAAAATTTATAAAAATAATTTTTTATTAATACATTTTATTTTAATATACGATAAGGATGGGATAGCAATATGCCAAAAAGATATATTAATATGATTAGAGCTGATAACTATATGATAATATGGGATAATAATATGATAAAATGGAATCATTATATGTCAAAGTGGTGCAATTATATAACAAGATAGAATAATAATATAATAACATCAAATCATCCTTTAATAGAATGTGATAATGATATAGTGAGATTTTTCAATTATATATAAAACTAGAATCATAATATGAAAAAACAAACCCTAAAATCGGACACAATATGACAAAATGGAATCATAATAATTATTACTTATAATAATTTCTATTTTTCGCTGTGATCATATGTTTCAATCATATGTTGCTATTAGATTATGGTCACTACAACTATATTTCTTCTCTGCGTGTTTCATTCTTGTAATTGTAAAGTTAAATACAACACCGGATGTGAACGGAATGGCGTACTATGCCTGATCATTCAGTCAATAAAATTTCTAATTTCAAAAAAAAAAAAAAAAAAAATATATTCATATGTATTTATATGTAGAGAAAAATTCTACTTCCACCTCCAATGTTTTATCTGACCTATTGTAACTAATTAATATTAAAATGATCTCTTATTATAATTAATATGATATAAATTGATCTAAATTAAAATTTAAATGATTTTTTAACAAAAGAAACCCAATAATTTCTAACGACGCACAGTTGCTCATTTTGCTGAAAACCGTGGTAAAAAAAAAAATTTGGTAAAAATAATGCTTGGGTTTAATAGAAAGCATATTTGAATCTAAAAAAGCCGCTCAAAATTTAATTTTTTACTCTGCAAAGAAGGCAAAAATTTTGAGAAATTTATAATTTTTGGACACGGATTGTATCCACATGTTTCAATCAATTATCATTATTATTTTTTGTATAATTTAAAAATCAGGTTTATTTTAAAACAAGATAGAAAATTTTTCATCGGGCCTTTTATTTTTTAAGCGTTCACGTTTTTTAAAAGACACTATATTTAGGTAATTTTTCCAAATGTTACGGGAATTATTATCTGTGTTACTTCAACTAGATAATACTTTAATTCAATAAAATTGTCTAGCCCAAGCTGCACCATGGATGTAAAAAAAAACTGACAACCTCTCAATAAAACCGGGAATATATATTAAAAAGCACTTCATGACATTTTTCGTTCAAGATAATAACATTTGAAATAATGAAGATATTTTTAAAACTTAAAAATTATTTGAAAGACAAATGAACTCTAATAATTTGTGATAGTCCTATAGGCCTATTATCTTTATGCGCTCGCATTTTTTAAAATATGCTATATTTAGATAATTTTTCCAACTTTGAACAATACTAAAAAAGTGACAGTTTGTGACGGGGCATATTACTTGGAGACGTTTATCTAGACTTTATTTTATATAAATCAATAAATAAATAAAATTTGCTCGCCCTTGGCTGACACGTTGGGTGAAAACCGGAAAAACTCTGCAAATCTCGTAATAACACACTAAATTTATATTAATAAGCACTTATGACATTTTTCATTTAAACTAATGAAGGAATTTTCAAAATTAAAAAAAAAAAAAATATTTAAGCTTTAAAATGAGTCCAATACATTGCCACAGGACATTTAAAATTTTCCATCAAAACTCAATATTATACATAATATTATGCATAATAAAACCTCACTATGTTTATAAATTTGTTTCTTACTACTTAAAAATAATTAAGATGATACAAATTAATTTTTTAAATTATTTATTGACCACTTAAAAAATTGATAACAAAAAACTTAAAATGTACATTAATTTTTTTCATTGGAATTTTACTAGTTTAATGATATTTTTTATGGCATTTTCCTATAATACGAGTATGTTGACGAACCTTTATTTTGGATAACTTCAAAAATTTGGTCTGGCATTGATTCGGCTAATTTTTGAAGAAAATGACTGTTAATTTCCTCTCAGGCTTGCTTAATTTTTGGTTTTAACTCCGTTAATGTCATTATGGTTTCATTCTGTGCATTTCTTGCGTAAACTTTACGTGCAAAGATTCTCCATTGGATTTAAATCTGGACCGCAGTTCAATAGTGGAATTCTATGTTCATTAAACCACGATTTAGATTGGTTCGAGACATGGATTGCAGCGTTATCCTGTTGGAATATACAATCTTCATCCATTTTTTTTTTATCCATAAATGAGAGAAGAGCACCTTCCAACAGTTCATTATAAATTACACTCTTCATTTTAGTTGGAACCAAAATTATTTTTGGTTCTTTCTGCAACAGAAAAGGCTGTCCAAACTATAACACTGCCTTCACCGAAATTGCGTTTCGACCTCAAATCATGTCAATAGCAAGAATATGAATCGGGACCGTTCAAACTGAACTTCTTTTCATCAGAAAATATTATTTTATTCCAATCATCTGTCAATTTCATGTATTTACGAGCAAATTTTAAATGATTTTCCTTATGATGCTGTTTTAACATTGGCTTAAATTTTGGTTTCTTCCATTTTATGTTACCATCTGTTCGTAAAATATGTGCAACAAAATGTGTGAGAGGGAGGTTAAGTTTATTTTTATTTGTGTATCATTTAATTTATTACAGGTAGCTTGTACTTTTATTTTATTAATTTGCCTTTTAGTTAATTTTTAATTACCTTTTGTTGGTTTCCTCACTTCGTATTTCAGCCCTTTCTTAAGATAGCCTCGAATAACTCCTTCCGAACGGTTAATTTTTCGTCCCATTTCTCTGTTAGAATTTGAATTTATTTCCTTACCAACTAAAACTTAAAATTTTTTAATATTTATTTTTTTAGACAAATTGTTCTCGACTGCGTTTATAGGAATATTCCACTGAAATGATCACCAATATGTTCTTATTGCTAAATTCAAGAAAAAAACAAAAGCACGGAACAAGTATTTGCTAAAAAAGTAAAGTGCAGTTATTGCAACAACACAACATTGTTTTTGGTTAAGAGAAACGAATATACCTCAAAGAAAAGCAAAAAATTTAAATGCGTTTATAGGAATATGCACCAGTGTCAGTGTAGCTTGAAAATAAGATGATGTATCAGATTTTACCTAGAAACTGTTTATTATGCAATACTATATCTATGTATATTATTATGTAAATTATTTATTTAAATCTTGCTCGTATACATTCTAAAACACCTGTATATATCTTGATGCTGGTATGAGGACCTATGGTTAATTATGGACCGATCCTCATAAAATTCGGTACCGTGTTTTCTATTTTATAAAACTTATTTGTGTAAAATATTATCTTAATACTAACAATTGTATGCTATTTATCCACGTTTGAGTGATTTTCGGAAGTGGGTGCTACATGGGAGCTATGGTTAATAATGAAACGATCTTTATAAAATTTGGTAGTGTATTTTCTACTTATATAAAACTTATTTCTGTAATTTTTTTTTGATATTAACATTTATATGAAATTTGTGCCCGTTAAAGTGATTTCCGGAAGTGAATGGGAGTAGTCAATTGCAGACGATGAAATTTGTCTGTCATGTTAACGCATATATAAAACTTATTTGAGACAAATTTCATTAAAATATTTTAATATTTAAAAACTTAAAACTCTATTTCGGGAGGCCAAAAGTTTCTTGTGAAGCTAAAAGGGTCTTCTTCTAAATACATTTAAAATTTTCAAAATATAAATTTTTGCAACAAAAAACGTCAAAATGGGCCACTGTGCGTCGGTGCTATTATTTTGACTTCATTACATACATATTAGAGTTTTTTTTTTTTAACTGTAAATATTTTATGAAATATAAATATATCTTAGAAAAAAGGACTGTTATAGAAAAATTGTGTTACAAATAACAATTTAATAAAGTATTTGGTGGGAAAATATCTACAAACAAAAATATAAATTGAAGGTAGGTCTTGTGGTACTATTATTTTGAACGACTCTGTATATGCTTATTATCCAATTTAATCATGTGAGCGTATGATCAGTATCAGTATTGATCAATTATAGTAATTATACGCCCCCATAACTACTATAACTCTCCTAGTTATCACTAAAAAGTTTTCATATATTTAAATCATTTTTTTTACTTATATATAGAAATTCAAATACGCGAACTTGGGTGAAAATAAAAATGTCATATTTTTATGTAGTATGTGTAGTATGAAATTCTAAAACACATTTTGCGAATTTTTTGCAATTTGAAAGAAAAAAATATTTTCTAAAAGATTCCAAAGAAAATATGCTTGTTTTCCGAATGAAAACAAAATAAAAAAGAAACATTATATATGTATTTAATATTAAAGTTGATTTAACTTATTTATTTGCTTTATTTAAAAAGAGATCTATATAAAATTATAGAAATATATTGAAAATTGGTAAGAAAATTACAGTCGGACAAGTTTTGCTTATTAAATCACTTTAATGCGCAAAAATATTCTTGAATTAGTGTTGACGTAACGGCTCCTTCTATGGAAGCTACTATCAATTATAGACCGATTCTTGTGAAATTTGATTGTAAAATTTATATATTAATAAAATATATTAATAAAAATATATTAATAAAATTCATTTGCATAGAAATTATGCCCCTAAAAGGGAGGGAGTTTTATATGTGAGCTATCGCCAATTATGGACCGATTAGACAGAATTTTACTGAATTTTACGTAAATATAGACATATTTAAGACTTTTATAAGCATTTTACCTATTTCCAGGAAAATTTTTATATGGAGCCTCAGCGAAATAATGGTTAGATTGTAAGCAATTTGAATATGGTATATTACTGATCCAAAAAAAAGGTCATATACGATTAAGTTATCTTAAAAACGGCGAGCTAGATATTAGCTTAAATATTGATTTCTGATGCACGGACAGACAGGTTTGGTCTAAAAAAGTTTTATAAATTGAAAAGGTTTTTTTTTTGATGTCATATATATATATATATATATATAATGCAACGCACATATTTTGCTTATAGCGATCCCGATGTAACAATACTGTTGTGATTTTCATATTTATGACCATAGACTCCTGTTGTATTTTTGTACGTTAGGAAAATTATTAAACATTTAGTAAAAGCAGTTGTAAATTTAAGCGTGCAACTCTAAACAAATCAACATGATTTTTATTTTTTTTTATAAAAATCGTTATTGGAAAAGTTTGAAAACTAAGTATTATTAAGTATCATGATTTTCTATTCTCTCATATAGACAAAAATACATGAAATCTGCAAATAACATAAATATTAGCAAATAATCCCACTTTCTATTAAATTTTGCTATTTTGGCAAATTTTCCATAGATGTTGAAATTTTTTTATCAGTTCGAAATTGTACAAAAATTCTCTATGAAAAAACGATCAAATATTCTTGATAGTTTAGCTTAATTGGATAATTCATAATTGTGTAAGAGCTTTGGACCGAAATAACGCGACCAGTTTCGATCGGTATTGTGATGAAATATATACAGATATTTATATTATTTATGGATTTAATCTTTTTAAACCAATATTTTAATTAAAAACTTGTTATTTTTTAATTTTGATTTTTGTTTTCTTCAAATTTTATTTGTTTATCTTCTTAATTTTTAATATAATTTACAATATTTTTTGTTAACGAAATTGTGTCGAATATTTTAAAGAGGATTTGTTTTTTTGTTTTGTTTTCTTTTTTTAATTAAAATTAAATTACAAATAAAATAATATTTTAAAAGCTTAACTTAACAAAAATGTATAATAATATAATATATAAAATTAAATTATAATTTACAATAAAACATAAAACAATAAAAAATATTATAATAATAAAAATAAAATAATATGTATACATATACAATATAAAATTAATAAATTCTAGCTAAAACTTGATCTTTTATTCGAGTTTTTCTAACAAAAATAGGGTTTGTTTTTGTTTTATTTAGTTTCTTATCAACAATATTCAATTTGAATTTAATTGAAAAATAATTAAAATTAATGGCAATTACTTTATACAATTTTTTTTCCTTTACAATACAATAAACGCGCAATGCTCAATGATGTGATTGGGTTAAAATTAGGATTAAGTTGCAGACGATGGTTGTTGATTGGTTGGTTTAATGATGACGATGCTTATACACATGTATTACGAGTATTTTTTATATGAATATTTAATTTAAACTAAATTCCTTTTTTTTTTCCTAAATTAACATAAATTCAATAAGTATTTATGTGTGTCTATACTCTAAGGCAGCATTAAAAACAAAACACATTAGGTATTTAGTAAATCATCAGACATCATCAGAACGGAAACGCTTTCCAATTAACCACTAAATAAAAAAAAATAGAAAGAAAATAAAAAAAATTATTAAATAATTATGAAAATAAATCTATTTAAAAAATGTTGTTAAATATATGATCAGGCAAGGTTAAGTCAAGGCTTTTCAAAATCAAAATTAAAATAAATGTATGATTTATTAATGGATTTTTTTTTGTTTAAATTTAAAAAATCCGGTAGCTTTGTCCCCACATGCTTTTGTGTGTGCGTGTAAATCCTTTTAATTGCTTAATTTCAAATATATATTATTAATTTATGTTTATCATTTCGTGTTGATTATAATATTATCAGCAATTACTGCAATTCCATTTAGCATTTCAAAATCCTTTATCAATTTCGTATATTTATGTATGTAGCAATATATGTCTTTATAATATTTATCATAATTTTTATAAATGTATATCATTTTAGAGGCAACTTTTTACCAGTTTTAGTAGTTATATTGATATTTTTGTTTAATATATATTTATATTAGGTCCAATAACGATCTAATGCTTCATAACCTGTTTTTATGATTTTATGATTAGATTTTTATGATTTATTTTATTCCATAATGTCCATGTTACTTTTATATATGTATGTTTTAAATTCTATTTTATCGGTTATATTTTTTATATAATACTTATGATGCATGCTGTAATTAATGTGTATGTATGGTTTTTGTTTTGTATGTATGCTTGATTTTCTTCCAGTGTATTTTTGGTGTTTTGTGGCGGGTGGGTGGATTTTGCTTGTGTGTAAGGAATTTTTCTGTTTGTTTTTTCTCTCGATTTTCTAATAGTTGATGTGATTAAGTGTTTAAGTTGAAATTTAAGAAAATAATGTTTACATATCTGAATTTATTTCAATTTTATTTATGATTTTTTTTTTTGTTGATTGACCATTTTAAAAATGTCATGCAGGCGATAAAAAGTAGTATGAGTTTTCTAATGCTGATTCAAATGCTGATAGAGACAGAGAATATGGTATGATGATTTAAAGAAAATGAAATGTCAAAATGCTATGTTTAAAATATGTTTATTTCTACTTTAAATTATATTAATCGATCAATGTATAATTATGTGCGAATAAAACAAAAATGTAACTCGAAAACAAATTAAAAAAAGAAAATATTTTTATTAAAAAAAAAAAAAATAATTCTAAAATGCATGCATATATATCTAGTTTAGATTTTTTAGATTCATGCCAAAATAATTTCTTAATTCATAAAATGTTTTACTCACTAGTTTTACGAACGATGGAGAAGGATTTCTTAATTTCTAGTTATTATAAATATTTTCAATAAAAATATTTAGTTCTCACACCCCCTTTTTGTATTCTTCGAAATCATTCTAAAATGAGTCTTTAGTCATAAAATGTTTTATTTTTGACCAATTATTCTGACCAACAGTTCTTTTAAGTTAAATGTAAAATGCAAAGAAAGGATTTAAGAATTTATATTGTGAGTATTTTCAATCATAATATGGTTAGACTGCTTGAGTGCTAGAAGTATATTTAAATTACTTATGATAATTTAAATAGAATGAAATGTAATAACGCTTTGGTTAAAAAAGGTTAATTTTTAATTTAAATATCTAGTAAACACAATTAAAAAAAAAAAAAAAATAATATTAACAATATTTCTAAGAAGCATTCATTTAGAAATCCCATCTTTGGATTTCAGATTCATTCTAAAATGAGTTTTTTGCAATGAAATGTTTTATTGACTACTTTTTTTAACATTCTTCAAAGTTTTATGTATGTGAAAATAAGGGATTTCTAAATTTTTATTATAAATATTTTCAATCATAATATGGTTAAACCGCTTGAGACAATTGGTATTATTCTAAAACTCTGACAATATCAACTTAAGACAAATAATTGTATAACAATCGTTTTTTGATTTCATTTTCTACTACATATTTTTCTTCATTCACATAATTGGGATTAAACTCTTAAAAATATAGCTTTTATATATAAAACTCATAAAACAATTTCTATGATCGTATCAATCCGCTCTCATTTAGGTATTATAATTTCTTTGTTTTTCTCTTCTTGAAATGAACATTAATAAATGATTTATGCGAGTTTAAGGCATTTTTATGGGATCTATATTTTATATTCTATAAGCATCACAGACCGAGTAATGATAATTATAGATTTTAATGCGGAATCCCCGCAATCCCAGGATATATTTTCCCGCTTTCCTGGGAAATCGGAAAGTATGGGAAATTATTTCCAATTATATACTATTATTTACAAACCTTTTGGTGTTAAATTTTATAGGTTTCCAAAGATATATAATTTTTTTTTGAGGTATATTCGTTTCTCTTAACCAAAAGCAATGTTGTGTTATTACAATAACTCGCGATATAACGGTAAAGAAATATTTACAATCAGAACATATTGGTGATCATTTCAGTGGAATATTTCTATAAACGCGTATATAGGAAAATACCATAAAAATGGCATTAAACTACTAAAATTAAAATGAAAAAAATTCAATGTACATTTTAATTTGTTTTGTTATTAATTTTTTAAG
This sequence comes from Protocalliphora azurea, assembly GCA_932274085.1. Classification (NCBI taxonomy): domain Eukaryota; kingdom Metazoa; phylum Arthropoda; class Insecta; order Diptera; family Calliphoridae; genus Protocalliphora; species Protocalliphora azurea. Next base: position 4,897,791 of record OW026521.1, on the reverse strand, counting down.
TGGTCAATAAATAATTTAAAAAATTAATTTGTAGCACCTTAATTATTTTTTAACCCCATTTTTGGTAAGTTGATTAAAAAAATTTGATGTGCGTTTACAGGAATATGCACCAGTGTATATTGCCAATAAAATTATTTTTTTACTAAAGAACCAGACTACATCTATAAAGAGAAAACTTTTACAAGATCAGCGCGTAACAACTTAATTGTGCCTATATTCTATATTGTAGACTTTGGAACTCCTTGCCATGTTATTCATATCAAATGCAACATCATTTAAGAATAAACTTTTTAATTAGTTTCAAACATAATTGTATTTATTGTTATTAAAATATCATGTTTATCAAATCTTTGTAATTCTTCATTTATAATGACTATATAAAAACTATAAGTTAATGTTACAACATTAGGATTATCGATAAAATAAATAAAAAAAAAAAAAAACGACTTAAATGATCTGTGAATGATTTTGGCAAATATGATAGTTTGATCGCTTTTTATGAAAAAAGTACAAGTAATTTTTAATTTTCTTCAAAATGTAGCTTGTACTTAAATAATAAATAGCAATTTACTACTGGTTTTAATGAGAATATCATAAGTTTTGATTTGTTTTCGCTCTTTAATATTTTTTTTTTTTTTTAATGAAATGACTCAATAACAAACAACAATTAACTTCCGAAAAGAAATGAAATAAAGAATCAGGCAAAAAAATAATTTATTTTACAGCTTTAATGATACGACTAATGTATAAATATGATGTATATACGTATATAAAAAATGTCCTTTTTAGGGCCTTTAATTATGAATAGTTTTAAATTTATCAAAGCTTTGTCGAAAAATTTCCATACAAATTTTAAGAATAAAACTTAAATAAATTTAAAAAGTTCTATTATGAATAAGATAACTAACAAATTTGTATGTAGCGGGGTTGCATTTAATTGATTTGAATTTTGAGCGGGAAATGCACTATTAAACTACAAACAATATTGAATTACTAAGCTTTTATGATTATTAACTTTTATAACTACGTATTAGATTACTAATATAAGTATGTATGTATCTATGTATGTAGTAAGTAGTTATAATAAATATATGTATTTCTAAAATGAATTTAAATTATTGGGTGATAGTAGTGATGGTGGTTGATTGTTTGGCAGTTGGTGGTCTACTTTTAGGGTAGATTTTTCTAGATTACTTATTCATTAATTGTTTGAGGCGTAAAGTAATTTGAAAGAATTTAATTTGTTTGAATGTTTTTTTTTTTCATTTTCAAAATTGCTTACCACACATAATTAAAATTGGTTTGAGTATGTCTTTTAATTAATTTCTGTTTTTAGTTTTAGTATTTCAAAACAAAATAAAAATTTTGTTTGAATGAATTTTGGAAGATCGATCGGTTTTCATGATTTGTTTGATCATTTAATTTGTGTACGTAATCTTCGTATGAGTTTTTGTGTTTTAATTTTAGGTCTTCTCGTGGTGCTAGATAATAAATATAATGATTCATATTGTTGGTTGGGTGGTGGTGGTGGATTTGGTGATGGTGATTGTGTAGTTGTTGATGCATGTTGATGAGAATTATATTGTTGCAATGTCGTTGTTGCTAAATCCTGTTGATGTTGTTGTTGCTGTTGATGTCTGATAGTAGTTAAACGTTGTTGTGTATTATCACCAATATAATTTGTAACATATAGAGGCGTTTGTGGCCGTGTTGTTGGTGGTGTTACCAATAATATTGATTCATTTATGTTATTATTGTTTTGTTTATTATTAATATTATTATTACTACTACTACGGGATGCTGTTGTTTTGAAGGATTTATTATTGTAATAAGGATTATTTGTATTTAAACTACTACTACTACTATATGCATCACTATCATCTTCGTTTTTAGAAGGATTTGCTGGCGTACGTTTTAGAAATTGTGCCTCAAATGTTGTTATAGATTTGTCTTCCTCATCATTATAATTTTGTTGATGCTGCTGTTGCAGATTTTTATCTTCATTGGTTTTATTGTTTTTTAATTTAGATTTATTTTCAGCTGTTCTAGTAAGCTCAGCAGTAGCCGTTGTAGTTGGCTTTTGATTGCTGTTATTTTGATTTTGAATTTTCTTAAAATAATTTTCAAAAAATGTAGGCGTCGCAAAGCTACTACGACTTGTTGAACTAGATGTGGATTTACTGCCATAGCGAGGTGTAGCTGTGGCTAAATATGTAGTAGTTAAGGGCATGGCAGTGGTGGGCAATTGCTGCTGTTGTAGTTGCAAAGTTTTTGTTGTTAGGGGTATGGACAACTTACGTTTTAGTTTTTCTATAGTTTCATTGCTCTCATCATTATCTTCACCACCGTTGCCCTCATTATTGATTGCATCACCATCGTCCTCTTCATCATCATGCTCGTCCTCATGACCATTGTCCTCATTTGTTGCTGACGCTGTGGCACTGGCGGCATTTTGTAGACTGTTACTATAAGGTTTAGAAGGCAAAATTGTTTGTCTATTGTAATTTGGTTTGTTATTATTTAAATAGCGATTATTATTTCTACTACTATTATTATTATTACTATTATTTTCTTGCAATAATTTTAAATAGTATTGAAATTGTTTGCGTAAACTTTTTAAGAGTGTAGAAGTAATTGTGGTAGTGGTGGTGGTAGTTTTTGATGTTGTAGTTGTGTCTAGAGTGTTGTGTGGTGTTTGATATTGTTGTGTTGTAGTTGCAGTAAATTTTTTGTTATTTGAATTATTATTATTATTATGATTTCGTGTACTTTCACTGCTACTGCTTATGCTAGATTTAGTACTTGTCTTGACCACCACATAACCCTGACCCTTGTTGCCATGAAGCTGTACCTGTTCGGGTATTGGTTGGTGGTGTTCATAACCCATTAAAGGCTTTCTTGTTGTAGTTTGTAAATTTTGCCACAATTGTGCCAAATACTGATAGGTATTTAAATTGAAAAAATTTGTATTTTGTGTGTGATTTGTTTTGTATTTAATTGAATTTAAAGAAGTTTCATGTTTATCTTTAGTTTTAAGCATGGTTTCATCCACATTATTATCATTGCGTAAATCAATATGATTATTGTTATTATTTTTATCAATAGAAGTGTGTTCTTTTTTATTAAACTCGTTAAAAGTCTCGGTTAAATATTGTTCATCATCATCATTAGCGTTAGAATTAGTAGAGGCTTGATTATCACTATAATTGCTATCATCTTCCCCATTATTATCATTATCTTCATCTTCTTCTCCCCCTTCCTCTTCTTCACTACTATATTCTTCTCCATCATCATCTTCATCCTCTTCCTTATCTTCGTCCTCATCTTCCTTTGATTTATTTTCATAATCAACACCAATAGCCTCATTGGATCTTTATTAGAATTTTAAAAAGGTTTTTCATTTGTTTCAATGTGTGTTGTTTGTTCAATGTTTGTGGTTTTGTAGTATTGATTGTGTTTTTGGTATTGGTTGTAAAGCAATAAGTCAGTGTGTAGATTTGTTTTTAACGAAATGTTTTGTTTTTTTTTATTGGTTTTGGATTTTTGGTTTTTGATAGTTACAGGAAAATGTGTAGAGTTTAAAAGTGTTGAAAGAGGTAGAAGTGTAAAAGATAAAAAAAGTAAATTGTTTATATTAAAAAATTTTATTCTTTGGCAATTATCATAGGCATAACGTAAGAAATAGTACAACATATGTAATTGTTTTTGTAAAAGTGCTTATAACTTTTGTTTTAGTGCTTTATTTTTTAATTTCGTGTTTCTTACTTCAGCCAATTCCTTTTATATAATCTTCTTCCCAATTATTTAATATTAAGGTAAAAAAAAATTTGATTTTTTTTGTAATTTTAAGCATATTACTTACTTGTATCCTAAGCGATATTGATGACCATAATTTGGTATAACATTTGAGGGTAAAGGTGTACACCGTCCATCCAAACAATGCTGAAAATATTAATTAAACATCAATTCAACTATGCAACGAAAGAAAAAAAAAATTTTTATACTTACCAAACCATTACCGCAAGATGAACCTTCTGCTGCTGGTCTATAGGCTACACAATAACCTGTTTGTGCATCAAAACAGAACAATTGCGCACACACTCTTTCGTCTTTAAAGCAGGCATAAGTACCACGATCTCTCCGACATTGAGCATCTAATGACAGCAGTGTACCAGGCAGTGAACGACCCAAAGCACTATCTTCATGGGGAGCATTATGCAAACATGTTGCTGTGTCTCCACTGTTGTAGGAAAAAGAAATGTAGATAATTTTATTAGGGATTTACGAATTTTTTAAATGTTTTAATTGAAACAAACAATCTAATTTTCTTAAGAAATAATAAGTACAAAATAAGAATATTTTTGTTTTCTGCCACTCTCAGTCAAATCTCAGTCATTGAGTTCTAAGCCTTTAAATCTTTTTTTTTTTTTTAATTGATTCTACTATAGTTTTTAAGATCAACCATTGATCAACCAAAAATTGAAGTTGCATAACATATTACAACATATCTCGAGAACAAATTGTATTATTTGAACTAATAAAATACCAAAAATTTAAGACGATTTTAATCACAATTAAGAAATGCAATCTCATTAAAAAAACAATTTTCCTATTCTTGTTGAAGTGTTTTTTTTTTTTAATAATTTTTAATTAATTCATCGATTTTTATAAAATATAGATTTTTTTATAACAACATCAACTTTTATGATAAGGGAGAATTTTTTTTGTCATTTTCGATTTTAAATTACAACTTTTTCATATCTTTCTGATAATTTATGGGTTTAATACCGAAACCACTTCTCGTCTTTTGAGGCCAGAAACGAATCAAGCGAATTTTTGATACCTCGTTCTGATGTGAAGTGTATTTCAGCTAGGACATCCTGAATCGAATGTAACAAATAGTAGCCAGAAGGAGTAATGTTTGGGCTATACAGTGAGTTGGGCAAACCTTTCTATCTACTATTTTCCAAATAGTTTTTAACTGGGCTCGTATCTGGTTGCATATTCTGACCGTTTTTCGTTCAATACTCTCTTCAAACGGATCAATTGTTCCGTTAGCGTTTCACGCAGCCTGATTGGCCGGGCTGCCTGTTATATTGCACTTTTTCTTAAAAAAATAAAACTTTTCAGAAATGCTACTTTCTTGGTACGAAACTCTCCATATTCAATGTTTCAATGTGTTGTTTACGTATCAAAAGAATGACACATACTGGACAATAAAGCTTTTGAGACATTACTTTCGCTCGATATAGTTGTAAAAATGAATCACTTTGAAAAAATACTATTAACCCAAAGTAGTGTAAAATGATGGAAATTAATACATAAGTTTTGTAAGAAATTTTATTTTTTTGGCACAATTTTTTTAACATCTCCAAAACTTACAAACAATTTAAAAAAGTGATGTGGGTATAACTTGAGACAAGTAATGTTAAAGTGTGTTTTTCATCGAAGCACGCACATTTTCAAATTAAAATCAATCAAATCAAGTACTTCATATTAGTATCTTATAGATTTTAAAAAAAGTCATACTAAATTTTACAATATATAAGAACTTGATTTGGATATTCTATGATCGCATCTCATTCGATGGCAATTGTATTTCTTATCCCCTCCCTCCCCCCTACCAAAAAAAAAAAAAAGTTTTTGTTTTTTAAATTTATTTGGTTTTTCTGTCAAACTGAATGAAATAGAATGACATTGGATCAGATGACCCCAACAGGTTCTATTCCGAATGACCTACAATATATTTATTGTATAGGAAAAAAAAAAAAAAAAAACGATGGGGAACTGATTCATGACAATAAAACGAACTGACGAGCCTTTTTTAGTGTTAGTTAATATTTTTTTTTACTTACTTTAAGAAATGATGAAAACTTTGCACTGTACAGGGTGACCAACGGAAACCTCTTTCTGTGTGTCTCAAATCGGACATTATATAACCATCTTCCCAACGGCAACGTTGTGCTCCAGGTCCACCCAAATAACTAGGTGGTGGTGAACCATCATGAACAGCACCAAGTCTGACCAATAAATAAATTAATAAATATTTTATTTAATGCGGATGTTCATAAATTTCAATAAAAAATAAAAAAAGAGAAACGATATAAAACAAGTTTAGTCTCTTGTAAAGTTTCAGTATTTTTTAACGGAAATTTCAATATTCAATTAACAACTACTTTGTTTTTATAAGATATTGTAATTGTATACATATGTACATTGAAATTATTTTTAGTTAACAAATAAATTTGCTTACAAATGGCCCACTTCATGAGCAGCAACAATGATGCCACTGAAACCACCAGTATCCTCAATGATAGCAACACTGTTGACTTTTTCCAAACGTTTGTTCACCACACAAGCGCCACCAACATAGGCAAATCCTGATTTTCAATGGATTTTTATTTTTTTATTTTAAAATTTGACGAAGGAAAAATAAAAATAAAAAAGTTTCAAATATTAATAAAGACAAACAACAAAAAAGAGGAAGTTGTTGTTAAGTAATTTATTAAAACTAGTTGTTGAAAAAGAAATAATTAAACCACAAAATGTTTTAACACATTTTTTTTTTAATTTTTTTGAAATTTCTTTTACCAGCAATTAGTTTCAAATTTAAATTGTTAATAACTATTAAATAGTTGTATAAATAAAGCAATTTTAAGTGTTTAATAAAACGTGATGAATTTATTAAGTGTTATTTAAAGCTATATAAGTGTATGTATGTTAAAGTGTGGTGAATTAAGGTGAATTTTGAAATTAAATAATTATTTTTCTTTATAATAAATATAAGTACACCAAACCTATATTTTATATTAATGTAGATACTATGCATATAAAAATGTCTAATTAGAAAAAAAACATGCATTTTGCTAAATGTAATCGACTATTTAGAAAGAATTTGTCAAGCATTTCAAAATAGTAAAGATATTTTTTCAAAAACTTTCCTTACTAAGCATTAGTAGATATCAGTTTGGAAAAAAAAATTTTATGATTTACAGAGTGGGCCAAAAGTAACCATGGAGTTTAAAAAATTTAATAACTTTTTCGTTGCATTTTAAAAAAAGATTTACTGTTATTCCTATAAAGGTGTAATTGGTACAAGAATTATCGGCAACTTCTAAATTTTGCAGTAAAATTTCAACAAATCTTATTATGAGTAATGAAGATAATTTTCATTTGAGTTGCTTTGTTAATAAGCAGAACTGTAGGTTCTGGGGTTCTGCAAATCCAAAAGTCATTCACCAACGACAATTGCACCTCGATAGGTGTACAGTATGGTGTGGCATTACATCTGAAAATATCATTGGGCTTTACTTCGAAAATAAAGATGGAAGTGCTGTAATCTTAAATGGAGAGCGGTATCGGTTTATGATAGAACATTTTTTTACTCCTGCTCAGAAAGATGAAACCACTGCCCGAGACACAATGGCACTTTTAAATAAAGTTTTTGGAGAGCGAATAATTTCCAGAAATTTGGAAATTAATTGGCCAGCGAATTCGTCAGATTTGTCAGCACCCGACAATTTTGTTTGGGGTTATTTGAAGGAGCGAATATAAGTAAACAAGCCCGAGACAATCCTTGAACTAAAAGCCAACATTGTTGCAGAAATTTTAATGCTACAGCCACAAATTTTAAAAGATATTATGGAAAATGTTCTAAAACGAGCTCATCATTGCGAAGCTGAAAACGGGGTCATTTAAGAGATATTATTTTCCATATTTAATGTAAAAAATTTCCATTTTGTATATTTTATAATCTGAAAAAAAAAAAATAATAAAAAAATGTATAAATGAAAAAATTATTAAATTTTTAAACCACACATAGTGACTTTTGGCCCACCCTGTACAAACATTAAACATTCCATATATGTATAAATTTTTGCTAGAGAAACACAAATCATGACGGAAAAATTCTAAAAGACGAAAAAACGTAGAAGAGAACACTTACAAAATATTAATTATGACAATAGAATTTCATTCAGAGGTTATTTTACACTTAAAAAATGGCGGAAATATTTTTTCTTCATTCGATTATTTACACATAAATAAGAAAAACACTAAAATTTAAAACTTTTTACAATAGATTTTGATGATTATTTTATTTGCTATACACGTGCTTATCGCTTTGTTTTCCTTTAGGGGGAAAAACAAACGCTTTTGAAAGAAGTTTAAAAAATTATTACAACAGATCGTGCTAATATTTTTAAAAAGTAAATATTTCTATGATTCATTTCAGCTGCGATTATTACCTGCTGTACCACGATTACATTCTCCATATGCGGAGGTACGTCTGCACATATCAAGTCTAAATTAAGAAGTTTACACAAAATGTAAGTGAAAATAATTCATATCATATATATTTTTTTATTTAATAAAACATTTTGGAAAAGTAAATAGAAATAGAAAAAAAAAAGAATGGAAATGAAAAGGTAATAGTAAAGAGAGAAATTATAGAAATAGAGAAAATGAAAGAGGCATTTAAAGACAAGGTATGCCGGTGTTTCGAAATGTGTAGATTATTTTAAAATCCTAGTTTAATCCTATTCTACAACCATATAATTTAATATTAAATATAATTTATCAATACCATAAAGTGCTTCAGTTCTTTGGTAAATTGTCTAAAGTACAATTTATTTTATTTAATTGAGTCGTCATTTAAATAACAGTAAAAGTTGTTAATGGAAAAGTTATTAATGTATCCTAAATTTTACAAATGCTAACGAATTTAAGACGTTTTGGGTATAAAAATCTTCTACTGAGATATTTGTATGGGAGATATGCGAAATCATAGATCTATCATCAGGAATTTTAATAGAATAGGATAAATTTTAAAGGTCGCAAGACTTCATGTTCTTTATCAGTATTTAACACATCATGCTGCTTCTTTTGTATCTGCATATATCGCTTCATCCCTCCACAGTGCAACAAGGAAAGAAAAAAAAAAATAGCCTCAATAACTCCTACGCAAAGTGAAAGTTTACTAGCAGGCTAACAAAACTCCAAAGGATTTTTCAAAGTCTATTTTGAAGTCTATTTTGGAATTAATCGAAAGCTTACAAGATAGGAGGAAGGTGTTTATCGGTGACATCAGGTTATCCAATTCTATAGATTAATTTGAACACCGCCGCAATGTGGTATGTGTTTTACTGATCTTTTCGATATTTAGCCGAGTCATTCATGTATATAAATAAAGAATAAAGTCCTTGAAAAAATTGTTTCTGTCATTCCTCCCACCCTCCTTTTATAACCTACTTCTTTAAGTATACATTACTTGAGTAGGGATTTATCAATTGATGGCTGGTTCAATAACAATAAAATATTTGTACTTCCCAAATAATTTTACTTTCACCCTTTATAGTAAAATATATTTCTTATATGATCGTAACTAACCGACTATATATAGTACTCTTAACTCCATAGGAAACCATTGTTAAAAAAAGCTGTTTACATTTAATTAAATAATTGTTTTTAGTAATTAGTTCTCATATACTAACTGTGTGAGTAAGTAGATATTATTAGTTTAATTTTTGTGCCTTAAAATATATCGTCACCTAAAATGCAAAAGGTCACAATTTTCTTTAAATGCAGCTAATTTTACGGCTCTTTCGTTTATGATGTTGATGTTACGTCCTTTTGACTTTTATTATTTATTAATATTGATGTAATTCTTAAAGAACATTAGATTTTTGAGTGATTACGGTCTTTTACATTTTAAGTGATGATATGTAATTAATTTATTTAGTTGCTTGTAATGTGTATATTGTTTAATATTGTGTCTTTATGTTTAAAATGTTATTTTGGCTACTTAAAAATATTGTTTGGTGTCATACGTTATAGTGCATTATATATATATAAAAAAAAAAAAAACACAACTACAATATGTATTAATTCAAAAAAGTAACTGTTGAAATATTTTACCCGCTGTGCCTTTGGTACAACGACCTCCTTTACGCCTTCGACACATATCATACCTAAAGTTTTATATACAGGAAAGTAGTAGGGATTTAAAAAAATTTAAATATACATTAAAGAAAAAATGATTTAAAGAAGATTAAATCATTTAAAGAATATTTTTTTTTATAGACAGAAAAATAGAAGAAAAAGAAAAATAAAATTTTTGCGTTTTTTTTAATTCCTTGGTAGTGCATTCCTTGGTTGCCACTGAATGCTTTTTATTGAGATATCATTATGTCAACTTACTTTGTTATGGCTACGGCTATATCATAGACGGGTAATCTTCTCTCACGGAATAAATATTTACCCATATCAGTTAGAGCGGCGGCCGAATCAATAGCATCTCTACCAACACGATTTCTTTCCAAGTAAGGTGTAGCATCACGTCCCTTCAAGCAGAAAAAAGAAAACAATGAAAAACATAATTATATTTAGCATTTAAATGTTGCTTATTTGAATTAACAATAAGATATAATATTTTTTTCTTTGTATAAAAACCATCCTTAGTAATTTAACTTAACCTTTTTAGCTAGATAATCTATATTGAGGTTATTTGGTTTCCAATTCAATTGTAAATCTTCTTCACTAAAGTATGACAATAAAATGATTTTTATAAAGCAGAGTCTTAGAAACAACTGGGTGTATAAAAGTTTAGCAGATATTCATAATTTTTGCTTTTAATGCCTTAAAATTAGTTTTACTTTTTTTTTTTTACAGTAATAAATTTACTGACTAACTAAGCGTTGCTAAATTCCATTTACTGTTTTGATTTCAAAAACAAATTTCGGATACTTAATTATTTCTGTCATACAAATCTTCTTAACAATTAAACTATGAAATTGTCGCAAAATTGTAAAATTATTTTCAGTTAGCCCCTTTTTTTAATTTTATGTCACGCCTTTAAAGCTGCACTCTTTTAGCAGATGTTGTCATCTAATTCGTACAACAATAAAATACAATTTAATGTTTACAAGTGGCTGCAACCGTGTAAATTAAACCTCTTTCATGGATTTTAATGTGTAAAATAAACCGTCTGTAAAAACGTGATTCAATTGACATTTGGAAAAAACCCATTGGCAGTTGTTTTGGCTTTGGTTTAATTGTTTATTATAAAGAAGAATATGTATATGACTGGTGTATTCTTTAATGTTTTTTTTTTTTAATTGATAACTAATTTCAATGTGCAAAATGTTTTTGGAATGTTAATTCTTTTTAAAACATATTCATAACAACAGTGTAACGATAAATATTTCAAACTGGTGTCATAATCAAGTAAAGAAGTAAAGTATTCTATCAAGAGTTTTTTTTTCAGACTCTGGGCATGAAGAAATTATAATTTGTTTAGATGTGGCTTTAGTTTTTTGCTTTTAAGCATAACAAAGTGTATTGAGGAGCCTTGATCTTTCTTTGACTTCTCAGCTTTGTTATTCACTTTTTTGTAGCTTTGATTGACTAAAGCTAAGGCATAGCTTTAACATGGCTCATATTTGGTTTGAAGAAATGAACACAACGTGCCATTATGCGGAGGAACATGTTTGACATAGCTCTTAGGAGCTTCTTTACTTTTTGGGATTGGAATTCATTCTTGTTATATTTTGTTTTCTGAACTAAGTTTCATCTCATTCTTTAGGTCCTTGATAAGCATTTTTATTACCCTAAAATGTAATACTTTTGTCAAAAATTTACTCAATCAACATTTTTAAGTAAGTTAAAAAAATAAAAAAAAGAAAATAAAATTTTATTTTGTACATTTGTACCAAAACTACTAGATCTTATAAATGGATCGATATTGTTATACCATATAATAGGTGATAGAGGATTAAGAAGAAATCTTTAGCTAGGTTCGTCTGTGATAAGCATTCTTACGCCCAAATTACTGACCCAAACTTTGCTATTTAAACTTTTATTGGGGTTTAATTGAAAATTTGAACAATTGTTATTAAATTAATGTTTTTAAAGGGCAAAAGAGTGCTTCTTTAAAAATGTAGGAACGCCAAACATTTCCCATATTAATTGGGAAACAGTAAGTATGTTATTTTAAATACATTGGTTAAGAGAGGCACTTATTATTCCTATAATATAGTAAGAGCTTCACTCGATAAAACCTTGGAGATTGGATCATCTGCTAATTAATAGTTTATTGATTTATAAATTGCGATTGAAGAGAAAAATAAATGCAGGGCTCTAAAGATCAGCCAACATAGAATACAACTCCTAAACAATGAGTAAATACAATTTATGATTCTTTTTTTCGTACTTCTTCAATTTAAAGATACCGTAGTTTTTTTTCTTAAACATTTTAAAAATATTACTTATTAAGAAAAGTTTCATTAAAAATAAATCTTTGATTTGATGAAAAAGTTTTATACATGTCTGGGTAAAAATTTATTTATTACTCGGGAATTTAAATGTCATTTGAATTAATGATGATACAGAGTATATCATTTTCCTATGTACCACGTATTCAAGAGGCTTTCTAGTACCCTTTTTGATATTTTAATTCACTATTCTTTCATTTTCTTATGAAAATACTAATACAAATTACCTGCTCTAATAATATAACTTCTAAATATACAAACTCCACGTTTCAATACGATTTCATAGGTTTTGGTTACATGATCGGCTGCCACAAATCTAGTGTTCTCGGAGTACTTTAAGCTCTTACTTACAAGCAAAAGTTTAAACAGAATTCTAACACATGAAAGACATGTCATGAAAGAAACATAACCTTCAACACTACAATGGTCAAAACTGCTATTTCTGTGGTTCACGTTGAAACCAACCAGTGCTTCTGACAAACCTTCAGATCACGCCCCTAAGTCGGTACAGATCATGAAATTGTAGCATACCAAAAAGTCTGTGCTCTTTTAGGGTTGGACAGTAGCAGTAGCATGCCATCGAAATAACTACAGTAGGGTAATTCTAAAAAATTTGGACTCAGCTCGGATTTTGACCATTTCCGATTTTGATGCGTTTCATATGGCGTATTAACCTGCACCATATCTCTAACGAGTCATATTCTATGGACCTCTAAAGTTGGACACTTCAAGCTTTTTTTTTTTGTCAAAAATTAGCAAGATTTAGCTTAAATAACTTTTTGCATTATCATATTTCAACAAACTTGGTATCATTAGAAAGGACTGACACTTTTTTATCATAAAGTCATAACAACTAAATATCTTCCTGCCGCAAGGATCCCTAAAATGAAAAAAAATCCTTTACTTTTGAATATCCTGAAAAAAGGATCTTCTAATTTTTATTATTTTTTCACACGATGTTTACAATAAATTTGTCGTTATAAAGTAAAACTTTCAAAATGGAATCAGAGGTTACAGCAATATTTTTTTTTTGCTGACTAACACATTTTTTATTATATATTAAGTGGTTCTTAGGCATACTTAATCAAATTTTAATTAATAGATTATTAAAAAAAGTCGTATTTATAGCGCATTCCTGATCTCCAGAAAATAATTTAATATTATTTTAGAAGTTTCAGGAACACATTAACAAATCCTTAACCCACTGTAACCCACTTTACAAAATTCGCCGAATTATTTGTAACGATTTTAAATATAATTTACTCAAATTTGATACATGGGGTTAGAAAGGTAAAATCTACTGAAATTGATCATAATCGTTACATTATTTCACCTATACCCCATACAATTTTTTTGCTCGGAATATAGGTTTAATGCATATATGAAATGTGTCGTATTTATGCAATTTCAACATACATAAGCTTTGTATATGTGTAGACCGTTGTACCAAAGTTTATAAAAATCGGTCCGTAATTGATCTTATTTTTCATGTAGGCTCCGCTGCCTAAAAATTACTTAAAAGCGAATAGATAAATCCCACATTAATGTTAAGATCAATACAAAATTTTATATATATTTGAGTTGTATATACGTATAAATCATCAATATCGAAATAAAATTTAACATAACTAAGTTTTGTACAAGTACAGATCGCTCCACTAAATTCCATAGTAATCGATCCATAACTAACCATAGTTCCCATATAATTCACATTCACGAAAAATACTTAAACGTGCATAAGTATCACAGAAATGCAAATATTGAAATATAATTTTACATAAATAATTTCTATATTCGCATTAATTACTATAATAAATTTCATAAAGTTCGTTCCACAATTTTTTATAAGTATTATATAAGGCCTTTTCCCGATAATCATTTTAGTGCCTTTACACTAGCATGTAGGGTATTATGTGGTCGATCTTGACCAACACTGCTTTTTTTAATCCCTATGATACTAAATTTAAAATAAAAGTATCAAAAAACTTAAAAAAAGATATTAATTTATTACTAAAATTGTACTAACTGCTATAGACAAACTGTTATAACTTCTGATCCCATTTTGAAATTTTTTGCACCATAACGACAAATTGATAGTAAACATGTCAAAAAATAATGAAAATTAAAAGACCTTTTTTCAGGACATGCTAGGATAAAGGATATTTTTAATTTTAGAGGTTTTTATAAAATCGGATAATGCTTGTAATAGTTATTTAACCTTAAACTTTATTAATTTTTGACAAAAATGCTGGAGGTGCCTTACTTTAGAGGTCCATAAAACATGAACCGTAAACGACATGGAACTGATTCATACGCGATAAAATGCACGTTGACTAGTTTAATAAATACCGCAAATTAAAAAAAATCAAATTTATAAAATTTTTAAAATTGTAATTTTTTGGAATTACCCAGTAGCAGCTATAAAGCCATGTTCAGACCGGCGCGAAATTAGGAATGAAATCTAGAGTGTTCATACTGGCTAGATGACATTTGATGTAATTTCGTGAACAGCTGATACTTATTGTTTACATTTTAAATTGTTATAGGGGTAAATAAAGTATTTTGAATTGGAAACAAATAAGAAACAATTACTTACTAAATTGGAAATTATTAATTTGCAACAAATAAAAATGTAAAAAGGATAGGTTTCATTTTGCAAAATCACTTTAATAATTAATTTTAAGATTTGTGTTTAAATTTAAGATCAGCTGTGAATTGTTTTTTTCTTCTCACGGTTGAAATATACACTACATGGTTGAAAAAAAGTATTTTTTCCAAACATGTACAGAGTTGCACGGAAATGGGTATCGTAATTTCAATGTAATTTCGCCGAAATTACTCAAAATTATGTAATTTCGCAAGTGTCATAATGTATTTGAAATTAAGTAATTTCAACTTGATCTTGGCCGAAATCACGAAAGTACGTAATTTCGCGTCGGTCTGAATGCCCTATTACACAGGTCCTATGGGTTACCATTGTAATAGTATATTTATAAGAAGTTCTACTATAGTAGACCTAGTGGTATTAGATAAAGAAAGACAGAAATTATTCTCAGAACGTAGTTTAGCCTCCCAGCAGTGATGTTGTTGTAAGACATGTATCAAATTTTGGTGTATGTAGTTAATGCGATTAACACGAACTGACAGGTCTCTGAACGATAATTTTGGTCCCAGGACACAGTGACATAGAGGCTTACAGTTTAGCAGAAGTTACTATCACACATATCCTCTCGGATAAGAAGAATGTAGGTAAGACCAATGGCGTCGGGCAAGCTACATGTTAGAGAATTGATTTTTTGAGTGTCAGCCATCGTTGGAGAAGTTTGAACACTTGTCAAGTTGCCAGAAGTCTCTGGTCAGAGCTCATTTCAAACTTATTGGTAGGCATAATCTCAGATCTTCAGGATCTACTACGACGAGGAGGAGCCTACCACTCACCTTCTTTGCTCATGGCCGAGAGACATGAGCTCTGTCTGAGAGAAGGAGACGTTTCGTAGAGGAATCTTTCGTTGATGGTATTGACGATCTGGGTAGTCTGGATGTTAAGCGGATCTGTGACTTAATTATAAGTTCAAGATGGTTCTTGGCATAGACTTGGGGTTTACTAGGTATGTACTTACGTTACCACAAAGGGACCAATTGTAGGCCTAAATAAATTTGCTCTTCTGTCCAATGCTCGTTATGACCTAAACTAATCTAATGCTATTATTTTCCACTTTGTTTGGTTTACAGATTTTAAACATTCAGGCTGCCTATTTTACCAAATACTGCTCTAATCTAAAATTACCAAAGACACTAATACACTTCTTCAAGACGGATTTTAGGATTTAGAGTTTGCGACTGCTTTGTGATAAGAGAATAGAGACTCGTCGAAATGTTTAATAACAATATGTCATGTCTAGAAAACATGACATATAATCCCAAATGACTTCCAAGATGAAAAAAGTATGCTATTTAGTTCGAAGTGAAGTTTATTTGGATATTGCCAAATATTCGTGTTTCCCATTGATCAATTCTAATGTGGTAAATCTCTATTAAGGCTGGTTTTTAGACTAGTGTTGTCTAAGATTTTTAATATATACTATGCAGAATTTTACGGAAGTAACTGAAGAAGTAGCTCTAACGTGTTCAAAAGCATCATATAAGTTATTGATCTAAATACAAAAAAGTTCGTTTATTCAATTAAAATGTAATGGGACTATAACAGTCTAAAAATTTTTTAATATAATATTAATAGGTTTTTGTTTTTGGACTTCTTATGATTTTGATAAATTAAAGGAATCTAAATTGAATTTACCTGGTTTGAGGGTGTAAAAAATGCTAAATTTTAAATGATTTTATCTATAGCTTTGAACTATATTAACTATATTTATTAGTCTTGTCATAATAACAACTCATAAAAATGTGAACTATTGTTTAATAAAAAAATTACTATGTTCTTTTAACAGTCTAAATACTTTTGCTTCATATTCAACTTAATCTCTTTAACTTGCACTAACTTTATTTTTATCATTTAAATAAATCATTAATATTGAATTTAAATTGAAATCATACTGGTTCAGGCGTTGCCACTTGTTTCATTAGCATTAATTTTAGATTTGTCAATCACACTCACTCTATGCATATTTGTTAAATGTACCGTAATTAGTTAATAAAATTACCGTAACAAGTTCTACTCAAACAAAAACCGTTATTTATAAATGCTAATAAGACTCTAACATGATATTAAAAAAAGCAGTTGTTTAAAAACAGTTATAATGACAGAAAACACGTGAGCGGTAAGATAATTAAATACTTTTAAAAAAATGTATTAATTTTTCAAAATAAAATTTCATTTTTTTTTTTTTTTTTTAATTTAGATGGCAAAAACACCGATTATAAAAATTGTACAAGATTTTATGTTAAGGGAGAACAGACCCTATGGCATTAATGATATATTAGAAAAATGTGGCAAGGATTTGGGTAAAACGGCCATACAAAAGTGAGTTTAGTTGAATAATTTTGAAACTTATGTAGGTATATTTAAGAAGATTTTTCCTAATTTACTTTTAGAGCCTTGGATTCTTTAGTAAGTAAGGAAATATTGATGGAAAAGATCTATAGCAAACACAAAATATATTTTGCTAAGCAAAATGTTAATATTAAAGAGGTAGTTTATCATTATTTTTAAAGATAAAAATTATTTCATGTTTTTTTTTCTTATAGTTAAAAAAAGATGTGCAATCTCTTAAACAGCAACTTAATCAAGCTCAAAATATACTTAAAGCTAAAGAAACACAACTAAATGAATTGGAATTAAAGTTGAAATCTCTTAATAAAATAAAAAGTCTGGCTACTTTAGAGGAGGAACGAGACCAATTACTAGATGATATAAGATTTACTAATGAAAAGTTAAGAACTTTTCAAGCCCATGAAGCAGAAGCTAAGGTTTTCACAATATAACAATTTAAGATTTTTTGTTACTAATATTTTTCATAATTTTAGTTTTCCTCTCAAGATGTTAAGAAAATTGAGTCAAAATATGAAAATGTTGCTTTGGCCTATCGTAAACGAAAACGTATGTGTACCGATATGTTGGATGCTATAATGGAGGGCTATCCTAAAACTAAAAAGGCTTTAATATCGGATATTGGTTTGGAAACGGATGAAGAAGTCGGTTTTAATGTCTCATTAAAACGTTGACATGCTAATATTTTGCTAATCTAAACTAATCTAAATAATCTATGTTATATTTTTTTTCATAAAATATCTACTGGTGAAGTTTGCTTTACTTTGTTTTTTTTTCAAATGTATTTATGAATGTAGGTGACAGTATTTCATTTAATACTTAATAAACACATATGATTTATATAACTACTGCTAAGAACAACATGAGTTTATTGAAGGTGCCAGAGGAAATTTGTTTAGAAATATTAATTTAGAAATTTTTTTGATTACAATTTATTACTATGGAATCAGATCATTGTCCGCCACAAAGGGGGGATTATAAAAATTTGAATTGATTCCCAGGTTTGTTTAGAATTTAAATTGTTATATTGTTATGATTTTTATTGTGAGATTTGTGGGTTAATGTTTACACTCTTTGTTGATGTATTCATGTTGCGTATGTATGTGAAACTGAGTGCTATGGGTGTTGTCCGTCCAATGATCTAGATGTATGTTAAATTCTACTTTTTCAGAAGGTGATTTTGACATTGTAATTAAGATCTTTTCATAATTAATTTATCTACCTTAATCCAAATTCCTTAATCGTTTGCCTCAATCAGATCAAATTTTATAATATCTTAAAGTCAATTAACCAATGTAGATTAAATTTAACGTATCTGATAAAACTTTTGTGTTTTAAAATTGACAGAGTTTCTTATCGACATGTTATTTTCCACAATAGCAGCATTGTGCGTATCATTTAAGATAATTGTTTCTTACTTCCTTGCAAACAGAAGATGTAACCAGGATATATTTATTGGGGAATTATACAAAGATGGTTGTCTATTGATGTTCAAACGTGCTACAAATTAAGGAATTGTGTAGCTGCTGCCTAAAGCCTATCATAATTTTATTTATAATGTGGTCAGGGTACGGATAAAGTTTTCGAAATACACTATTAATTTAAAACTCACTCTTGCGAGAGTTGGGAATATAAAAAATGTAACTTGAATAAATATGTCTATAAAAATCGGTTGTCGAAGGAATTGTATAGCTTCTGCCTAACGCTTATTATGGACACAAAGAAGAACGAAAAACAACAATCGTCTTAGTGCAAATAGCCATGGACTGATCGAGGCCCAACCTTATAGCATGTGGTCAGAGTACTGACTCTGAAACTAATTGTTTATTTAAAACACACTCTTGCTAGAGAATGGAATCTGAATAAATATCTCCATAAGTGAACCTCTTCTAAAGCAATCACAATATTGAAATTATCGGTTAATGTATAAAAATAAACTCTTAAGAGACAGTTTTATTAGAAGCGTCCTAAAAGTAGCACAGGAGAAACCAGGAAGGAATTGTAATTCGTAACTCGTAACGAATAATCAAAATATATATATAAAAAAAATGCAATAAAAATATTCCTGTTTTCTGAACAAAAACAAAATAAAGTGAAAATTTTATATATTTGAAATTAAAGTTTATTTAACTTATTTACTTGCGCTATTTAAAAAGAGATGTATAGAGATATATATAAAAGAGATCTATATATATATATATATATATATATATATAAAAGATATGTATATATATATATATATATATATATATAAAAGATATGTATATATATATATATATATATATATATATATATATATAAAAGATATATATATATATATATATATATATATATAAATTCAGAAAGTATTTATTTGGCATAGTAATGACCTAATTGTTACAACAAAATTATAAATAATGCGTTTTAATACTTCCCTAAATTAAGCGCCATTTTTGACTTTTCTACCCCCAATGTGCGCCATAGGTTGAACATTTTAGCTGGTCACAAATTTAAATATTATCGATAAACCGGTAGTCAGTCCACTTACTTATTGTGTGTTAGTAATGGCAAATCATAAAATGTAAATTATTTATACATTTGCAAAAAGGGAATTGTTGCCAACATTTGTTTTGGCATACTTATGACCCTATAGACACACATTGGCTTATTTGACAAGAAAATAAAAATAGAAAAAAGGCAGCTAAGTGGGTGTATATTTACTATTTTCAGTTCAGTATTTGTTTTATTTTATTTATTTGTCTAAACTACCATCTAGTGTGGGTGGTCATTTCCAAAATGAAAACTAAAGAAAAAATTTAAAAAACAAACATTAAAATTACAAAAAAAAAAAAATGGGATAGAGACAAAAGTATTTAAAAGCGAAAGTCCTAATAATGGTATTTTGAACATAAAAATATTTGTAATTTTGTTTGTTGGCTTTTTTTTTTAATTTTTGGCTAACAGACATGTGACTTAAGCCACTTTAATAAAGTAAAAAGTTAAATGGAAATAAGAATATAAACAAATGCTAATAAATATTCGTCTAAACAAAATTTTCCGCATTAGATATCGTTTACTTAAAAAAAACTAACAATTTTCGAGTCAAAACACAAAAAAAAAAAAACTGATTTAGTTTCTATATTAAAAAAAAAAAAAAAAAAAAAAAAAACAGCACGAATTGACAATTGCTTAATACCTTTTTAATATTTTTTAGGGGGGTTTTCATTGTACATTTTCTCAGCGTGGGCTTTCAGTTCTTAACAACATTTTTAATAAAGAAAAAAATATTATTAAATTTTTGGCTAAACTAACAAAACAAAATTTGATTGCGTAAATTGAACTTTAATTTAATTGACAGTTCATACTATTTGAAAAATAGAATTAAGATTTATGTTTGAGAAAAAAAAAAAAAAAAAAAAAAAATAGCAGAAATATTATACATATTCAATATACATTTTTATTAACAAGACATTAAATTTAAATAAATGTATAAATATTAATAAATTTAAGGAGTTGGCTTTAAACGACAATTAAATACCCTTCATTTTATTTTCCCCATATTTAAGAAATCTTATTAAATTGGCAACTCTATTGTGTATGTTGTTAATGTAACGTTTAGATGATGCACGTCTAATTAGCAACTATATTTAGTAAAGTGAGTGAACATGGCCATCAAATGAATGAATCTTTATTATTAACGCTAATTTAGCAATAGAGATAGACAAAAAATTATTGATTATTGTTTTAAATGACTTTAGTAATATTTGTATATTTTGTTTTGTTAAATAAGACTTTATTGGAAATCTTTAACAATAATTATGAACCAAACTTCAGTCATCAGAATTTTCCAATGAGAATTGATTTAACAGATTGATTTTTAACTTTACATCTGGAAAGCTTTTCTGAAATATTTTTTGAACATATATCCCCTCTAAACTCCTCTCAGTTGTTCAATGTAGATGATAATTCAGATAATGTAAAGGTGTTTTTATTAAGTGGATTGTTAAAGCAATTATTGTATATTAAGAAATATTACGGGGTTTAAAATATTGAGGTAATAGTTCTGCTAATAGAATGCATAGGTATTATTGTTGACCTACTTTAGATACTGTGGCGCGAAAAAGAAGAATATATATATGTAGCTCTTACTGAGTTTAATATACGCGAAATTTTATGAAACTTAAGCTAAAATGTGATACTGTTAAAAGTCTCTTCATGGAATGAATTTCTGTATTGGGAAGTTATTGTGTCACTGAGTCTTATATATGCGTAATTTACGTATTTTATTCACATTTTGTATTTGTATATATTCTGTATTATTCTCCCTCTCTTATATTGTACACAGAAAAATTTTTTAATATTTTGAATTAAAAAAATGTCTATTGCTCTTAAATAATTTATTTTCTATAAAGAAAACTGTAAAAGAATATTAAAACAATATTATTAAAAAAGTACAAAAAGTATATAAAATTTATTAAATAAATATTCTACCATATTTTCTCACAAATTTCCTTCAGTGTTTTTTGAAAGTGATTAGTGATTTTGTTAATCTGTAAGAGCATGTAAGTGTGAAAAACTAAGAGCGCAAATGCACGAGTGCAACAATTTGCATAGCACTGCTTTAAAGGGTTTCGTTTTGATAGGATCTAACCTTCTACTAGAAATTGTGTTGCTGGACTCAATTCCAATATCACCCGTGACCTAATCCTTTATCTGACGTAGTCTACAATGATGCCAGAAAAGCATTCGGCCTCCAGGAATAGGAGCCGCGGCCCTCTGTTGGCCAAAAAATCTGCACGTTAATGCCATAACATATTGTAAAGGTCTACAACTGACATTAATGCTGATATATTATGTGAGATAACGCCGGCAGAATAGAATAATCATTTTCTTTATATTATGTTAAATCTTAAATAAGGGATGCACGTATATTAATAAATTCTATAAGACAAAAAAAAAATGCATATTCTGTTACAAGCCTTTCCTCAAGTAATCTCTAGTGCAAATGAAGGTAGCGTAAATCTTCGCCCATGGCGAAATTAAACAGGTCGCAACAATACACACAACAATATGGCAAATTCATAAATTTTTTATACATGGAGTTTGACGTTTCAGCGGGTAAGCAAAAATTGTGCTTATATAAAGTTTGGCAGTTCTAAGAACTAAAAAAATAATCAACTGGTCAAGTGAGGTCACCTGTTTGAATTCGCCAGTTGCCAGTTGGCTTTGAATTAACTTGAAATTGTTAAGATATTATAGAAGTTGTCAAGTTACAAGTTCAAATGAAATTTGTTAAGTTGGACAAATTGGTAGTTATAAAAAACCTAATTTGATCACGATATGTTATATGATGTAGTAATTTGTTTAATGCCGTGAATAAGCAATATTAATACTGAATTTCTTAAAGCTTTTCCATGATCTAAACGAATATGCTATGTAAACTTTTATTTTCGCCAAAATAAAAGCTATATACTATAAACTATGTACTGACATATTTATATACATACATCTATATGTTTCATAAAAAAAAGTTTTTTGACGAAAGTCGATTGTAGTTTTTTTTTTTTTTTTGGAATGTTTAGTTAGATCACAATTTGAATTTGGCTACCCTACTTGTAATTTTGATAATGCCCATGGCGAAATGAAACTGGTGGCAGCAGTTCTACAAAAGCGGCAATATGGCGAATTAATTAATTTTTTATACATGGAGTTGAACACTTAAGCAGGTAAGCCAAATTTGTGCTTATATGGGGTACTAAAAAAGAGTAGTCGGCTGATTAAGTGAGGTCACCTGTTTGACTTCGCCCTGGTAATTCTCTTGAAAGTTTGAAAGTTTTGCCAAATAAATCAGCAACGGTGTAACCATACGTCTGTTTAAAGGCGTCCGTGAACCAAACATCATCAATATTTTCATGTTAACAAAATGTGGCTGGTATATGTACATTGAATGTTCTATGTACTATTAATGAATGTGCCATTTTCAAATAAGTAATATACTCATATATGCCCTAAAAGGTCCATAGCTCTTAAGTCGGTAATACTTTGTTATTTAGTCACACTTATTATTATTTCGCATGTCCTACTATATGTGCTCCATTTGGTGTCTCTTGAATTACAATTCCTATATAGTGTAATATGTGTACCAAGAACCATTTTTTCATAATGTTACCAAAAATCACATTTTTTTTAAAGCGAAATTATTTAAATACTAATAATATTCCCGGTATAGCACTTTTAGAGGCCCATTTAGAGCTTTTTGGGCTACCATTTCCAGGTACTATATATTGTGGATCTGTTACCATCCTCGTATATTATTTTTCAGAAAGTACCATTATAAATTACTTTGACTTTGGCTTCTCCTTAAAAATAATGTCTAGAAATGTAAAATGATCAGTTCATCGCTCTTCGATAAACCACATAAGTCCAACTTAACAATTCTGGAAACTAAAATATTCCTCGTCCAGTTTTATGTTTTCTACGTAAGGTACAATCATAAGAAGTATTGTCGAAATCTCCTTCGTCATTTTAATAAAATTGTTCACAGAAAAGTTTAACATTTAAGGGGCTTCTGAATCTACTTGCATGTTTATCTATGTATATCCAGTGACCCATTAATACTGCTATCAGCATCGATATATTGATCCGATTTATAACGAATATATCAGTATTTTGATATCTTACATTTTAGAAATTTACCTATTTTAAAATTCAATTCTTTTATAAGAATTAAGGAATGGTTACAGTAATTAAAGTTAGGAATGTTTACAGTAATGTTACAGTAAATAATTTCAAACATTTCCGGGCTTATGAACTTCTATAGATTCATGCCAGTTTTTAAAACTGTAGCGTATTATTCAAGTATTAAATCAAAAAATGTTGAAAAATTATGCGTTTTGTATTCTCGTGATTTAATTTGAGGTAAATAAATCTTTCTGAATACCTAAAATACATTTCGCTTTTAATTAAAATATTAAATATACACACATCGAACAGCCATTTTTTGTTATCATGATTTTTTAACACCACCTTAAGGAAGTTGGCCATTTCAGAGTGTTTTTTGTTTGTTTATGCTTTTTTTAATATTTCATGTTGCTGTTATTTCATTTTACAAATGCGTTGTTTAAGCAATTTGGTGTTAAATTTTTGAAAAATTTTAATATGTTTCATGTTTAGAAAGGAAACCGGTCGTTTGGACGTTTGGTTTAACTTAGTTTTTTTCACCTTTTAAGGAAGGTGTGTAAATTTTATACAAAATTTGTGTTTTTTTTTTAATGTTTAGAAAAATTAGAATTATAAAAAAATCTGTTTTTGAAAAAGAATTACAAAGTAGTTTTTAAATTTTAACTTAATAACCTAGTTTCTTTGTGTAATATTATCGATTATTCTAAGTTTTTTTTTTTTTTTTTTACCAGAAGAAATGACATATTGTTAATTAAAGTTGGCAATGCAATATCAACACCAGGTTTATTTTTATTAGTTGACAATTTATATATGTATAATTAAAAATTCATGTTTTTCCGTTTTTGCTAAGTTAAGTAGATAACATTTACATAAGTCAATTAGGGGTTTTATCATATTAATCTTTTTGTGATTATTTTACAGGTAATAGAATTTGTAAACAGTTCATTTGAACTAGATACTTAATATATATTTGTTATCCTTCATTCAAATAGAATTTGTCAACAATTCATTTGAACTAGATATTTAATGTTTATTTGTTATCCTTCACTTATTTGATAAAAAAAATAAAAATAATTTACCCAGATTTAAATATTTTTAGGCAGGCGTCATGTACCAGCTTTAAAGAACTTTTAATGCACTTAAAGAAATTGCTACCGTAAATTAATTTAGTTGTAATACGAGTACAAGTCTAACACAATTATTATAACAAAAATCTTACCTAATCAATCTTAAAAGCATAACACCATATTAGAAGCATTTCAATAATTTAAAAGAAAAAAAAATAAATACAACAATTATAATTATTTCTTAATGGTTTTATTAACACTTAAAGCTAAAAGATAAAATATAAAGCAAAAAATAATAATAAAACTAGTTTTTGATTTTTAAAGCATTTTGGATCACTTTACCATTCTGAGTAAACTAATCTTAACTAGATCAGACTTTAAACAAAAAAAGTCTCTAAATTAACCAAAGAAAAAAATAATGATATGAAATAAATTTTCTTATAATTAAGGAAATTGTTGTTAAAATTTATAGTTTACCTAATGACCTAGTAATATTACTTAAATTCTTGTTATAAAAGTTATAAAAATACAAGTAAACGTTTCAATAAACCTTGTCTAATTTTTTTTTGTCTGTCATGGTTTATAAATTATTTACTGTTTGGAAAATTATTATTTCATCTTATGTTATGGCTCTCAGCTACAAAAGTTTTCATTGATCGACCTTCAAAACTGATTGTGGTCTTTACATGCAAGTCGTATGACTTTCATGCTTTACTGATTCTCATACATATTTTTTTTGATGACCACGTAATATTAATTGCATAAAGTTTGTTCTTATGTATTAAAAAAATATAAATCACTTTATTTGAAAGGGGAAGTTTTTGATTTGGGGAACTTAGCCATGGTTAATAATTAAAAAAAAAAGATTAATTTAGTTAAATTTTAAAACTAATTTGAAAAATTAGTTAAATCAGAAATTATTACATTTGGAATTTTTGCACTGTTTTAAGATAAATTTGAAAGCAATAGAAAGCTTTGACTTTTATAAGCAGTTTGTTTTATTTTTGGAATTATAAAAAGTTAAGTTAGTGCCCAGACTAGCAAAATTTTGTTCATTAAAAACTTAACATCTTTATCAGGATAAAAATGTGTCTAGTGAAGACAGAATCTGTGAGTGTTATTTCAGAGCCAAGATACAATTGTCAGGGCTCGAGCGCTAATAACTTTGTATTTTCTTGTTGGTACTGTTTATATGATTAATTATGACACATGTTTTCCCTTACAGTTGATAAATATAAACACCCAGTTAAAGCCTTCATGTCTAGGACAAGTATTTCATAACAAACATAATTCATAACATAAAAAATAAAAAAAAAAAAAAACATAAAGTTGGCAGAATGGTTAACAATTTGATGTCTATTATAGTGGAATACGAAAGTCACAATATTTCATACAAAAAGGAACATTTAACAATTTAAATGACGTTTGTTATCAAGAGAAAGTTATCAGAACTTGAGCGCTGACAATCTTGTCATAACGCTGCAAAAGGTTGTCCATCTAGACTCTCTGTAACGAAAATTTACTAGCCGTCGATTTGTTCGCACATTGAACAAATTTTTGTGAGTATATGGATTAGAATCGTGTCAAACAAAAAATTATGATTTGTTCTGCCAATGTTTTTTTTTTTTTATGTACGAACAAAACTATGACTAGTGACGACAGAATATTACACGGAATTTATGCTAAGTTTGACATGTATTTCATTATAAATGGACTGCGACTCTGATTAATGCTGATTGCTTTTATTCTGTAAGGATTTGTGAAATCTTTCTTATAAGTCCAATAAGTTTTAAATGATGAGCGACTTAAAAGAAAATTTTTGCCGCTTTATTGCCAATGTACGGCCCATAATATTGCAAAAAAATGTTCGGAAATCGTACCTCCAAATTGGACTTTATCTTAATCAGATTCCGTGGTCATATGCCTGATATTATATATTCAAATAAAATTACAATAGCTTATCTTTTATGCGTTTTTTTCATACCTATAAAGGAAACACCCTTTACTTGGAAATTCCCGCTCAACACACAACACAATTGATTTAATTGTGTTTACAGTTCACAGAGTAAAAACTGGTAAATTTTTGTTTTGTTCTCTATTAAAGCATTTTTACGTTAATTTTGATATTAAAAAATAAATAAATAAATACTTACTCTTGATATAATAATGCCAGCAATACTGATGCGTATTCTAGGACCCTTGAGCAAGCGATATCTCAAATCAACACCATTCCAAAATGAAATGAAATAACGTTTCACCTAAAATTTCCAAGAAAATAAAAATCAAATTTTAAAAATCTAGAATTTAAAAAAGCGGCATCTATCTTTTAAAAGGACCTAAAATGGTGAAATTATTTAAAATGAATAGCACGTCTTTTAACTAAATATAAAATGACACAAAAACAAAGAAATAAATTAAAATGAATTATTCTTGACGTTAAAATAAAAGCATATTAAGAAAAAAGTGGGAGTTTTATGGTTAACAAAATTGCAAGTCTTAAATTTTATAAAATAAAATTTTGAAATAAATCAAATTGTTAAGCAAGAATAATATAAATAAAAATTCAAAATCACACCTATTTATTTTTTGTTTTTGTTTTTGTTAGAAAAAGAATACAAGGAGTGTCTGTTGGCGAATCAACAATCATGTCATGCCTGAGCTTGATTTGTAGTTTAATTTTAACAATTGCATTTTTGTCAATTACCTGTAAATTATCACCACCATGCAAACGATAACCATCATAGTCGACAATTACCAAAATTTCTGGATATATAATGTAAGGAGCTTGTCTTTTGGCCCGTTTATGTGGAGAAAATTCATTTTCTTCCTTACCATCCTCGGCTTCAAGTAATTCTTCTTCTAATTCGATGTCTGCAAGTGTGGTACGATGAGCGGATCTTTTGTGGCGATTTTGTAATTTTTCCAATTTTTCACTGGTAACCAAGTCATCGGGTTCCATGAATGCTGTAAAAAGGGAAAAGGAGAGGAAGAAATTATAAATTATTTAATAAATTTTCTTTTAGATAAAGATATTTACTTTCTAAAAAGTTTAAGACACAATATCATACAATTATATCAAACGACTAATAATGGAAGAAGTTACATTAGTTGGCAACACTCCCTTTATTTACAAATAAATACTTTTAAACAAATAAACAAATTCAAATTAATTTTTAATATAAAACTAAATAAATCACTTCTTCCATATTCAAAATTATATAATTGGACATACATTCATTCATTATTTTATGGTCAACCTAATAAATTATTTTCTTTTTCAATAAATCTATACATTTCCTAGAATTTATTTTCATTTCAATAATATCTATTTAGTTTATGTAAACATAATTTTGTAAAAAATTTACAAATCTTGTGAATGATGTTAATTTCTCTAAAAGCAAAAAATTTTTTGTAAATATTTTAAAATTTGAATTTATGATAATTTCCACTAAAGCGAAAAAAAGAGAACAATAAACGTTTTTGTGTTTTTTTTTTATTTATAACCCATTTCTCCGAAAAAAAACTTTAAATTATTCTATTATAATCTTACATTTAAAATGTATTAAAATGCTGATTGATACAAGTTCTATTTGTAAAACTTTTTGTTGTAAAACGTAATGTTGACGCGATTGACTTATTGTATTATGATTAATAGCCCATCTACACAGTGTTACCAACTCTTGTGAACATAAACGCGTATAAATGTTTGAAAAAAGCGCTAAAAAGGGTTAAATTAAAAACACAACGGTTTTCTGGTTTTATCAAGGCATGTTTTGTGAAAAAGCCCAAAAAAGGGATAAAATTTAAACTTTTTTTTGAAAAGTAAAAAAATACAAACGTTTCTACAACGGATCAATATTTCATATGTGATGCATCTTAAAATATTAATGACAAACTGAGTATTTTTAAATACAGGTTAAAGAGTTTTTGTTTTACGAATCTCAATCCAACATTGTTCAGTTCATTCAATACATTTTCATTCAAACGATTTTTTTTTGTTCAAGATAGTTTTTCAAAAAATAAATTTTTTTAAAATTTGTTAAGATCATTTTAAAAATTAGATAAAAAATAAAAATAGATACGAAGCTCAAAAAAAAAAGTTCAATTGAAAAATTTACTCAAAAAAGCACACGTACTAGAATTGTTTTTGTTTACAATAAAAACTTTCACTATCACATTCTTTGACTTACGTTTTTTTTTTACATGTTGTTCGAAAAAATATTTGAATTCAAGAAAAGAATAAAACGATCGTAACAGGCAAACAATTTTGTCATATTTGTAAAAGAGTAAAAAGGAGCTGAAAGAAAATTGTCAAAAGTGTTAGATTTGCGCGTTTTTTAGATTCGGGTTAGAAAATATTTTTCGCGTTTTGGTCTATTAAAAACGGACAAAATTTAGTCCGAAAAGGGCTAAGTTGGTATCACTGCAAGATTTTCCGTTAAAGAGTGTCAAATTCGCTCTCTGAGAGAATTGTCTCACGAGAAAATTCAAATATTAGTATTATACAGCCCGTCTAGACGTAACATAATATGTAAGATTTTTCTATCAGAGAGTGTCAAATTCGCTCTCTGAGAGAATTATTTCACGTGTAGATTCAAATATTAGTATTATAAGATGTATTATGAGACTGTTGTGATGAGATTTCTCTACACAACCATCTTATAAGATGAACTGTCAAAAAAATACACACACACGGAAGTTTGTATGTGTGTGTGCTTATATATTTTGGAAATTATTAAAAAAACAATGTTTTTTTGCAAAATTATTTTCTTTTAATGATTGTTTTACATTTAAAAATTTTTTTTATAGAAATTGTGTTAAAAACGTGCGATTTTTGTAAATAAAAAGTATATGTTTGTTCTGCGACTGATTGAAAATAATGATATCTTATAGGATTTATTAGAGTACGTGTACCCCTTATTTAAGATAAAACATAATATAAACAAAATGGTTACTCTCTTCTGCTTGCGTTATCTCACATATTATATCAGCGTTAATCTCAGTTGTAGACCTGAGGATAAGAAGTATTACGAGACTGTAGTGATGAGATTTTTCTACACAACTATCTTATGAGATAAACTGTCAAAAAAATACACATATACGAAGGTTTGTTCGTGTGTATGTGTATTGGTGAAATTAATAAAAAAAAACAATATTTTTTTTTAAATTGTTTCCTTTTAATAATTGTTTTACATTTTAAAAAACATTTTTATAAAAATTGTGCTAAAAATTGTCGAATGTCTTAAATAAAAAGGTCATGCTTACTCTCTTATAGGATTTATTAGAATACGTGTACCACTTATTTAAGATTTAACATAATATAAACAAAATGGTTACTCTCTTCTGTGTCGTAATACACTTCATCACCATTCATGATGGGATATAAATTTCATGAGATATAAAATGAAAACCTTGCTTTGTAAACTATGAGGTTATAGGTTTGGTTGTTCCGTCGTCAACCGACACCCAGTTCGAAGGACCATAAACAAGTTACAATCATCCTTGTTGTCAAATCAGAGTTTGGGGACTGTAATTAGACATTAGCAGAATGAAAATTTTTTTCTTTTCTGTGCCGCAACACACTTCATCAGCATTCTTGCTGTCTAATTCAGGTTTTGTTAAAATTTAAATAGTTCGTATTTATATATGTCTGATCCTTAAAGACTTTAAAGCAATTCATAAGCTTAGGCAATCAAGACATGCGAAGTTGGCAGGAAAAATTGACAAAAATGCAACTGAATCTGGTGTTAATGATTCCTAAGGAATGAATTAAATAGTACTCGTTTTGAAGACTGCGAAATAAGCGAATAAAGAATTATCATACAGACTAACATTCATTCTGTCACTCGAATATGTTTTCTTCCACCATCTGAGCCTGCCTCTTCGGAATAGATCATCGACTAACTTAGAAGCCTAGGGTGTGCCTAAAGGTAGAGTCTTGTGCCCACCCTCCTTTAATTTCTATTTTCAGAAATCAAGAACGAAGTCTTTAAAATAGATATTTATAGCCTGTACGAAGGAGATAAAGAATGATCCAGACAATATTAATATGGATTAAATAATTGAGTGGAGACCTAATTAGTCAAAAATAAAGATTTAGGAACATCGTCCAACGCTAACTGTGGAAAACGAGAAGAACGTTACGGAAAACAAGGGTCCGGTCGACTGATTTAAATATTTTAATTAAACTATAAAAATTGATTGATATTAATTTGATTCTTAAAAATTTACATTTTCTAAAATCGCTTAACTCTACTTACATATACACATATATCATAAAATTTAAAGTTTTTTAAAAATAAATAATAATATTTTATTACAAAATCAATGTTCAAAAAAAGTCTATGATCTAACTTAAATACCCTTCAACATTTATTATTCTCAGCACACTTGTTGGAATTTTTTTTATTCATTAACTTGAGAAAATTTTAACCAATTTAGAATCTTAATGAAATAAATCTTTTAAATGTGTATAAAATTATGTTTTACATAGATTCTTAAATACACTTAGAGAAAAATCTATCACAAATCTGCCCCGTATGTATTTATATTCAATTTTAACGAAAATCAATACCTATTGGCATTAAGTTGATACCATTTCGGTTTTAAATTATTAAATTGCATTATGTTTTCTACGAGAAAGCCGATATCGTAAATTACCAATATGACCACAATCATGGATTTTGAATAGAATTTGTCCCTCAGTGTAGTCATAAACATTTCCAAACATTAACATTAAATTGTACGGTCGCCCTAATTGCAATGGCAGTCAGCTAAGATTTTTATTACATAAAACGTAAATAAACCTTAGAAATTATGTTAATTTTGCAATATAATTGTATAAAACTATATTTCAAAGTTTATGAGTATTTTTTTTTAATTTATGAGTTCTTTACTCCCTAATTAAAATTTGTAGAAAAAAAAGATCTTCAACACCATTTGTTTAATATCTTCTTGTATAAATCTTTTGTTAATAACTTTTTATGTTTATTTTGTTTATTATATTTAAGCCGCCAAAAATACGTAAACAATCCTTAGATTTACGTGACTAAACTGAGACAAACTTTAAGTATTTCCTGTCTAGATTATTAAATAAAATCATAAAAGTTTTAAGAAAAAAAAAAAAAAAAATCGGCATTTTTAAATAATTTTTATTAAAAAACTAAAATAAAATCTTATAGAAATTTTTAATATTTAAAGGCAATGATAACCTTCATTCATTAAAAGGTTAATCTCCTGGTTAAATTGTAAAAAAAATTGTTTTTTTAAAAAATTTATTTTTAAATTTACAGTTTCTGTTTGGAAGGCTTGTCTTTTTTTAAAAAGTAATATTTTATATATTTTATGTTTTTAAATTTTGTTTAATTGGCTGTTTTAATGTAAATATACAGTTTTAATGAGGTGCTACTGAAGCTTTTAATATTTTCAATAAATTAATTATTTTGAAATTAAATAAACAAGAAATATTTTAAGAAATCATAAAATTTTACTTTGAGTAATGCAAAGAAAGACACCTTCAATTTTTAAAGCCGAAGGAGACAGTCTGCTGTTTTTTAAATAATATTTTTTGGTTTTATTCTTTTAATATATATTTGTTTGTTTTTGATCGTAAAATCGAGAGAATAGTTTTAACGAAAATTGTTAAATTAATTGTTGTCTTGACGCCTGTGGTCAGTCGCCTGCATTTTAATTGCAAAAAGTAATGGAGGTTGCTAAAAGTTTAAATGGCTAGTGTATATGGATATTTATTATTGTACCCTTCACCACAGGTGTAAAGGTTAAATATAAGTTTGCAATTTCCACAATTTTCATCGGAGAGCGAAAAATGTTATATTTTTTGATCCTTGTAAGAAATGAAATCGATAGAAAATGGTGTTTAAGCCCACCGATAACTGCCACATATAAATATATATATATATATATATATATATATATATATATATCGGAAATCCTTTCGAGAATTTTGCTATAAAAATTCAGCAAGATCGGTTCATAAATGGAGGAGATATGTCAAAAAACCGGTTTTCGATTTTCTGAAGTTTCTATGTTATGTTTGCAAAGAAGATTTAGATTTTTTGAAAAACGCAATTTTTACTTTTTGAAGTCCTTATTTAAGCTACGGATTTAGTTTTTATGTAGATTGGTCATAAATATTTTTATAAAATTTCGGTTTTCTGAATTAACCATATCAGTCTATAAACAATTGAGTTATAGGCAAAAATCTGAAAAATATTAAAAATTACAATGATTTCAATGAGTTTAGTGTTATTGTTTTTTTTTTGGTATAAGAAGGCAGTAGTTATTGGTTGTGTTGTTGTTTTTTGTATAAGCATTCATCTACATACAAACATATGTGAATAAATTTAGTAGTTATGTTTTGTATAAGCAAGCAGTGGTTGTCGTTTGTATATACTCACAAACATTTATATGAAGCATTGCTATGGCTATTAGTGTTGTTTTGTTTTTTGCACAAGCAAGCAATTCTTTTGACAACAGCAGTTTTATAATGATTATTAGTGTCGCTGCTGTTTTTTTTGTATATGCAGTCAGTTTGTACATACATACAAAAATGTATAAATGTATTGTATGCTTATAAATTGCTGTTGTGTTTTTTTTTAAGTAAGCGTTGCTTGTGGAACAAATGTATGTATTATTTTTTTTTATGATGGACATGCACATTGGTGTGGGGTATCATATGGTCGGGCTTGACTGATATATCTTTCTTGCTTGTTTTTCATTCATTTACCCTTAGTCTAAACATAGACATTTTTATATTGGCATTTGTCAAATTCTATCTCTCTCTTCAAAATGTTACGTATGAACCAATAAGAAATCTATTGCGCAGTTTATTTCGCAATATATATTTAAACACAAAGTTGAACAATAATGTTTAACAAAAGCTGTCAAACTTATTGTTCATTTTTAATATTTTGCTGTTAAAAAAAAACTGCAAAATAAATTAGCGTTGTTTTAAAGAGACAAATAAAATATAAAAACGGTAAAAAAATTTTTTTTGGTAAAAGAGGCAATTTAAAATTTAAATTTCTCATGTACGTACTCTCCATCCGTTGCCATAGTTAGAAATAAAATCTGTTCCCGTTATTCTGCCGACGTAATTTCTAATGTTATAAAACTTTATGATTTTGTTTATTGTTATTATGTTTCTAAACTTACCAAAATCACTTAAATGTTCTGACATATCAGCCTCCCGTTTATAAATCACATGATGAGATTCCTTTTGATTTGGTAATAAATCGTGAGGCAAAGGTTTTATCACCATATCATGACCAATACTTCCCTCCTAAAAAACACAAGAAAAAGAAAAACATAAATTAATAATAAATTAAAATAAATAAATTGCAATTAAGAGCGAATAAAAATTAAGTTATTATTTTAAGAAAATATAAATGTTATTTATAGACATTTCAAAATAACAGCAGGAGTCCAGAGAAAAATATCAAATTAATATCAGTTTTAAATAAAAATTATGCAAGTCCAACTGGCAAGGTAACGTACTCAATTTGAATAACTATGAGGGTAATAACTTTTTGCAATTTTTGTAAATATCCAAAATACCACAGCAAGGTCTTGGTAGAGTATGAACAAGTATAAAGAAATTTATATTAATTTTTTGCGATCGTTAAAAAGTTCACGCACCAATCGCGTTGAAATTTTTTTATAGATAATATTATTTTGGTATCAAACAATTTATATTTTCCACTAAATTACTTAAGTTTTCATCACTTTTTAATGTCTTTTTTGATATAAAATAATTGAATTGTTCTCGACATTTTATGATGTAAATTAAAATACAAAATCATTTTCTACTAATTCGGCAAAAATGTACCAAATTTGATTTTTATATTATATTCGATAATGGATTTTCTTCTGAATACTTGACCATATCATAATAGTTTTCGTATTTAGGTGGAAGAAAAATATAAAATTAAAGGATTTTGATCCATACGTAATATCTAAGTTATAGCATTTAAATATTTAGAGCCTTATTTAAACATTTTTTAAATAAAAAATTAAACGAGAATGAAAGCTATAGTCATTGAAGACCAACTATATTATATCCTACATCATCTTTATATTTTTATTTTCTTTAGGATGATTCCTGGAAGTGGGTTTATATGGGAGCTATGGTAAATTATGGACCAATTCTCATAAAAGTTGGTAATATTATTTCTACTTACATAAAACTTATTTGTATCGTATATTAACTTGATACTAATATTCGTATGGGATTTATGCACGTTAAAATGATTTTCGGAAGAGGGGTTTATATGGTCAATTGTGGACCAATCTTCATAAAATTTGGTGCAAAGATTGATACTTGAACAGAACTTTTTCGTACTGAATTTCATTAAAATATTTTTATTTTTAAGACATTTTTGACTGTGGGGACATTTGTATGGGGGCTAGGTGAAATAATGGACCAATCAAAACCAATTTCAATAGGCTTCGTCCTTGTATCATAAAAGTCCAACGTAATAAATTTCATTGAATTACGTACTTTGACCACAAGGTTTATATGGACAGCCAGTCAGACGGACGGACGAACGGACATCATTAGATCGATTTATAAAGTGATTCTGAGTCGATTGGTGTACTTTAAGGTGGGTGTTGTATAACTTTTTGTATGCATTACAAACATCAGCACAAACTCATAATACCCCAATCTACAAATGCATTTTAGAAATCGCGTTCGGTGCGAGAAGTCGATTTGAATAAAAATTGTCCAAAAGATTTCGTTTTTATTATCAAAACAATACTGGCTATAAGCTGGTGCCATGGGTTTTTGAGGTACAAAAAAGTTGTAACACTAATGTACATTAAAGAGCTTTAACCCTTTAACAGCAAGGGGGCCAATTTTATGCAAAAGATTAAATTAGCAATTTTTGCAAATAATTCACATGTATGTATTTATTATACTTAAATGTAGACGAATTTATGAAAATTATAATAAGTTCCTTTAAAACCGCGATAATAATCGAATTAAAGAGATTTTTGAAATTTAGTCGCTATTTTACAGGAATTTATAGTTTTTATGATATGATAAATATGTTTGGTGACATTTATTTTCTTAACATAAAATGAACTTAACTAATTATGGACCGGAAATACCAAAATATTATTTATGCAACTAAAGTGTTAAATGAACACATATTTCAATAGTATTGAATGAGTCCTTTCCAATGATGCCCTAAAATATAAATTACGATGAAAAATTTTCAAAATATTCAGACTTTAATAAAATAGTATTTAAAATAAAATCATAGACAATTTTACTAAAATTTTAATTTTGCGAGAATGAAAACTAATTTATTTTTTTTTTTTTACTCATTGTGTATTAAACGTTATTTGTCTAGCATATGTTGTCGTTTTTCTTTTTTTTTTACAAAAAATTGAAAATTATGTAAACTGTTGATTGAAACCAATATTATGTATTATAAAATTTAGTTTGTATGGGTATCATGCCTCTTTTTCGCTCACTTTTATCATATTGTGATATTTTTTGTATTACTGTCATACAAATTTTAATGGATTTTGAAATTTATTTACTAAGAAACAAAAAAAAGGAGTTACTTAAAAAAAAGATATAAATGTATAACAAGTTTCATTTTAATGGGTAGTTTAGACATAAGGTCAAGTCAAATAAAGTTAACAATATTAAGAAGAAAATGGGCGGTAAAAGGGTGTGATCTCCAATCGCATTTCGCTTGTTAATCTAGCTTTGGGATTTTAGAACATAAATGCTAAAGTCAAAATTTTGATCAAAAATAGGTCAAATTCGAAAATACTTAGACTGCTCCATATTAGAAAATTGGTCTTGTTTTCTTCTGCTAAATGATCTAAATCTCTTAAAATTGGAAATAGACAATTTAAATTTTGCATAGGTATTCGTCTTGGTCGGATTTATTATACCCACCATCTGCAACTTTTTTATGTCACCTTAATTTGAAAGTTCAGCTTTTATGAAAGGTGTGCGGATCACGAGCATTTTTTGGTTTTCCAGTTTACACCAATCTTTGAACTATTTGTACAAAATTACTGTGCTGTACATGCTTCTTAATGGAGTTACGAAGGACACTGAAAATTTCTAGGTTTTTATCCATAACTTTTATAATTTTTTCTATTAATCGATTTTGCTCATTTTCAATACCAAACAAACCTTATATAAGAGAAATATTTGAGCCAATTTTCAACAGACACACAGACGGACAGACAGTGCTAGATCGTCTTAGATTTTCATGAGTACCATGAATGTATTTACTTTATTAGGTCTTAGATGATTATTTCGACATATAACACACGGAATGTCAAACTTATTTTATAACACTAGTGGTCACGCTATTTTGATCAAATATTTGGCAAATGTGAACATAGCTTAAGAAATATTGATGCGTATGATCACACATCGTCTCCTTTTTTTACATTTTTTCAACCAATTTTTTCTTGCTTATATATCATTATACCGTAAAATAGCGATCTTTCTCATAAGCATAAATTATAAAAATATTTTTTAGATTATTCTTGTAATTCGAATAATAAAAGTAAATAATAAAAATAAAAAATAAAAATAATAATAAAATAAATAATAAAAATAAAAAAAATAAAAATAATAAAATTATAAAAGTGAATTTTATTTTCAAATTTTTGAAAACAATTTTTTAAAGTAAAGAAAATCACAAAATTGCGTTTGTAATCCGAATTTTGCCGTGCCTTGGTTAAAAGTCATTATGATGACTGTAATTATATATGAGAAACAGAAGTTTAGGTTAATTCTATAATTTAATGTCGATCGGAATTGATATAATATTTGCCTAAGATGGAATTAGGAGGATAAAAAGTACTTTAAAACTTCTAAAGTCAAAGACTAATATTTAAAAAGTTGTAAATGATAAATTAAATCCATCTAATTAATACGTTTTTTAGTGTTTTGAAATTGTCTTGAAATTAATATAGCACTTATTATGCAGCAGTGATACAGTCGAAACTCAATTTAACGAATAACATAATGTTAGGCCCTTTCGTTAAACAGGGACATTCGTTATATCGGA
The DNA here is from genome assembly GCA_932274085.1 of Protocalliphora azurea. Lineage (NCBI taxonomy): Eukaryota > Metazoa > Arthropoda > Insecta > Diptera > Calliphoridae > Protocalliphora > Protocalliphora azurea. Next base: position 4,859,720 of record OW026521.1, on the reverse strand, counting down.
CATGAACTTATTGATATATATATATATATATATTTTTTTTTATTAAATTCTGAGAGAAATCATCAAATTTATTTGTTTTAGAATCTAATTTGAATGGGTTCTAATTTATTTTTCAATAATTCAAAAAATCAAACTAATTTTGCATAAAAAAGAAAATTATTAATATCTTAAAAATACCTTCTCAATTGGTACAGTACAAAGAAAGCAGAAAATATCTGCTTCAAATATTTTTAATATTTTAGCAATTGAGGAACATGTTTTTCAAATTCGTTATATAGGGGAGCAAAATTCGTTCGTTCTAATATAAATATTTGCTCATTCGTTATATCGGATTTTCGTTACATCGGTATTTGTTATACCGAGCTTTGACTGTACTGTGTATATATGCTGAAGTCTATAGTACTGAATTCTCTAACTTTCTTTCTATTTGCTAATTTATAATGCTTGTTTTAAATGAAGCAATAATTTGCTGCCTATTATTTAAATTTAAGTTGCTACTTTAGGTGAAAAGTTGATATCGATTAAAATATTTTCAATGCCAAAAAGAAACATTGGTATGTTTTATATAGCCTACACAAAATATCTTGATTACATATTTTATCTAATCGCTGTTTATATAATATCACAAGTTATTATATTTTTTTTTATTAAAATCAATGAAAAGTCAATTAAATTTAAAATGAAAAGTTAAAAAACTATCCCACCTTTGAAAGAACAAGAACAAGGATTTCAACTTCTTCGAAATGTTTAAACACCGAAATGACTTTGACAGAAAACTTAACAAAAAAAAAATTTATGCAAATAAACTAAAGAGAAACTTATAGGTGTACTAAGTATATTCTCCTTAATAATCTTACAATTAAAATATAAATTTAATATATGAAAAATATTTCAAATATAAAAAGTAATAAAATGTTATTTGCAAAATTACATTGAACTTGTTGAAATATATATATATATATATATATATATATATATATATATATATATATAAACTTTTTAAACAAATCTTTACATTTAATCTTTCAATGTCTTTGAAAAATACTTAAGTTTGTTTTGTACCTTAATCTCAAACACCTTTCAAATATAATTAAATGATATAAAAATCTATAACTAATTGCTGCTTCAAAAAAAAAAAAACAAAAATCTTAATGGATAGAATAAAAAATGCATGCGTGTTTTGAAACCATCAAAAAAAATCTAAAGGTCATTTATATTAATCTTAAAAAGTTTAACAGCTCTTTTTATTAGATTCTTTTTGAAAAAAAATACGTTTTCAAAATCAAGTGCGTTTTAAATTGTTCTTAATTTTTAAATTTTTAGCTGCTGTTTTAAGACAATTTAACGCTTTAAGAAGTTAGTTATAGTGTTTTCAATTTAAATTTTTCTGAGTATTTGTATTTAATTTAATATCAACTCAATTACCACTGTTATGGTCAATGTTAATTTCATTTAAAATGCAATTTGCAATCGAGTTTAAGAATGCATTACATTAATAAATAAAAAAGAATAATATGTATATAGAGAGAATTGAATATAGCAAATAGGCAATATTGATTTGACAGGAGATACTACATATACCAAAAAAAAAATAATAATCGACCACATACGTGTCGATTATTATATGTCAATAGTGAATCTGCCCCGTATGCTTTCAAATTCAACACAGTGTGTTAAAATCAGTAACGAAAATCGATACCAATTAAAGTGAAGTTGACACCACTTCAGTATCGAATTATTAAATTAAATTAGTTTTTTATTTTGTGTATTTAAAACTTGTAAACGAACGGTATCAAAAAGCCAATTCCACAAATTTTCAATGTAACCATAATTGTAGTGAATTTTGAATCGAATTTTTTCCCTTAGTGTATAAGAGTAGATTAGAACATTTCAATTAAGTTTAACAGGGACTTTTTAAGAAGATTAAGGTGTTAAAATACAACAAAAGATTACGGTTCCTGTAATAAAAAATTTGATCATTTAACAAAGGCGTTAATATTTTTTAGAAGCATTTGTAAAATTAAATTTATTATTAAGCAGAAAACAAAGACATTACAAAATTGTCAACTGATGGCATCAAATGGAAAACAAACTACAGACAACATTTTGCGAACAATTGGTATACAAAAGTGATAATAATAAAACAAAAATAGCTACACTAAGGACTGCGCACGAAAAAATCCGTACACACTTTATTGTACATGGCAAAAAAAAAATTAGTACCGTTAACTTTTTTATATTTGCTTTTATTCTCAGTAATAGCATAACTATTTTATCTGGAAATGAAAATTTTATAAAATTCGTTTAAACACATAATTGAAATCTATTATCGAAACTTATGTCGAACGTATGAAACAATTGCTAGGAACGCAGGTGAATTGAGAAATACAGTTTCTTGAGTAATAAAAATACAAAGAGTTCACCATCGCCGAAAACCGAATAAAAAGTGGATTTACAGACTGCAGGATCGTAGATAAAATAATACGAATTTTAAGAGAATGTAATATGATTCATTCTTTAAATTTGTCTATATCTTGTATTAGAAAAGTTAAAAAAAAACTGGCCTGAAGACCCACGAAATAAAAATAATTGCTAATAGGAATACTAGAAAGAATGTAAAGGCGGATGGATTCCATGCATATCAAAGATATTATGGAAATTGTATCAGATAAATATCGCGTAAAAAAATGGAAATTGTCGGATAAACTTTTGGTCTAGCAAAACATTTATACATGTGGGAAAAAACACTTTTTTCATAACAAATAGCACTTTTAACAGAGAAACACTTTTAATAGAAAACAAGACCTATATATATATATATATATATATATATATATATATATATACTATTCATCCAACATACCTTTTCCAGAGACTTATGAAGCTCCCAGACAACGTAAAAATTAAAATTCGACTTATTTGTAAAACTATTCATCCTACATATTCTATGGGAGGCAGATTTTGCAATTTCTATCAGGGAGCGTAGGAGAAAAAATATAGTTGTTTTTTCATGTTACGATTCAAGTTTCTCATATTGTTATACCATCTTACTAAATTATATTCCCATTCTATCATATTAGTGTTCTATTTTATCATATTATTAAAACAAAATCAATTAAAAATTATTATTTTTATAAATTATTTATTCAGTCATATATTGAACCATCATTTATTGTGGTACAATACAAGATATTTTTTTTATTAACCAAACCCTTTATTAGTAGTTTATCAATATCTTACATTGCTTGAATCACACTAAATATTACAAAACCTTGTCTACTTATATTAGTTCATGTATAAACTAAATGAGAATTATAATGAAGGTGAAAAATAAACGTTAAAAACAAATATATTCAAAAACAAACCAGTTATGAATTTTGTAACCATATATGTAAAAACCATAATTATTTGTAACATTTTATTGTTATAGGAATAATAATATTAATATGGTTTGAAAACGAAAAGATTGATAATATTTAATAGTTGTAGAAATAATGATAGCTTTTGTATTAATAAAATGCTTTTTCTGGTAAAAATATTCAAACGCATAAAATTTTTGTAGTCAACTATATTAAAATTTTGATTGAATGTAAACATTGAATAATAAAACTGAAACAAAAACATTGTTGTCATGAACATAGTATTATTAAAATTAATGAATATTAACAATGAGAACATAATACTGTTGTAGTGATAATGCCATAACCATGTTATTTCTCTGAGTATAATTTTCTACAAAATTAAAAAAAAACAACGTTATTTAATATTAGAATAATTGTTTCACATCCTAACAAAAATAAATGAAATTGAACAATGAGTAAGTGGATAGTGTTCATTCCAAAAAAAATATCTCAGCCGCCAATATAGTCTATAAATGATTATATAGGTCGTTTTAGTCGAGCTAGGCCATCACAACCATATGTACTAAATTACTTGCATTTTAAATTTTTTTAAATTAAATCAGACCAGACAAAAAGTCGGAAGACCGTATTACCAGTGACATCCGAGCGTTACTTTTTATATGTTGTAATTATTTTGATCAAAAATTAAAAGTTGTGTACAATGTTAACCGAAAATTTTATTTTTAGAGGTATTCTAGAATTGTTATGACACCTCAATCTATAATTTTAGGGGAGATCATTTGCAACATTTTTTGTCTTCACACAAATTTATGCACTTTATTGAGTTTATGAATTTTTAGCAAATCATTAATTTTTTCTTATTGAAAATCGTAAATTATTGGTTAATTAACTTTTCTTTAGCTGTGATTTGATACATTTAGCACTAGTATTGTGGAGAATTTTTTTATTTATTTTTTATTTTTTAAGATTTCTTCTGGGATCATTGAGTAGCATGTTGCAACCATCTTAAGAGCTTGAAATTTGATCAGGATATTACAAATAATACCTCCTTCCATAGCTCAAATGTATATTTAATTAAACTTAAGAACTTACAAAAAGAAAAGCACAAACATATCTTATTATTAATTGTTCTACAAAATTATCTATTTAAAGTTTTCATTGATTTTCTCCAAAACGCGCCAAAAATTCGATTATTTTTCATAATACACATTAATTGCGTTACTAAGCCTATTAGTAAACATTTTGCGAAGAAATGAAAAAAAAACAGCGAAATTAAACAGACGAATTGCTGTATTACTTATTCAGACTGATTAAAGTTTTAAAGTACTTAAGTTGTACTTATGGGAATTCTTTTTGTGTCGTTATGACCATAAGTAGGGGTATTTAAAATAAATATAAACAAAAGCTTGTAATATGATTCTTATATTAATTTTTTTTTTCAAAATCAACCAGTTTTTGTTGATTTAATTCATTCTTTTTATTATTATATTCTTTTTTATATTTATTTTTGTTTAAACATTTCTACGTGTATGAGTTCTCTATTACCATTTATGTACTCGAACTTGTGAAAATGTAGAATATTGGCTAGGTGTTTGTGTTCTTATATGTTTAACAATGTGTTAAAATGTATTTTGTTATTTATATTTAAAATACAAATATATGTTTTTATTTTATATATAAAAATAAAATAAAAAAAAATAATATTTAACCTTGACCAAATTGATAACCACTTGCTGTATTTGTCTATGTATATAGTTCTTGTATGTCAAAATTTTTGTTACAAATAAATTTCAATTTAATCTTGATTGAAAACCTTAACAAATTAAATATATTAGTTTTTATATTTGTTCACTAATATATTTTGTATGCGGGGATTACAAGCGAAACGTAACAAATTAATATTCATTTATTAACTATTTATCATTTGCTAAATTTAAGTGATTTGTCAAAAATTATAAATGATATTTGATTTTTTTTGGCTGTTTGAATATTAAGATTTAAATTACAAGTTGAAGGATCAAATACCATACATACAAAGATTTCAATAGTTTAAAAAATTTATTTATGAAGTGCAAGAAAACAAAAGACTTAGGGAACATGTGTTGCTAATAGGGCTTTTAACTTCACCTTGATTTCTTTTATTGATTGATCTATAAGTCCAATTTATACATTGCATCCAAACATAAGCTCATATATATATATATATATATATATATATATATCATAATCTACCATAATCTAAGATTATGATTGGAATATATGTTTCCAACTAAAAATAGATATTGTGTTCGATTTTATGGTTCATTTTTTCATGTTATGATTCAAGTTTCTCATATTATTATACACGTTTTATTACATTATATTCCCCTCTATCATATTACTGTTTCATTTTATCATATTATTATCCCATATTATCATATTTTAAAATAAAATACATCACCTCAAAATTTTTATTTTTATAAATTGCTTATTGAGTCATATATTGTACCATCATATATTGTGCAAGATAATACAAGATATTTTTTATTAACTGAACCCTTTACTATTAGTTAATCAATATCTTGCTTGAATCACACTAAATATTGCACAACCTTGTCTGCTTATGTTAATCCATGTATAAACCAAATGAGAGTTATAATGAAGGTAGAAAACTAGCGTTACAAACAAATATATTCAAAAGCAAACAAGTTATGAATTTTGCAACCATATCATAATTATTTGTAACATTTTATTATTATAGTAATAATAATATTAATATGGTTTGTAAACGAAATATTGTTTAAAAACAAGGAAAAAGATTGATAATATTTAGTGGTTGAACAAATAATGATATTTTTTATACTCATATTAACAAAATTTTGTTTCTAGTAAAAATATTCAAAAATATAAAATTCTTGTAGTCAACTATATTAAGATTTTGATTGAATGTAAACATTAAATAATAAAACTGAAACAAAAACGTTGTTATTATGAACATAGTATTATTAAAATTAATGAATATTAACAATAAGAACACAATATTGTTGATATATTTTTTTCTGCGTGTAGAGAGATTTTATATACAGTGATAAATCACTACGTAGCTGATTGGAAGGTTTATATAGCATAACTTGGCTCCGAACCGCCAGCTGATGTCTCATTTCTTTTTGAAAATACTTTAGAAAATAATTATAGTGAAATATTTTTATCGGGTTTCCACAGTCGTGCCAAACGCTTCTCTTTTGGGAAATAATTCTGTAACTTGTGAACCACAGGAAATATCCTAATAAAATTTCACCTGGCCAGAGACGAGGTGTTTTTGAGTTGATTTTAAGGAACACAGATTCCTAGCGGGCTAGAGAGGGAGTGGGTAGACCTTCAAACTTGGTTACCTCGGGTACGTATTTTTTTTTTTCAAAAAGCCGAAAATTCATTTACGATTTGAGGTGGTCTTATATGGGATCCAAGGCCAATTGTGGACCGATACTTGTATTGAGCATACTGTATATTTCTGTAAAACATACGTATGCATTATATCATGTTATTTATGCACTATTATGTTTAAAGTTATAGCACGAAGAATTTCTAAGTGTTTCACAGGGAAATATCAACTTATTTAGATGACTTCTAAGTTACACTGAAACAAAACTTTCACGGCATCTGAAGTCTCAGTATTATATGGTGACAAATAGAATAACCTTACTATAGATTTAAGCAAACGTCCTAAAGTTAGAATAAACGGGAAACGTATAAGTTATTACTACACTCTGAAAAATTTCCAGCTCATATTAAATTTTTTAAATATTCAACAAAAAGTGAAGTAAAAGCAAATGCTTTATTTTTGAAAAATTTTCATTTATTATTTATTTCAAAAATTACTTATCCAGTGATGTGGAAACAACCGAAGATTGTGAAATATATAACTGAACTCAATTAATCGATAAAAAATATCATATAAAAAAAAAAGAAAAATAGATTTTAGTAATATTGATGATGATTGACAGAAAAATGTAAAAAAGAACAGAAACTAGATTTGCTTTAAATGTGAAGTAAGTGAAAGGTTTTTTCCCACACATCCGTTTTTATAAAAAAAAAAACAATAATCGTTTCAAAGCCAAAATGCTAATTATGTGCTTTATGAATATTAATTTCAAAATAAATTTACTTTCATTATATAATTTGCTTGTAATTTGAATATGATCTCAATTTTTGGATATATTTTCGTTCTATGTTAATGAAGTGTTATGATTGTTTTATGTTAATAAAACCAAGAACTGATTTAAAAAATACAAGTTTTTGCATTTCTTTAACTTGTAATTTATAATTTGAACATTTATTTTTTATTCATTCCATTAATCGAAGAAAATGCAAATTTTATTCAATATATATATGTACATATATATATATATATATATATATATATATATATATATATATATATATATATGTATTTTTATATTTTTTTGTAAATATTCTTTAATTAAGTTAAAAACAAGAAAAATAAAAATATCAATTTTTTTTTCATTAAATCAGGGAATTAGATCTTTTTAAAACTATAAGTTTAGACGCCATTTTATGCAAATAAAAATATAAAATATGTATTTTTTCCCCAATAAAACAAACAATTACAATAATGATTTTAAACTTCTTCTAAAATATAATCTCTAATTCTTATTTATAATTTTAATTTCATTTATACAAATTCAAAAAAAAAAAAAAAGATATATATCACGTGTTTCGTAACATTTCAAATTATGGTTTAATAAAAAAAAACTTTTATTCATTTATAATGAAATTGTTCGTTACCATTAGGTACTGGTACCATTGAAAATAATTTTTTAAACTTTGTAACATCTAATTTTGTAACATTTAAAAAAGGTCTTCTTCTATAAAAAGCTTTCAACACTTTGAAAATATAGTAACACATTAATTGATTTACCTACTTTTAATATAAAACAAAGTATTGTAAATTGAATTTGTTTTTATAACGATTGTATGTTTGTAATTATGTTCAATAGAAAAATTTATTATAAATACAAGACAACAAAAAAAGAAACAACAGCAACCACAATTCAACATTAAATTCATGGTTAATTAATTAATTAATGTGGTGAATATCAAAAAATCCATAGAAAAAAAAAATACAATGTAATATATTAAATTTTAATCACCAAGTGTTAATTTGAATTAGATTTTGTACTGTTGCTGGTGGTAGAAAAAGAGTAATAAATATTATAATTTGCATAAAACTAAAATCATTTCAAATGTTATTTAGTTTTTTATGATCTATTTTTAATATAAAAAAAATCAAAACATGACGGGGGTTTTAGTTTATTTTAATAAATTTTTTAAATTATTGAAGCAATAAAAAGTGGACCTTGGTGTGGGGGAAAAAGTATTTAAGATTTAAAACCAACAATTTTAAAATGGCCTTAAAAAAGCCTTTAATTAAAAAGGATAAGAACAATTTGGCTGTTTATTTGTATCGTAATTTAGTTATTTTTTTACAAACTATAAAACCTTTCTAAAAACTAAAATTTAAATTTATTTATGTTATGTGTACATAAGACTTGGCTTTATCTGTTAAAATGTCCAAAAATTTTAAAGCCTACAATCTGATTTCTTTATCAGTATTTGCAATTAAATCAAAAGACTAAGGACACAAACTTTATCAGAAAATCTGTTCGATTTTTTTCTAGTTTAATTAAAACAGCTCACAGTGAGGCTAAACGCATAATTTTTGGTAATAATTCTGCACCTTTTAAAGTAATGGTCGGATCGAATTGAAATGTATGGAAGAGTTATAGAGTCCTAAGCTTTTAGAGAAATTATCTGGTAGATACACTGTGACAATACAAGATAAGCTACAGGGTGTCAAAATTGACTATATCTAATATGTAAAAGTTAAAGAAATCGTAACTTCTACAAAGTTTAAAGATTTTTATTCACCTAAGTTATCTATTACAGTTAAAAAGATATTTACGCTTGAATTTTTGATTTTTTGCCTTTGCTTTATTTCGTTTTTCGGAAATAAGTCCTTAGATGTATGAGTGAAAAAATTTTTAAAAATATTCTGTAATTTGTAATATATTCCAAACTAATATGCTGAAAAAATTTGTTAATTATCTCCATTTGTCTAGACGTGAAAAATATTCAAACTCAGCACTCTAAAATTAGTATCAAAAATGCATATTTTTTACAAAAAATATATAACACTATTCTTTCACTTTTTTCTTTACATATTTCAAAATACAAGGCTTCATAAATGGTTAATAAAGAAATTTTAAATTGATTTAGGTTTGCACCCTACATTCTGCATTGGTCGAAAATGGTGAGTTTTAGGAAAAAGTTTTATTATATACATATATATATTACGCGATTTTTTTAATTTATTGTCGATAATTAATTATAAGATAGATTTTGAACGATTTGATACTAAATTGCCAACCCTCCGGCCAAAAACGAATGAAGGAGTGCAGGTTTTTTGAAAAAAGTCAAGTTTTTAAATTACTTTTCAATATTATTTCCTATGTAATGTATAAAATAAATATCAATCTTTAATTCCTCAAAAACTCATTAAAAACCTTTACAAACCAATTTTTGTAAATTTTTTTAAAATAAACAATATTTAGTAAATTTAATTGATTATTTATAATACTACAATTGTGCAGTATAATTGTGTACTACACATACTAACACATGGAAATGCACAGTAAGTGCATAAGTGAGTTGTCAGTTTTAAGTCAATTATATTATGTTTCTAAAATGACCTATATATACATATTATATATCTTTGAATTGGAAAGTAAGTCTATTTTTATATTCTTGTAATATTTTATAAGATTTTGGAAAGTAGACGGAGTTGTGCTTAAAAAACTATTATTTTTTTGGTTTTTAATTTTTTTTAATATTATTTACATTTGAAAACTTTCTAAAAATTCGTTGTTGAAGCTTTTTGAATAATTTTTTAAGAAATGAAAGACTGATGTTGAGTTTTAAATTACATAAGAAATAATAGTGAAACTATTATGCCAATATACTTTTTTCTACAATAAAAAAATCGCTTAAAAAATTAACTTTTTTTCATAAAATCTGCACTCCTGTATTTGATTTTATCATGCGGTAGGCACTTTAGTATCAAATCGATCTAAATCTATCTTATTATTAAATGTCGTCATGTGACATTTTTTTAATTAATCGATATGAATAAAAGTTTTTTCTAGGATTCACTATTTTCGACATATGCTGAATGTAGAGTGCAAACCTAAATCAACTTAAAATTTCCTTATTAACCATTTGTGAAGCCTTGCCTTTTGAAATATGTAAAGAAACAAACTTTAGGAAAAAGTGAAAGAATAGTACTATATTTTTTTTAAATAGACATTTTTCATGCTAATTTCAGAGTGCTGAATTTGAACATTTTTTACGTTTATACGAATTGAGATAATCGTAAAATTTTTTCAGCATATTATTTCGGAATTACCGAATGTTTTAAAACATTTTTCCCTCATATATCTCAGGACTAATTCCCGAAAAATGAAATAAAGTTGAGGCAAAAAATCAAAAATTTAAAATTCAAGTGCAGATATCTTTTTAACTGTAAGAGACAACCTAGGCGAGTAAGCATATTTTTCTTTGCCTTGCCAAGCATTTTATATAAATATAACAAGCTTTGAAATATATTTGGATTTGTAGCAGTTACAATTTTTTGCAACTTCTATATATACTCGAGATAGTCAATTTTGACACTCTGTGGCTTATCTCGTGTTATCAAGTGGTGACCATAAGATAATTTTCTGAAAGCTTAGGTCCTCCTCTTTAACTCTACCATATATTTCAATTCGATTCGACCATTTTAGATCGTTTAGTTTAGGTGATACAGATTTATTAACAAAAATTTTGCGTTTGGCCCCACTATGCGGTTTTAATTTTTTTTTTTTAATAACAGTAACATTTTAATCACCCTTAAAAATCAACAGTAATTAATTAACATTTAATTCTTTGATTTTATTTTATTACTGTTAGAAACACCTTAAAAAGCGTTTTTTTTCTTTCTGCACCTTTCATTTTAAATTGAAACTTAACTGAAAAAAAGAGAAAACTAAACATTTTCGTGCCATTTTTTTATTTCTTTAGTCATTTATAACACCCCACAGTGTTTATTTATTTATTATTATTTTTTTTTTGCTCAAAAAAATTTTTGCTGACAAATAACAAGCTAAAAATGGAAAATGCCAAATTTTCAAGTAGAAAAAATTCAATAAAATAGCGAAATAAGAGCAATGGCGTCTTAACATAAATTAAGAAATATTTTCCGCATTTTTGATAGCCTGCTGAGGTTTTAGTAGCAGGAGTTTATTTTTTTTTCTTAATTTTTAAAGGTGAAAAAAATTTATGTTCATAAATATTTGTCTTAGATAAAGTTTGAGTAAAATTGAGTTAGTGGAAAATATAACTAAGAAAATATAACAGTTAATATATCAGCTAGCTAGGAAAAACAAAAGACTTATGAAACAAACTTGATTATATACCAGAAGAGATTCTTAATTTGACTAAAAAAATAAGTAAAGTTTTTATAAGATACTATAAAAAAGTATCTAATCGAACACTTTTCCGACTTCTTTTTGCAAAAATCGCGTGACTAAATGATTTATCTCAGTTTTAATTTATAAAACCAAATTTTGTTTATTCTTCTTCTAAATTACCATTTCCCAAAAAATTTTAAACATAATTTATTATATATAATTTTTGTCTTAAGCTATAAACACCTGAAACCAAATACTCGAACACAAGAATTATACAAAACTTAAAAAAAATATAATCATATTTAAATGATAGTGGCTAACTACAAATGGCTTGTCTTTATATTTTCTGCAAATGAATTACATTAAGAATTTGTAAATTTAATTTTTATCTAATATTAATATTTATGAGCCATCTTTATTCTGGCATCATTTTTTTTCTATTCTAAATGTCACTTGTTTTTCTTGTAAATTTGTTGTTTTTTGTTCATAAAAGAACATAGAACTTGTCTTCTAGTTAAAAAAATAATCAACATGAAACATCAAATATTAATATAAAAAATACAGGTTTCAAATGTGAATATTAAAAATTGTTTTGAATATTCTAGAAAAAATTAAAATAATAAAAATAGTAAAATCACGCACTTTTGGGGTTTTTTACTCATGAAATATTTGGAAATATATATGTTTACTTGAAATAATTATCAAAGAGTTTTATTATTTACTAAAATACCGCAAAAATTCCTAGAAATTTTACAACAAACAATAAAAGTTCATTCAACTATATATGACATTTTGTCACTAGATTTTGCATAACAGCGGTTAGTTGCCGTATGTTAATAAAAAAAAAATCGAAATAAATATACCAAAGTGACAATTTGTTTAATAAACAACTATTAACGCCTACAATGTTTTTTCTTTATATTAAATATGAATAGTTTTTCTTTACAATTTATAAATTTAGCAATAACTAGCACTAAATAAACTTTATAAATTATGAAATTTTCAATTTTTTTTTTTTAAATACAAAAAAGAACACCTGTATAAAATTTAAAAAATTTAAAAGAACAAATTAGATAATAAATGGTTTTAATTTTCTCCCTTAAAAAAAAAATCTCTTAAAAAGTGCTCTCTTCTAATAATTGTAAAATTTGTTTTGCCCTAAAGACTTACTCATATTGGCTTTGATTTATGTATTTTTGGTTAAAACTATCTCGTCGTTTTGTTAATATTTTCATGAATAAAAATGGGGTAAATTTGCCATGCGGTGGGCAAGAATTGTAGGAAATTAAATAAACCATACATTTATCGTTATATGGAAATATTATATAGTTTAATTGGCAAAACCAATCAAATATAATAATATTCCTGAAAGATTATATTGGTGGAAAATGTACGTATGTATTGTGAGTCAATAATATTTTTCACGCCTTAAATGAATTTAGCAAGGCAGCTGTTCTCAGCCCTAGTGCATTAAAATACTGCAAAATACTTTTTTGAATCGCAAAAACTAAAAAAGTGGCAACAACAGATGTGTCCTTAAAAATTAAAAAAAGAAACCATTTCTCAAAAACATCTTTAATCTTTTGTAGATAAATTAATAACACAATTTTGTTAAAAAAATTCCTACTAACGTTTTTTTTGTTTTGAAAATTTCTCATAAAAAAAAAAAATTTGCAGAAAATTTCTCATATCGATAAATCGATAACAAACAATTTTCTATAAATCGATATATTTTCTATAGAAAATTTCTAATATCGATAAATTGATAATATATCAAGAATAAAAAAATTTCTATAAAAAATTCTTAGTATCGAAAAAATTCTTAGTATCGCTAAATCGATAACAAAAAATAGAAAAAATCCTGATATTGATAAATTGATAGCACAAACAGTTTTTATAGAAAATTCCTGATATCGATAAATCGATAACAAAAAATTTTTCTATAGAAAATTCCTGATATCGATAAATCGATAACAAAAAATTTTCTATAGAAAATTCCTGATATCGATAACAAAAAATTTTTTGTAGAAAATTCCTAATATCGATAAATCGATAATAAGAAATTTTTTATAGAAAATTCGTGATATCGATAAGTAGACAGCAAAAAATTTTTTACAGAAAAATTTCTGATATCGATAAATCGATAGCAAAAAATTTTCTATAGGATATCGATAAATCGATAGCAAAACATTTTCTATAGAAAATTGCAGATTTCGATAAATCGATAGCAAAAAATTTTCTATAGGAAATTGCTGATATCGATAAATCCATAGCAAAACATTTTCTATAGAAAATTGCAGATATCGATAAATCGATAGCAAAAAATTTTCTGTAGAAAATTGCTGATATCGATAAATCGGTAGTAAAAAATTTTCAATAGAAAATTGCTGATATCGATAAATCGATAGCAAACAATTTTCTATAGAATATTGATGATATCAATAAATCGATAGCACAAAAATTTTCTATAGAAAATTGCTGATATCGATAAATCGTTAGCACAAAAAGTAGATTGATAACAAAAATTTTCTATAAAAAATTCTCATCTAGATATATCGCTAACAAATATTTTTCTCTAGAAAATTCTTTGTATTGATAAATCGATAATTAAAAATTTTCTATAGAAAATTTTCAATATCGATAAATCGATAGCAAAAAAATATCTAAGGAAAATTTCTTATTTCAATAAATCGAAACAAAAAAAAAAAAAATTGTATAGAAAATTTCCCATATTGATAGCAACAACGTTTATAGAAAATTTTCCATATCGATAACAGTTAATTTTTTATAGAAAATTTCTCATGTTGATAACAATAAAATTTTCAATATAATGATGACAAAAAATTTTCTGTAGTAAATTTCTCATATCGATAAATCAATAACAAATATTATTATATTATAAAACGACAACAAATAGTTTTATGTATCAATTACGAAACATTTTTGTTACATATCGATAACAAAAATTTTCTGTGGATAAATTATTAGTATTTTTTTCAATAAAGTATTTTCTTAGATTTCCTGTTATGCACGTGTCTTAAGTCTTTTGTTTTGTTTCAATAATTATTAAATATTTTAATTTTCAGCATAAATATTTCTTCAATTCTCTTGTAAAATTATTTGTCTTTTGTAATATGTTTAATGTTGTTTAATGTCGAATATATAACTTGTCATCATTTCAGCATATTACTTATTTTTTATAAGAAATTCTTAGTTTTATTTTTCTTTGAAATTAATATGTATTGTCAAGTAGTTTAAAGTGTGTTACTTGTAGATTTTAATTATTTTATAAAGAAATAAATACATGTTTTTTAAAGAGACAGACAGACGGCCGAGTCTTGACAACCGTTACGTGATTTTGATCTATAAATTAGAATAAAAATTGAAACAAGTTCGTAAGATTCTAGAGAAAAAATCAATAAACTATTTTTCTAAAAAATGCCAATAATAATTAATGATTATAAGATAAATTTTAATGGAAATATAAGAAAATTTTGTTTAAGAATTGCTTAATTTTTCTGCTTTAAATATATATTTTTTTAATAATTTATGGCTATTTGTTATATTATGGTGTTGGTAATTTAAATAATATTGTGAAAATATTGACAGCATTATGAGGAAAATAACACTTTTTAGACAGTTATAAAAGAAAAAAAAATATGACAAAATTTTGTTCAAAAAGATAAAAATCTTTTAATACTTTAATACATAGAGAAAAATTTTATGCTGCTGATTTAATTTTATATCTTTTTAACTTAAACTGAATTTAAATTTTTAAGGATTAAGAAATATGACAAATTTTTAATTAATTTTCTAGTTGTAGTCCATAGAAAATTCGTCTTACCTATTTTCTTGTACAAGACTTGTTCATTTAAATGTGATTTAAAATGTTACACTCCTACTTATTTCCATTAAATAGGTTAATAATGACTACGTAATATTATTAAAAAATCATATTTTTTATAATTTTTAGAAAAGCTTGTCTTTCTTTTTTGTTTTAAATAGACACCAAAAAAACATGAAACCCAAAACGTAATATACCGCAGGCTAAAACTAACATGTATTTTAGCATAAAGTGAAATGAAATATTTGAAAAAGGAGTTTTATTAAACTTTAGTTTCTTATAATGGGGTAATTAAACTATTAGTTTTTATATCTTACAATCTGCCACACTTGTTGTAAAGCACATAGACAAATCATCAAATTGACTATATGCCACACACTTTTCGTGTAAAGTCTAGTGGTTGGTAAATCAAAAAAACAGCGCCTTTTTAAAGATTTATAAAAAAGACTCTTTTTTAAAATTTTCCTTTCTCTCCTAGCATAAGTTGGGAAAAGTATCAAATTTCTATACAACAAATATTTAATAATACCTTTACAAAATGCTGAAGAAAAAAATATATTAAATCATCATCCTGTCATTATTACTTTTTTATATAATAATTTAAAAATTTCCTGTTTGAAAGTATTTAAAAGCAAAATATTCATCTTTGCAGTGATGTAAGAAAACAAAAGACTTGAGCAACGAACTTGTTTCGGTTTTAATGTGCATTCACACTCTTTTGATCGTTTTAATATCAAACAAATAACAAAATTTACAAATAGACCACCCCATATTGATTGAGATAACCATAAATAAATTAAAAATTCATTTATTATTTAATTATTCCACACATTTCTATTATTGAATTAATATGGACTCAATGAATTTCATTCAACATTTTTTAATGTTTTCATTTAATGATTGATTATGTCTTTAAACAATAAAAGCTGATTTTAAGTTAGTTAAAAATATATATAAAGGGTGTTAGATTTATAAGTTAATATTAGGGATATGTGAAAAAAGCTACAATATTTCTACGTGCTTTAATCAAAGGCTATTTTATTATTTTATAAAATAAAACACTTTTTAGTAAAAGCATCATACAAAAAAAAAAAAAAAAAAAAAAAATTTAAAGGAACATTTATTTGACAAATCTATAATTTTTGTTATAGATTTAGTAAATCGTTAACAAACTTTTTCTTGCTCGATAAATCCTGACAAAATGTTTCCAAAGAAAATTATTAAATTAATTATTCGATAACAAAAATAAATCGATAATGTAAAACTTCTAAAGAAAATGCTTGATAAATCGGTAATAAACATTTACATTATAAAAAAGACTTTAACAGATAACTGTTTTGTAAACCGATAGTTAAAATTTCTTAATATCAATAAATCGATAATAAAAAATTTTCTCTCTATACGTAATATTTCTGGTATCGTTAAATCTATAACAAAAAAATCTATAACATCGATAAATCGACTTTAAAATATTTTCCGTAGAAAATTTATAATATCGATAAATTGACAACAAAAATATTTCTACAGAAAATTCCTGATATCAATAAATCGATAACAAAAAATTTTTATTAGAAAATTCCTGATATCGATAAGTCGATATCGATCAATCAATAACAAAAATTTTCCATACAAAATTTATGGATACGAGAAATTTTCTATAAAAATTTTTTGTTATCAATTTATCGATACCAGAAATTTTTGATATCAATAAATCGATAACAAAAGATATTTTGTAGAAAATTCCTGATGTCGATAAATTGATATCGATCATATATCGCCAAATCGATAACAAAAAGTTTTCTATAGAAAATTTCTTATATCGCCAAATCGATAACAAAAAGTTTTCTAAAGAAAATTTCTTATTTCATATTTTCTATTGAAAACGAAAACGATAACATTAAGTTTTCTATAGAAAATTTCTTACATCGATAAGTCGTTAACAAAAAATTGTCTATAGAAAATTTCTTATATCAATAAATCGATTACAAAAATTTTCTATAGAAAATTCTTGATATCAGTAAAACGATAATAAAAAAACTTCTATAGAAAATCCTGATATCGATAAATCGATAACAAAAAAATTTCTAAAGAAAATTTCTTGTATTGATAAATCAATAGGAAACTATTTCTTTTAAGGAAATTAAATGTGTCGATAAATCGATAACAAGCTATTAAGTTAAAGAAAACTTCATATATCGATAACAAATATTTTCCGTAGCAAATTTCTTGTATCGACAAAAAATTTCTAGAGAATATTTCATAAAACGATGTATCGATGGCAAAGAAATATTCTAAAGATAATTTTATATATGTAGCAATAAATCGATGACAAGTATTTCTTCATAGAAGATTTCTTATATTGACAAATCAATAACAAATTTTCATTGTTCTATAGAACATTTCTTATAACGATAAGCTGATAATAAAAAAAATTTTTAGCTAACTTGTTATATCGATAAGACGACAACAAAAAAAAAAATTGTTGCAATATTTATCTTAATTTTTTTTTCTTGCAAGAATCTTGCTGCCAATGATTATTATTTATTGGAAATACGTTTACATTCACTTTTCAAACGCCATTTATGAAGAAGACTTCTCATAATTTTGTAAACAATTTGGCTTAAATTGGCCAGAAATATGGTGGCATCTTAGTTGTAGTGTGAGTGTTTTCGAGCAATGATTTGTCGTTTACAATAAGGTCAATAAAAGAATTAACAAAATAAATTTATAATAAAAACATATGGCCAAATTATAGCCATCTATACAGGAGTCGTTATATTGTATGAAATGACCAACATTCAATATCTATTAGTATAACTATGCCTTATGGGTATTTTTATTAATAAAACATTAGTTTTTCTATTAATTTTTAAATAAAAATTAGCAAAAATAGAAAAAAAAAAATCAAATAAAGTTTGTAGACAAAAAGGTTAAAAGAGTATTTAAGAACATACCAGATTTTTTTTGCGGGCTTCTTCTTCATTTTGGTTAAATATGAAACTTACAGCTAAACGCTAAATTTGTAAAAAAAATTTTATAAATAAATAAAAAATGTATTTTTTTATTAAACCTGACCTTTTCGAGTAACTGTTGTTAATGCTTGAATATTGTAGATTGTGCAACTGAATTTGAAAGCTTCTGCTAATTTAATGGTCACTTTTATAAAATGCTAGAAATTGAAAATCGTTAAAGATGTTTTTTGCTAGAAACAGTGGGTTGTTTGTTTTTTATTTTTTTTTGTTATTTTTTTGACGTATGTATATAATTGGAATTTTTTTTATTTTATTTTATTTTTTTATTTTTGAAGTTTATATGCATTCATTGTATTTGTATGCTAATTATTTAATAATAAAGTTTTTTTTTAAATATACAATTTTATAAATATCATATTTTTTTCTCAGTATTTAATTTCGATGACCTTTTTAGTAAAGAAAACAAACATGAAAATTTTGCACGCATTATTTTAATAATGAAACAGACAACTTGTACAATTATTTTCAAGGGTTTTTATTAGAATTAATGGGATTGTTGGTTTTTTTCTATATAGAAAATTGTTATTATCAGTAAATGTAAAAATTTTTCTATAGAAAAATTTTGGTTATAAATTTATTGTGAAATTTTCTATAAAAAAGTGATCGATTTAACGATAAGTACTTTAATATTTTGATTGTAAACTAAGTCGAGATTTTAAATCCTCAATTCTTTTTTAAATTTCTTTACTTTCAAAATATTTTTAAACTTTTTGATTACATTTACAATATTTCCACAAAGGTGATCTGTTTTAGATTTTCACAGTCCCCCCCCCCCCAAAAAAAAAGAAAAAAAAATATGTGTTCATTGCAACATGTTGCCGCCATGAAAATCTAGTTTATTAAACATACAATTAAAATGTTTGCTTCATAAAATAAACTTAATAACTTATTGAAATGTACTTAATTTAAATATATTAAAAAAAAATTATTATTACTAATCATAACGATCATTTGCTAACTCATTACTTAATTGAATAGACACAACACAGACAGACATACGACACACCTCTTGTGGCAGCTCGAAAAAAAATCCTACTACAAACTATTCAAAATAAATATTTGAAAATTATATTTAAAGAAAAAGTAAAACACTATATCACAAAAAATAAACTTGTTACAATTATTAGTAAGACATACAAATAAATAGTTAACTACCAGACAGACAGATGGACAGACAGACATACATGAATATTTATAAAGAAATTACATACCGCTATATTTAAATTTATTACTTAGTTTTCTGTACAGCAATCATACATCTTTGTTTCGTTGTTATTTTAGTTGGTTTTAGTTAGTTTTAGTTTACTTTTAAACAACAAACTCTAAATAAAACTAAGTATAAATGTATAAAGGTGTTGTTTGTAGAGCCTTGCAACATGACAATTTTGAAGAAAACAAACAACAAAAATAATATATCTAAAAAAAAAAGATTGCAACCAAGACTTGTAGGAAATTCTACACCCACAAATTGCTTAGAAATTTAAATAAATTTAAAAAAAATCAATAAATAACTAACTTTTCTAACTGGGTCTTTTGAACTGAACTAAAACTAATTTAAATTCATTTCGAATTTTTTCCTTAAAACATAAAATATATAGAAATCTTTTTAGAATTTTTTTTGGCAATAATATGCTATAAATAAATTTTTACAGATTTTAATAATTTTTTATTTAAATATTTCGATAGCATATTAATTTTTTTTGGTGGTATTTAGTTACAATCATGTTAAAACATGTTGTTACAATGCTCAACTGTTTAAATCTAGTACATGTTATATGTGTAAATAACATTGTTTAGATACACCTAAACAAATGTATATATATATATATATATATATATATATATATATATATATATATATACGACGAGATACACGTGCAAGCTCGGATACTAAAAAATCTGTAACTTTACATACGATTACTGTGAATAGTATTTACTAGTGGTGCTTGCAAGTATTATCAATATCATTAGTTACGACTATTTAATTTATTTTTTCTTTTTTTTTTCTCCTTTGATTTCAAACAAAATTTATTTGTTTATACTAGATCACACAAGAAATTGTGTTCCTCTACTTTGAATGCTTTGGATTACAAACAAACCTTTTTAATGTTTAAAAGATATTTTATTTTATATTTCATTAATTATTGGATTAAATTGTCAGTGAAGTTAGTTTGAGGTTAAACAAAATTTTCAATAACCCACCAAACAAATTGAAATGAAATAATTCTTACAAAAAATTTATGATTTTTTTTTTCACAGAAAGCTTTTTAATATCGATTTATTGACACAAGAAGAAATTTTCTATAGAAAATAGGCTATTATCAAACTTTTTTTGTTATCGACCATGAATTTTCTATAGAAAATTTCTTGTTATCGATTTAGTGATATCAGGAATATTCTACAGAAAATTTCTTGTTATCGACTTAGCGATATCAAGAATATTCTATAGAAAATTTCTTGTTATCGATAACAAAAATTTTCTATAGAAAATTCTTAACATCGATAAATCGAAAACAAAAAATTTTCCAAGAAAATTTCAAAATCGATAAATCGATATCAAAAAAAATTTTACATAGAAAATTTCTCATATCGATAACAAAAAATTTTCTATAGAAAATTTTTAACATCGATGAATCGATAACAAAAAATATATACACAAAAAATTGAGATATCGATAAATTCATTACAAAAAATTTTCTAATAAAAATTCTTAACATCGATAAATCGATAACAAAAAATTTTCTATAGAAAATTCTTAACATCGATAAATCGATAACAACAAATTTTCTATAGAAAATTCTTATTATCGATAAATTGATAACAACAAATTTTGTATAGAAAATTCTTAGCATCGATAAATCGATAACAAAAAATTTTCTACAGAAAATTCTTCACATCGATAATTCAATAACAAACAATTTTCTATAAAAAATTCCAGATATCGATAAATTCATAACAAAAATTTTCTCTGGAAAATTCTTGACATCGATAAATTTATAACAAACAATTTTCTATAGAAAATTCTTAGCATAGATAAATCGATAACAAAAAATTTTCTGTAGAAAATTCTTAGCATCGATAAATCGATAAAAAAATTTCTGTAGAAAATTCTTAACATCGATAAATCGATAACAAAAAATTTTCTATAGAAAATTCTTAACATCGATAAATCGATAACAAAAAATTTTCTATAGAAAATTCTTAGCATCGATAAATCGATAACAAAAAATTTTCTATAGAAAATTCTTAACATCGGTAAATCGATAAAAAAAATTTTACATAGAAAATTCTTAACATCGATAAAACGATAACAAAAAATTTTCTATAGAAAATTCTTAACATCGATAAATCGATAACAAAAAATTTTCTATAGAAAATTCTTAACATCGATAAATCGATAACAAAAAATTTTCTTTAGAAAATTCTTAACATCGATAAATCGATAACAAAAAATTTTCTATAGAAAATTCTTAACATCGATAAATCGATAACAAAAAATTTTCTATAGAAAATTCTTAACATCGATAAATCGATAACAAAAAATTTCCTATAGAAAATTCTTAACATCGATAAATCGATAACAAAAAATTTCCTATAGAAAATTCTTAACATCGATAAATCGATAACAAAAAATTTTCTATAGAAAATTCTTAACATCGATAAATCGATAACAAAAAATTTTCTATAGAAAATTCTTAACATCGATAAATCGATAACAAAAAATTTTCTATAGAAAATTCTTAACATCGATAAATCGATAACAAAAAATTTTCTATAGAAAATTCTTAACATCGATAAATCGATAACAAAAAATTTTCTATAGAAAATTCTTAACATCGATAAATCGATAACAAAAAATTTTCTATAGAAAATTCTTAACATCGATAAATCGATAACAAAAAATTTTCTATAGAAAATTCTTAACATCGATAAATCGATAACAAAAAATTTTCTATAGAAAATTCTTAACATCGATAAATCGATAACAAAAAATTTTCTATAGAAAATTCTTAACATCGATAAATCGATAACAAAAAATTTTCTATAGAAAATTCTTAACATCGATAAATCGATAACAAAAAATTTTCTATAGAAAATTCTTAACATCGATAAATCGATAACAAAAAATTTTCTATAGAAAATTCTTAACATCGATAAATCGATAACAAAAAATTTTCTATAGAAAATTCTTAACATCGATAAATCGATAACAAAAAATTTTCTATAGAAAATTCTTAACATCGATAAATCGATAACAAAAAATTTTCTATAGAAAATTCTTAACATCGATAAATCGATAACAAAAAATTTTCTATAGAAAATTCTTAACATCGATAAATCGATAACAAAAAATTTTCTATAGAAAATTCTTAACATCGATAAATCGATAACAAAAAATTTTCTATAGAAAATTCTTAACATCGATAAATCGATAACAAAAAATTTTCTATAGAAAATTCTTAACATCGATAAATCGATAACAAAAAATTTTCTATAGAAAATTCTTAACATCGATAAATCGATAACAAAAAATTTTCTATAGAAAATTCTTAACATCGATAAATCGATAACAAAAAATTTTCTATAGAAAATTCTTAACATCGATAAATCGATAACAAAAAATTTTCTATAGAAAATTCTTAACATCGATAAATCGATAACAAAAAATTTTCTATAGAAAATTCTTAACATCGATAAATCGATAACAAAAAATTTTCTATAGAAAATTCTTAACATCGATAAATCGATAACAAAAAATTTTCTATAGAAAATTTTTAACATCGATAAATTCTTAGCATCGCTAAATCGATAACAAAAAATTTTACATAGAGAATTTCTCATATCGATAAATCGACAACAAAAAATTTTACATAGAAAAGTCCTGATATCAATAAATCGATAACAAAAAATTTTTCTATAAAAAATTCCAGATATCGATAAATTGATAACAAAAAATTTTCTCTGGAAAATACTTGACATCGATGAATCGATATTAAAAAATTTTACATACAACATTTCTCATATCGATAACAAAAAATTTTACATAGAAAATTCCTCATATCAATAAATCGATAAAAAAAATTCTATAGAAAATACTTAGTTTCTATAAATTAATAATAAAAAATTTTATATAAAAAATTCTTAGTATCGATAAATCGTTAATGAAAAATTTTCTATAAAAATTCATTGGTATTGATAACAACAAAGTTCCTATAGAAGATTTCTCATATCAATAATCGATAACAAACAAACTCATAACGCTAATAAACAGAATTCTTATATCGATAAATCGTTATCAAAAATGTCACTTTAGAAAATTTGCTGTCGATCGATGAATCAACAGCAAATAATTTTCTAAGAACATTTATCACTTGGATAATACAAAATTTTTTTGTAAAATATTTCTCACATCGATATGTTGAAAAATTTTTATCGATAAAGCGAATACAAAAAATTTTCTACAAAAAGTTTCACATTTTATTAAATTGATAACAATCAAATTATTATCTAATGATGTGTATGTGTTTTACAAATTATTTTTCGATAATTGTATTATTTATCGTTTTGTTGCGTAGATATTTAGTGTAATGATTATTTAAAATGGTTGCAATGCAAATGTTCTTCCTTGCTTCTTTTTTTTTTTTAATTAATTATAATTTATGCTCCAATTAAAACATACTCCGCATTAACATATTAGGAACTCCTTTTAATTTTGATTTGATGTAAATTAATATTTAATTGCACAGACATGTAACTGATTTAGAGCTTAACATCGACAACATTAGTTAACATATTAAATATAAATAGTTAAACATTAGACTTTGCAATTAAAAAATATCGTTTTTTTAAGGTATTACTTCTGTTTTGCGAAAAAGAAAAATATATTCTCAAGAGCAACAAATGAAAGACAAGTTTTGCCATCAACATCATCATCACCAACATTAAAGTAGCAAACGGCTAAATCGATACCATTAGTAAAAAGTCAATTGGCAGTACAATAAGCTTTAGCTTCTGGGTCTTAGCTGTTTTCTATCTAAAGGTGGCTTCTTTTTAAAGATGGCCAGTTAGTTTTAGTTCAAATGGCCTTGATATTTAACAAATGATAAATGTGTAAATAACACGGGTACTATTTATTTTATCTTTATGTAAATATAGTGTTATTTTTGTTTGTTTTGTTGTGAAATTTATTTGAATTTAAAATTAAAAAAAAAGAATTATGAATATTCATTAATTTATTTTGAAAAATTCAAAATAAATGTGATTAAAATTTGTTTCTTAAGCCTTTTGTTTTGTTATTAAACAGGGCAACCAAAAATATGCTCCTTAAAGAGAGTTTTATCTGCATAAAAAGTGCTCTTAAAATTAAAAAAAATATGCTCTTAAAATATTCTTCTTTTCTGGCTATATTCTAAACTATATACTATTTATGCTAAAGATAATTTGTAATAAATAGTTTATTTTTGCACTTAAAAACAATCAAATCTCATACATTTTATTAGAAAATTTCAAAATTTCTATAAATTTATAAGATGAAAATTATTAGAGAATTGGATTCGAAAAACATATATGATAGTAAAAAGAAAATTTCACGAATAGAAAAATATGTAAAAAATTTTATTGGGTGCAAATTATGCAAAATTTTTCTCTTAAATGTAAAATATTCAAAAATATGCTCTTATGTATAAAATATACAAAAATATGCCACTTAAATTGTTAAAATATGCTCTAAAATAAAGATTTTCTAAGAAAATACGACAAAGTATGCTGCTAATCTAAAATATGCAAAAATATGCTGTTATGACCAAAATATGCGGTTGCAAATCGTTGCCAAAGTTCTTAAAATTGTCTGAAAGGGATAAATAACTAACAGTTTGGTTCATTTGAAGCTCAAGAAAAAATTATTTTTTTTTGCATATTTTTTTTGGTTGCCCTGTTAATAAATATAAAAAAATTAATGAAAACTCACAATTGTTTTAATGTAATGTAAAGACTGTTCAGTTGCAATTAAGCGGAATGATTTGTAAGTTTTTTTCCTTTTTTTTTTGTTTAAATTTTGTAATAATGAGGGTTGTAAAGTAAATGACAGGTTGAGAAAGGAAAAGGCATGACATTTACATTTATGTTTTTTTTAAGCAGCTTCTTAGAAAAACTAACATTATTTCTGTTAATAAAATCGTTAAAATTTGAAGATATAGGTATTAAAAAAATCATTTAATTAGTTTTTAATTTAGTTTCATATATGTAAGTACTACTAGTTTGTAATGTCATGCCATATAATTTCTTTTTTTTTTATTTTTTTGGGAAACATTTTTAGGAATTCTTGTTTAACACCCTCGAATTAAGTTGACTTTTTTTTTTGCCAAAAACTTCATATGAATAAAAACTCTGTAATCATGAAGTGTTACAATTTTTCATCATGTATTTATATTTTTTTCGGTAAAAAAAATGTTGGTTATAATTCATGCGTAGTTAGCAATTTATGTGATTGTAGAGGACAGTGGGTTATATTTTAAAATCAAATAATAAGCGTTTCCATTACCATTATAGTATCTTTTTTTTGGAGTAATTTTTAAACAGCATTAATAAAATGGTCCCACTGTTCTAATAATTTCCTAGCAAGCGTTGGTGTTTATTATTTTTTCCACTAATGCTTGCCTATATTGCCAGAAAAATAGACAGTAGTCACAGTTAATGTTTATACAAACTTACATACACTTTAAGTGTATCACAGAAAAATCCACACACTCTAAAGGAAAAAAAAATGTAGGCCCCCTAAAGCATGTTAGTTACATTACATAATAACATGCAACATCAACATACACCATGCAACAAAACAAAACAAAAAATAAAAATAATGTATTAGCAACCCAGAAATATATATTTACTTAAGACTTAAACCGACAGTCTAACAAACAGACGGCAAGACATATTTAGTAACACGTAAGGCGACACATATGAAAAAAATTTATATTTTACACTTTTAAAATGGTAAGGAAAAATAATATGTCATCTAGCAAAAAATATAAAATTTGACTGTGTTACAATTTTGTAAAACTTTTGACAGTTAAGTCTGAGTTTTATGTCTAAAACGACAAACATGATTAAGTTGCTAAAATGCACAAATGATGAATAGACAAGAACTATAAAAAGTTATGGAAAAATTATTAAAAATATTGCAAATCGTTTCGATATTAATATTAAGATTTAAGGAATGTATTTTTAAAGCTAAAAAGAAAATTTTATAGATTTAGCTATTATTTTATTAATTAAATATTTACTAATATTTTTACTTTTCTACTTTTTCTACACCCAGATAAATATCGATCACATTCGTGGACAAAATGACACCATTCAGTGTCAATAGTGTGACAATACCGTATGTGTTCAAAATTATACACTAAATGATAAAATAAACAACATTGTTATTAACTTGACACTACATCAGTGTTGAGTTATTAAATAACATTATGTATTCGATGTCAAAAATTTACACAGAAAATTGTCAATGTGACCTTAAGCGTTATAAATTTTGCATCGTAATTTCTCCCTCAGTGAACCTAATTATTTTCATTATAAATGACTTTCGTTTACATTTAGTGTAGGTTTTTATATGAAGCAAGATTCTTATAGGGATAATTTTTCATAAAAGATCTCTGTTAATAAATCCAAATTTAATTTATTTTACCTTTTTAATTATTTGTTAAAAACTTTTCTAGCTACTACTCATAACAATTAATTATTAACAATTAACAATTGCTCAAAATTTTATTAATAACAACTAATAATATATTTATAAAATATAATTTTCTGGAAAGTTTTAATACTGAGAAAATATTCCCAATTATTATCTAGAAGAAGAGGTTCAAGGTCTAAACTGTTTAAATATTGAGTTCTTAGATAACTATTCTTTCACGACTCTCAATTAAAATCGTTATTCTCATATAAAACAAGAACGAATTAATATGTCCTTGACATTTTGTATTTTCCGCATAGCTAGCTAAATCCCAACGCAACTCCTTTTATTTAACATCTTTTGATAGACATCTCTCAAATTTTGAGATATTTCCCGCATTAACTTTGAGTTCTACAGGAAAAATAATGAATATCATTTTTTTTTAATTAAACAACTATTTGTAATTAAACTTAAATTTAAATAAAAAATTATTTGTGTCAATTATAATTTTTCTTGAAAAAGAAAAAGAAACACAAGAATCAAAAACTATTTTTTTTTGACGGCAGAATAATAGATAAGTCTACAAATATTTTTAAATAAAAAAAGTATATATTTTGATGAAAGATGACATTATTCCATTTCTTATGAAGAAGGCCAGGGGTAAATCATATTAAATTTAGTGAATCTCCTATAAAGAGAATAATTGCTATTTCTTTCTTCATTTAGATAATTATGATAAGAAAGTTTAGTCTGTAGAAAATGGTAAGTAGAATAAATGTTTTACATATTGTCATCCAAATAAAATTTTCGTAATATTTTTTTGTCCATATTGATAAATTCTAAGGAATTTGTTTTTGGACCTGTATCTTCATTTCATGAAGCCATATTATTATTATTTTACATGCGTCTTAATGTTATGTTATATCGAAATGTATTTTTTTTTATTTTCGTTTTTTCTTTCTGCAGATAAATTTTCTATTTGTAGAGAGGATGATGGAATAGGTGGAACAGTTTGGAGTCGAATGAAAACTTTTGTTATATTAGAATGTCGGGTATACATACATTAAGAATACCCATCTTCATATTTAAATATTGCTACCCAAACCATCCCGCACCCATAAGAATTAGAGTGTCACTAAAATATTTCGAAGTAGGAAGACTTCTCAAAGATTCCGATTGCGGAAAAAAGTTAAAAAATTTTCAAAATGCATCTTTAGTTCCGAAAAGTAAAAAATAAAGTTTCAAGTTTTTTTCCAAAATAAGTTTCAAAAATTTTGGTAGTTTTAAGCTTATAACCTTGATGTAGGTACTAAAAAGTACTCTTATGGACCAACTTTTCGTATTTCAAGAAGAAACAGTAAACTTTTTGGCCAAATGTACTAGAAAAGTGATGTTCAATTTCTGTTTGGAAAGAGAAGATGAATTTTAAAAGACGTTTATATATTTTTCACCGTGCTCAGGTCATCAAAATGTATCGTTTTAGGAGTCTTCTTATGTTTTTTTGTCGTAATGTTATCCATCAACATTACAACTTATTACACTTTATTTATACAATTTATTGTAAAATAATATATGTAATTTTATTTTTGAAGAAATATTTTTATTGAATAAAGTTAAATATTTAGTTAAATTTTTAATTTATTCAATTAATATTTTAGTTATTTTAAAGTGAAAATTCAATAATAAATATAATTGATTAGATTAGAAAAATTAATTTTAATTTTACAAAAAATCAATTAATTTTACTTAATTAATATTATCGTTTTGATGATTGGAGAAAAATCAATTAAAATTTAAATTAGTATAAGCAATTTCGTAATTGAAATCCATTTTTATTTTTTTTCTATGTTGTATGTATTTGTGTGTTCTCTTTGACAATAGATAAAAATTATTTTTGAGCGCTAGTAAAACATTAAACTCAACCAAAATACGCATTACCTTTCACACTAATCAATGGGTTTCTCTGGTTTTAACATATTATCATCTTATTCTATAAAGTATTAGTACTGTGAAACTATTTCCTATTTTTAGGAGTTTAAGAAGAAAACGGGTAAAAACTGAATTTTGGTACTTTTTTTGGCACCCTATGTATCTCTTAAACCAATAAAAAAGTTAAAATAAAATTTACATCAAATTCGTAATTTATCGAAAAATGACAAATATAAGTTTCATACTTTTTGTAAATTCGAACGTTTAAGGGATTAAAATCGTAAATTTTTTTTTGACTTTTTTTCTATTTATTAACATCTACATATGAATATATTATAATGGGTTTCCATACAATTTTGAAATTCACTGGACCACAATATTTGTTACAACCAGGGGAAAAAAGTACCAAAAAAGGAATAAAAACGGGATATAACATTTTATTCAAATTCATAGAGCAAATTTTGATAAAATTTGAAGGATTGGTCATTTAATCATACAAAAAGAGATAAAGGATTAGCAATTCGGATACCAAGACGTAGATAAACTAAATTAGGGTAAATAATTTGCAATTTTTTTAATAAATTTTCTAGATAATTGAAGATAGATTTGTATTGTTTGAGTCATATCTATGGCATGCAAATTTGAACATTTTGAAAATTCAAGTTTAATGGATTTGTTTTAGGACGAAAAATGGAACTTGATACTTTATTGCTTAAAATGGTACTTTTCTAATATTTTCATGTCTTTTTTTAGTAAATAAACTTACCGGCGTACAAGTTACCTAATATGGTTCAGAGTGGATTAGAAATTAAGGAAGTTGGTGCTTACTAGTTAGTTTTTTTCCCTCTAATGGTACCAAAGAAGGAAGTCTAATGGTAATTTTTTATATATTTTTAAGTTAGAATCCACAAAAACGAAGCTGGTACTTTTCATTCCTGTATATCTATGAATTACTATGAGTGAATGAGAACGTTTTGATACTTTTTCGTTATTTTAATGTTACTTTTCGAATTTTCTATAATATTGAATCTAGAAACATGATATTACAGATGCGTGGTCCTATGTTGGTAAGAATTTACAAAGGTGGACTTTGTGGTACTTTTGGAATTTTATATAATATTGAACGTGTCAGCATGGACTTAAACATAAACAGTCCTGAGTGAATAATAATTTATATGAAGAGACTTTTTGGTATTTTTTCCTTTTTTTAATAGTATTTTTTGGATTGTTTATTATATTGAAACTAAAAACATGAACTTAAATATATGTTGACCTAAGTGAGGGGGAATCCACAAGAGAGGACATTGTGATGCGTTTTTATTCTTCTATGGTACTGTTTGAATTCTTTATAATTAACCAAGAATCATGAAAATTCACAAGCGGGCGCTTGCGGTACTTTTATTATTTGGTACTTTTTTAAACCGTCGAATGTTTAGGATATAAAAACGGGTACTTTATTAAAAACATAGAAGTAAATTTTAAATCGTTTTCTTTCCTTATCACAAATATATCAAACATATCTTTGGTACTTTTCAAAAATCTTATTATTTAGGGGATAAAAATTGTACTTTTTTGGCATCTTTTTAACTAAAATAAGTATATACATATTTAACAAGTTTATTTTTTGTTAACGCCGTCATAATGAGCTAAAGAAACTGTACTGTAGCTATCTCTTCTCCAACATTTTTAGTAATTTATAGTCTCGGGGGGTAAAAGCTGTTCTAGTTATTGTCTAGACTGAAATTTTACAAAATTTAAATAGTTTTTTTTTCAACCCAAAAAAGGCTATAAATTTGATGAAACTCGATTTTTTAATTTATTGATTGAGGATCTCATAAAAGGTTACGATGTGTTACGATATCCCACTTCTAGGATATTTATTATTTAATTTGAAACCTGGAGGCATGAAATTCAAATCATTAGAAGACACCACATCATTGACATCATTGACGACACCAATATTTTAACTGTTTCCATGGGAGTTAGGAGTCATAGTTTAATTTTTCGTTTTTTTTCAAATTGACAGTACATTGTCTCAAAATAAATAAAGCTATCAAATTTATTTTTGATCTATTTAGGAGTCCCGCAAGTCCCCTATTCATAATAACATTTTAAATTTATAAAAGTTTAATAAAAATAATGTTGTATGGAAAATTATTATTATTTAACTTTATTAAGTATTTAGAAAATTAAAATTCGATTACGAATTAGGCTATTAATATTTATTTAAAAATGTATCTTAATTTATAATTAAAATTTTCGCGTCTGTCTTTTGGTGACATAAAAATTAACTTAACTAATCAGGGACCAAAAATCCCAAAACATTATTTGTACTAAAGGTTTAAATGAATACATATATCAATAGTATTGAGACCTTTCCAATGATGCTTTATAACAGTCAAACTTTAATAAAATAGTATTTAAAATAAAATCATACTAAAATTTTAATTTCACGAAAATGAAAACTAATTTTATTTTTTTTAATCATTATATATTAAACTTTATTTTTCTATCATATGTTGTAACTTTTTTAACAAAAAGTTAAAAATTATGTACACTGTTTATCGAAAACTATATTTTTGGAGATATATTAAAGTGGTCCAGCTCACGTGAATGAAATAATTAAACCGAAATATTTTGAGGATTTGTTTAAAACATATCAATCTTCAATTTTAGGTCCGTACATTTGCAAGATTTTTTGTCTCCATACAAATCAAGGCACTTTAATGTATATAACAATGTGTAAAGATTCATAAAAATGTTTCTCCTGTAAAGTTTTCTGTTTTGCACTTATGACGTTTTCCCGGTTAGGATTCGATGTGTATGTATATCTATAAGTTTGCGTCTTAAGTCTTTTGTTTTCAAAAGAAAAATTATTTAAATCTTCTTAAAATTTGAAGTTTGTTGATCCCGCTTGTTTGAAAAATTACCCTAGTATTAGACAAATCTCATAAATCTCTTTAAATAGTTAAATCAAATAATTTTTTTAACCTAGAATTTTGAATTTTGTTAGCTTTAATCAAAGGCGTAACAAACAAGCAAACATTATGATACATATGTAATACATATGTATATGTATGAGCTTGCAGTTGCATCTACAACATAATTGTTAACTGATTAATTACCTCCATGCCATTGTGGCAGGTTTAAAATATTGTGAATTGATTGTATTTTTTATATGTATAGAGTACAGGTTCATAGATAACAATAATATAAAATGCTACTAAAAATACATAAAAAAAAAATAAACCGAAGATTACATAACTGAAAATACTTTAACAAACGTCAGCAGCAATAACATATATACATACATACGTACATACATACAACATTGTAATAATTTTCTTATTGCCGTTTGTTAAAGTTTTTTTCGTAGTTGTTATTGCTCATTATACTATGTTCAAAATACCACATCAAAAAGAAGAAAAAAAAAAAAAAACTCAAACAACAATAATAAATATTTAATGCCAAACAACACTGACAATGAGCCATTGATGTGTTACTGTTTGAGTTTAGTAGTTTTTATCTGTTTGTATAATGTTAGAGATTTTTTTTTATTTTTTTTATTTGAGCTCTCAGATTTTCCACAAAATTTCAATACGTTTGGCGGAATTAATAAAAAAAAAATTAACAAACAAACGTATAGCGTTTGAATTCATGTATGAATGAACTCTGTAATGATGCAACAGTTCAAGATGCACATTTAACAAGTTGTTAAGTTGAGCTTAGCTCAGCTCTGTTTTTTTCCTTCTTTAATTTTGTTGCAGTTGTTGTTAGTAGTTTTATATGTTGCATGTTTGGCAATTTACTTTCTAATGAGACCATTAATCGGTTGTATATGTGCATTATAATTTGAAACTATTTTTATTATCAGGTAGTTTTAAAAATCTGTAGAGGAACAGAATTAAAGCATAACATAAAAAGTAATTGATATAAATGAGTTGAAAAATTTTGATTATTTATGCATCAATTTGGGGAAAAATATAATTAATGAAGATGAATAATTACAATAATTACACGGTGCTACAAAATTAGAAAAATTTAAAACACTTGGAATGTAACATAGTGTAGTTTATAGATATGCGTGAGTAGTTTATTATACCATTCATAGAATTTTCGAGGTGCTCTCAAATTCGGACTTCGTTGCCTTAAAAATTTGTATCTGAATATCTGTTTTCCAATTTTAGCTTTCAATTTTTTATTTTTTATTCCGATTTTTTTTTAATCTTCATTCATTTTTGACCCACACTTTATTAGAAAATATATTTATTTCTTATTTTTTCCTAATAATATATTTTATTAGGAATAAAATGAGCCATCATCTGGTAAAATCGGGTAAGAATTGAAGAATATATGATTTTTTTTCAAAGTTGTAAAACTCATAAAAATCTCTTATTTTACGTGTATTTCAAAAATAATGAAAAATAATGGCAACAACAAAATACGCTTAAAATAACATGATATTGTGGGTTAAGTTAGATTAGATGGGGAGCTGTGAATATAATATACAGCTCACTTGGGTTCTATTGGTCCCGTTGTGTTACCCTGATAGATCATGTGAATATGTTTTTACATATAAAAAAAAAATAGGTACGAATCGAATCAACCTGACGCACGAATAAAAGATCTAATCCGTCTGACATCAATTGCAGAGAGATCATGTAATCCATGCATAGGTGGACTCCCAAATTCTGCAGTCTTAATATTTGCAAGAGCAGGACAGTGGCAAAAAAAAATGTTCTACTATTTCTTCCTCTTCGTTAAAGGAACTTCTGCAATAGTCGTTAAAAGGGAGTTCTAGTTTCCTAGCGTGCGCACCATACAGTGCCCTGTAATAATGGCTAAAAGTGTTCGTAGCTAGCGCCTTGGCAATTCCAAAATGAAGCTCGACCATTTTTGATCATACTGGGGTCATATTTGTCTCGAAATAGAACATGCGAACTTGTTTGTCCATCTTTGTTGATCTGTTCTCGACAAGTTGTAGTTGATCCGTTTCTTCACTTTGAAGAAGGGAACCAGTTCTGGCTAGTTCATCCACAATAATATTTCCGTGGTACTTGAGTGACCCCTTATCCAGATCAACTCTAGGTTTGAATGTAACGCCATCTCATTTAAAGATTTCTGGCATTCATGTACCAGCTTGGATGCTTGGATGAATATCCATTCCGAATACCCTATAGTATATTAGCCAATTTACCGCTCTTCTAATGAACGAGATCTCCACTTGAAGAGCTGAGCAGTGATTCATTAATTTAAAAGAAATGTTTCTTCTATATGCGAGAATGAAGATACCTCCCCCAACCCCTTTTGAAGATTTGGATCCATCAGTATAAACCTAAATCGATGCGTCTTTTATCGTGGGATCGGCTGAAACTGAGAAGCCTCTGTCTAGAAAGGGTTTAGGAATAAAATAGTCAATATTGTCAGAGATGTCATCCGAAATTCCCAAAAAAGTCGCATGGCCATAGCTCCTACCATTCCATGTGATTTTCACAACTTTGAAAAGAAATTATATTTACTACAATTCTCATCTTATTTTATTGAGCGATAGCTTATTTTATTCTCAATTTTTTTACACTGATATCGGATTGTCAGTGCTGGTCTAACAACAACATAGTACACGTAAAATAATACGATTTTGCAGATTTCTCAACTTTGAAAAAATCGTATGTTCTACAATTCTCATCTGCAAATGAGAAAAGATATGTTTTCTGATAAAGTATGGATTAAAAAGAGGTGTTTATTTAAATAGAGAGTCGCAAAATATAAAGAATTTTAAGTGAAATTAATATATGAATCTAAAAATGTATACCTTGAAAAGACTTAAAGAACTCTTTAAAACTTTGGATCTGGCAAGAATCTTTCTGACAACAAAATCAAAATTAAAAAAATATTTAATTATCCAGTTTTTTTTTATGGATTAAAGTCTGTTATTAGTTAAAGAATAAAATTGACAATTCTATTTAATTTGATTTTTCTTCCAAGTTTAAATATAAACAACTTTGGAATTAAAAATTTTACGTATTTTCGGCCATAAGAGCGCAATATCCAAATTCAATATTATTTATAATGAACTCGAAACACAATTTTATTGTTTAACTGTTGGAAAAAAATATATGGCCAGACTAGGCAAATATTTGACGAAACAACTACATAAAATATATTTTAATTAATTGGCAAACAATCTTCAACTTAGCACAAATTACAGTTAACATTTAATTGATTTTTATTTGATGTTGTTTGTTCTTACATAACATTTCCTAGATCAAACAATCTTTTTGTAAAACAAGTACTCACATATTTCTGATAAAAAAATTTAGCAATAATGATCATAATTTAAATAATCATTAATATCTTCTTTGTGAACGGTCAATAAATTGGGAAATAGTATGTGACGGAAAGTTTTTAATGAAAAGTCAGTGAATATTTTTTTTTAATTATTTTCGACAAAAATATGTTTTCTTATGGAATTTTCTGGGTGAAGACTTTTGTTGCTGTTTAGTAATCGTTTTTTTTTCTTTTTGTGAAATTCATTTTTTTGATAAAGCTCTTTAGAGAAACAATATTTTTTTTTTGCAATATTTGTTTCTTTTAGTGAAAATTATTTTATTGAAACAAACTGTTTTTAAAAAAGCCTTATTTTGATTTTTTAAAAAAGCTTTATTTTTTTATGAAAAAGCTTTTTTTGTGATAAAATGACATTTTCTAAGTGAACAAAAATTTTGACTCTTAATTTTTGGTTAAAAGCTTTTGTTCGACAATTATTTAAAAAAAATTTAAGAGAAAACAGCATTTATTTAAAAAGTAAAAAGCTGTTATTGTTTGTAAATAGTCTAAATATTTTTAGATATTTTTATTAGTCTTTTTTTTTTAGTGACAAAAGTATCTCTTAGAAAAGAAAGGGAAACGTGTTTTTCTTTTAATAATGTTAGTTTTAGAAAATTTGTTTCTTTTAACAAAATATTTTTTAAAGGTTTATTTTGATTTTTTTAACATTAATTTATGAATTTTTTGTTAAAGCGTTTATTTGATAAAAAAAATTGTTTTTCTAAAAACGTTTTTTAGTGAAATTTGTGCTTAGTAAAAAAGTAAAAAAAAATGTATTTTTTTGTTAGAATAAACTTTTTTTTAACTTTTTTTAAAGTTTTTTTTATTTTTTGTTAAATTAATTGTGCAAAAGCTTTTCTGTTTAGCTTTTATGTTCTATTTTGCTTTTATTCGATTAAAAATTGTATTTTTTTTCGAAATTATTAA
This sequence comes from Protocalliphora azurea, assembly GCA_932274085.1. Taxonomy (NCBI): domain Eukaryota; kingdom Metazoa; phylum Arthropoda; class Insecta; order Diptera; family Calliphoridae; genus Protocalliphora; species Protocalliphora azurea. Next base: position 4,823,121 of record OW026521.1, on the reverse strand, counting down.
CTTTTTTTTCATTCCAAAATTTAAAATGTTTTTGATTATCAAATGTCCTTTAAACAATTTTTCTTTCTGGAAACGTCATTTCTGAGTAAAAAAATGAATTCTTACAAAAGCAAAACAGCGGATTTGTATTACCACTTTTGGTGAAACAGTTAAAAAAAATGGATTTGCTAAAAACTTTTTACAAATTAATAAAAAGTATTTCTTCTAAAAAAGCTTTTGCCTGAAAAGGATTTTTGTTGAATTAAATAATAATAGTTTATATAATATTTTCTTTTTTCAGTTTTTTTTAGTTTTTTTCCAAATATGAAAAAATAGTATTTTTGCAAGAAAAAAAACTGTATTTATTACTTTCTTTAAGGCATATCTATGTATATAATTTTTTAACATTCTGTAAAAAATCAGCTTTAATTTTCTTGAAAAAGCTTTTTTTTATGAATAAAAGCTTTTATTTTAATAAAACTCTTTATTTGGATTTTTTAAATATTAATTAAAAACGAATATTTTTGAGTTAAAATAGCATATATTTGAAAAGTGTGAAGGCACAGTTTGAGAACTTTTAGTGAGAATTTTATAAAAAAATCAGATTTGCTAAATGATAAAATTTATTTTTTCTAAAAAGTCTCGTCTGAAAGGCGTTTTTAAATAGATTTAAGTTAGATTTTATTAAGGAACATAAAATTTGAAAAAATTTTTTTTTTTTAAGTTTTTTTTATGGAAACAAGCTTTTAATGTTTTTTAAGCTGTTATTTTACGAGAACTATTCTGAAAAAAAATTAAAAAATATTTATTTTTTTTCGAAACGCCTGTTTTTTTTTTTAAATAACATTTATTCGAAAAAACTTTCTTTGACATCTTTTAAGTGAAAACGTTTTATAAAAAAAAAGGATTTACTAAATGAAAAAAAAACTTTTTATTATCTTATTAAAAGTCCTTTTATAAAAAAGCTTCCGTCTGAAAAATTTTTTCTTAAATAGTTTAAAAATTTAATAAACAATTGAAAAATCGGGTCAAAAAACTACTTTTTAAAAATTAATTTGAATGTATTTTTCTAAACGTTCGAAATCAACCGGACAAGTTGCTTAAATTCCGCTAATTTTGTATTGCTAGTATTTGTATAAGTGTAATGGAAAATTAAGGTCATCATTAGATTTTTAATTGGGACAGCTAAAAATACAAACAGTTACCAAAAATCATCAACAGGATGATTATAATATTTTTTCCTCTATTTTGATAATTTCATAAAAGTTTTAAAATCTTTTGTTAAATATTGTAATTCAGTAATTCATTTAATTTAAGCAGAAAATATATAAAATTAAATTAAATTGGTCAAGGCACTAATTACAGCCAACATGATTAAATGTAATAGACGACCACATTATTAACAAATTACTCTGTTTTGTTAGTAAATTTTGTGAAAGACTTTAAAATCATAAAATTAAATAATTCTAGTTTAATGATTTTTTTTTCGTAGAATTTGTTTTAAGAATTTTATTTGGTGGACACATATTTATTTTCAAGGCTTTTTCAATGTTTAATAAATACTTTGTTAAACAAAGTATGTTCTTATTTGTTAGCTCATAAATACTGTTTAAATTAAATTAATGGTCTACTTAATTTGAAAACAAAATATGTTTAAACTATGAAACAGGGGCGTTTTTAAAAAGGGGAAGTTTTTTTTTTTTTTTTTTTTTTTCTTGCTAAAATGACCAAGTTTTATATGAACGATATCTAAATATTCATTTTTAATTTACTTCATATACGTCATTATTAATAATTTTTAACCTAGCTGAAACTGAATTTATCCTTTAATAAGTTGTGAAACCAATAGATTTCATTTTATAATCATGATTGTTGTTCAAAAACTTATAAAAAAGGGCTAACCTTTTCCCACGTCTTCTACATTTCTTGTTCGCGTATTTATAGTTTTTGATCACATGTGATCTTATATAAACTAATCGGACTTTGTGAGAAAATTCTACATTTTCTTTATTGTTGTGGAGACTTTGATGATAACAATATTTAATTTTCAAAATTTTTTTTGCAGGGTCTCAATGAAATACAAATTTTGAAGCAGAGATTGATACTTGTTGTAATTATGCATATTTTGCTGATATGCCCTATATAGCCAACGCACTAGATAGACTCAAAGTTTGGAAAATAAGAGCGAAATTTTTTTAAAAAGTCAAATTTTTTTGAGGCACATTCACAGTTTCTAATGGAATAGCATGGATTACTGAATGAACTTATTTTTTTCTTATTTTACGGAATATCGAACAAGAACGACGATAAATATAAATGATCGGAACTATAAATTAAAGTCAAATATCGTACAGTAAGGTCAAATGCAAAATTTTTGGTAACAAATTTGTATCTCCTAAACTATTTGTTGGATGGAATTGAAATGTATGGAAGACTCATAGAGGAGGATCTAAGCTTTCAGAAAAATCGTCTTGTCACCCTGTGATAAGACGATATAAGCTACAGGGTGTTAAAATTGACAACCTCAAGTATGTAAAAGTTTCAAAATCGATCTAAATCTATTTTATGAATAAATATCGTCAATTCACTTTTTTCGAACAATGCTGGATGTAGAGTGCAAACCTAAATAAATTTAAAATGTCTATATTAACCACTTATCTTACCAAGAACATTAGAGAAATATATAAATCTTTGAAATCGGACTTGATTTGTAGAAACTTTTACATACTTGAGTTAGAGAATTCTGGTGACCTGTAGCATATCTCGTCTTATCACAGGGTGACTACAAGATGAATTTTCTTAAAGTTTAGGTCCTCCTTTACAACTCTATCATACATTTGAAGTTGTTCCGATAAATAGTTTAGGAAATACAGATTTATTACCAAAAATTTTGCCTTTGGCCCCTCTTTTTTTCGTTGATAATGGTAAATGGAACACTTTTGTCAAAATTTCGAGGCGCATTAAAAAATTTCTAAAGAAAAAAAATTGTATGGGGAAAAAAAATTACTTGAGTTAAAAAGGAATCACAATATTAAATAGCATTTATTTTTAATAATCTCTAATAAAATATATTTTCGCATAGTATATGGAAAATAACTTAACAAAATTTTTAAAAATCTCGATTTTTAGTATAATGACAATTTTTTTAAATTTTACTAGGAAACCTTAAAATATGCCACACCAATATCATCAAACACTGAAAAAAAAAAATAAAATAAAAATAAAATTTTGTTTAAATAACTGATTAGGTTTCGATATTATTCGTAATTTTTACCAGAATTATACATAAACTTTTAGCTTGTAAAAATGTTTATATATTAAAATTAAAACCTACGCCCCCTGCATGAAATTATTAACATGAACTTTATATATACACAAATAGATTTAAAAAACTAAAATAAAAAAATATAATAAATATTTTTTTTTTTTTTTTTTTTGGAGTCCTAAACTCAAAAATTTTTGCTAATGTCTCATATTTATATTTTCTTTATCAAAAGAATCTTTGATTAATATATTTTATTTTATAAAATTCATTTCATTGATGTCTAACACCGCTAAACATCACTATCTTTTATTTATTTATTTAAACAATTAATTCAAAACTATAAAATTATTATTATTTTTTTTTTAACTAACACTTTTTCTTGTTGAATAAAGCTTTCTATTTTAAAGAATTTAATTTATTGCTCAAGTCTATTGTTTGCCAATTTCATAAGCAAATTTTAAAATCTATTCAAACTCGTGTAAATCATGTAAACAGGTCAAAGTAGACACCTTACACAATGGCTATAAGATAGTAAGTAAATGATAATAAATCTTCCAAATTTCTGGTTTATTTTAATGAAGTGTGTCTGAATGTTTTAGTAAATGATTTATAATTTAAGATAACAAAGATTTTAAAGATCAGCATGACACACGATGAATTGTGGAAGATAACATGGAATTTCTTTCATTAGAAATGTATTATATTGAAATGGAATAAAATTGGTGAAATGAAATGAAATGTTTAAAGAGCAAAGTCATATAAGGTGTGGGTTCAAATGAAACATAAAAGTTTTTTTAAATAAAAGATGAAAGGTATAAGTTTGAATTAAAACTACTACGATTACTTGTAGCATACCTTCTCCAGTTTTTTGATATATCATTTTATATAAATATGAATTGCTAATTAGATTATTTTTAATTTGTTTAAGTATGACTTCAGAAAAAAAATTTTTGAAGTACTTTTAACTTTTTGATTTTTCGCGGTATCTCTCTATAAGAACTTTAAATTAATAATCACAATTAAGCACTTCTGGCGTCTTTTTAAATTAAATTGGATGCAATTCCTTTACAATTGCCAAAATGTTTAAATAACATTCCCAATTTTTGGTGTTTCTACTGTAACGAAAAAAAATTCTAAATCTGGCCAGAAAATATTAAAAACACTGTTGCATGTCACGAGTAATATCAATGTCTTTATATGACACTCTTTGCTATGATTATTCAAGTTTACTCAGACTAAAGAAGCAAAACAATCATATACCTAGTCGCATTTTGAGTAAACTTGTCATACGACAAATTGTTTTGTAAATTTTTATTGTTTCTAGTTTCATACTATTCAGGACCACTTTTTTAAAAATTTTCCATATATGAAACTTGTCCTTGGTACATGAGAAAAGTCAGCAACAACTTTAAAGTTTCCCAGGCTAATACAAAATATTGAAAATAGTTTTATTTTTTTTATTATTGAGGAGCTTTGATCATTCTTTGCCTCAGCTTTGTTAATTAAAATTTGTTTTATCTTTGATTGATTAAAGTTTAGGCATAGCTTTAAAATGGCTTATATGTGATTTTGAAGAAATGTACACAAGGTGCCATTTCCTGCCAAACATCTTTAATATGGCTTATATGTGATTTTGGAGAAATGAACAGAAGGTGCCATTTCCTGCCAAACATCTTTGGCACAGCTTTTAGGAACTTCTCTTCTCTTTTTCTTTTTCTGAACCAACCATTTTTTTATTATAATGAAATGTAATACTTTTATCAAAATTTACGCAATAAACATTTTCTACTAAGTTCAAAGAGAAGTGCATGTTAATAGTGTAATTTCAAATCCTTTACTATTGATGAGGAACGTGTCTGAAGGTTCAATACTGGAACCTTTATTGTTCTCCCTTTATGCTAATGATCTACCTCAAAAATTATCACACAATATTATACACATGTATGCTGACCATATCCAAGTATATATTAGTAGTTCCGTAAGTTCAGTAGAGCAAAATTTTTAAAAGTTGTGGATTTGAGTAAAATTCATTGCTGGGTACTTAAAAATGGACTTTGCCTTAATCCTCAAAAATCGAAGTGCTTGATTATACACAAAAAATCTCAGTCTATTCCGAGTTATAACATATTGATAAATAATCAGACTATTGAAATTGTTCACAAAGTAAAAAATCTTGGCCTAGTGTTTAATAATAACTTAATTTGGTCAAGCCACTAAAATTCACTGATGATTCAGATTTATATGAAATTAAGAACTTTCTGGGTGACTCAATATTTTAGAAGAAGAAAACTTCTTGCAAAATCATATTTAATTGCGATTTGATATATCGTTGTGAGCTTTTTGGATATTGTGACAGCTCCAGTATGAGGAAACTGAATTATTTAAAGAAAGAGGAGTAAGAATTGGTACGATTGTCCTCTCACCAAGAGCTTATATTGTGATAGCTTTAGATGTCATTTTTTCATGATCTGCACTATCTCATAGAATAAGATTTTTACTTTTAAAAATTTAAATCTTTCGAAAGTTTTTCTTAAAATTTGGTTCTCCTTAAATAGTAAAACTTTGTAACGCTCTTGGCTACTTAAAACGTGAGTGTTCTTTTTTTTTATTTTTAAACAGAAATATTTAAGTAAACGATAAACTTAATACAGATAACAATTATGTCTTTAAGGTGAGTTTTAGTTAATAACTTCCCACTCAATAAAATAACACACACAAACAAATAAAGCCAACAAATAATTAAATAACCAAGAAAAAAAAAAAAACAAAACGTTCTATAAACTTAAAACAATAATGCAATATATAAAGCAATTGTTTGCCACAAACAAGTGTTTAATAAAAGAAATAAAAACTTTAAGAAAAAATTATAATATTGCAATAATATTCCAAAAAGAAACAATGGTTTAATGAGCTGCTTTTCAAACAAGTTCTGTGAAATATAATTTTTTTCTAGTCATGTAAATTTAAGATTGCACAGTGTGAGATTTCAGTGATTTAAAAGTCAATTTTTTGATAAAAAGAAATGAAAAGAACGGCTTGCATACGTATGTAAACAAAAAAGGAAAAAAATGCTTTAAATTAAGATTTTTTTAGATGTTAAAAAATTTAAAAAGATTGTGGAAAATTGCTAATCTTTGAAACGCCATAACATTTTATTTTTTATTTATTAGACCTTTTATGTACGTATTTTATCCTATTTAAACATAAAAAACATTAAGGGTTTTTTACGACAATTTATTAAATTTAGACTTATTTAAAAAAGGCAAAATTGTAATCAATTCTTCTCTTTAAAATACAATTTTTGTTATTTGTGTGTATTTGCAACTACATTAGTTTTAAATTATAAGTTAAAAATCAGGTGCTTGTTTCAGCTTTTTTACCCCTTTTTTACAGCAATAATACGAATATCTAGATTTTTAACCCTCGTATTGATAACATGAGAATTTGGATCAAATAAGGACCGAAAAAAATTAGAAAAAGTCCACAGATATGTAGGCCACGTTTTCTAGGCAATTTTGTGGCTAATCATTTTGCTTTCTCTGTTTTTTTTTTATTGTTTTTGAAAATTAGATTTAAAATTCTCCTCAGCAATATTGTGACAATTGTAGTTGATGAATTATTAAAAGCAGGGCTCAATGATGTTACCATTACAGATATCGAACGAAATTAGATGAAATTTTTATTGAAGAAGATTCTTTATTAAAATTCATGTTCATTATATCAAATAAGCTTTATGTAGCTTATTTCATATCATAATAATTTATGGAATAGTTTTCTGATACATAAAATTTATATTCGTGGAGTTTCATTTCGATATCATATTTTTTCTCAAGAATTTAAGAGCTCTGAAGTTGTTCTGAGGGAGTGATTTATAAAGGGTATAGACTAAAATATGACCCGATCTTTCTTCTATTCAGTATATTGATTACTATGTACAAAATATATTTTAAGGCAATTTATAACTCAGTAATATCAAAACAAGAAAGAAAGCTAAAGTCGGTCATGGCCAGCTATATGATACCCTACACCATTGTGTATTCGGAAAGGGGACATGTATTATAATTGTGGTCAATTTTACTAAATGTAAAATAAAATATACAAATACAGAATAATGCGGGGTAATACTAACATCTAGATGATTTTATATACTTTATGGCGATTCCTGGAAGTGGATTTATATGGTAAATTATAAACCGATTCTCATAGAATTTGACAATGTTGTTTCTACTTACACAAAACTAATTTCTGTCGAATATTAACTTGATATTAATATTCGTATGAGATTTATGCAGGTTAAAGTGATTTTCGGAAAAGGGGTTTATATGGGAGCGGTCCAATCTTCATAAAATTTGGTACAAAGATTAATACTTATATAGAACTTCTTTGAACCTGATTTCATTAAAATATTCTTATTTTTAAGGCATTTTTGAGTGTTTAAACTCTATTCCGGGGAGACATTTTCATGGGGGATAGGTGAAATTATGAGTCGATTCGTATACTTTAAGGAGGGTGTTGGAAAAATTTTTCTATGCGTTACAAACATCAGCACAAACGCATAATATCCCAATCACCTATGGTGGTGTAGGGTATAATTAGAATTTTGGTCAACTAATTTGTCAAAATCTCACACTGTACATTGGTTGTAGTCACAAAAGCACTGTTTTATATAAATGTATTTATTAATGTTTTGACATCATCTGTTTTGTTACCATTAACTGTTAATATTTTCTTGTTTTCATTTAAATCTGTGTACTTTGTTTTTTTTTCTCAATTTAAATTGTCTATTGTTTGCTAAAATATGTTTTAATTTCGAGCACATGCGGCCGGCCTTTCAAGGCCACTTTTTTTTTTGCTTTTTCATTATACTATTTTCATTATTTAACCACCTTTTACTTGCTACAATTATTTTCACAATTATTTCGTTTTTTTTTTATTTATATGTTTTATATTTTGTCTATGGAAACACTCTGGCCATTTGTTAATTTTACTTACCATTACTAAATCGCCAGTTACTTCATGGCGTCTCATTAAAATTGCAGCCATATTTTCTTCATCTTGAAAGACTTGACCAACATTATCACTGGTATGATTAAGCTGTAATAAAGAGAAACAAAAAAAAATTAAATTTAATAATAATTTAATTACAAAAACAATGTTTAATGAAAAGAAAACAAGGTGTAAGAAATCAAGTCATATAAAAACAAAAGAATTAGGAAACATACATTCGTTTGGTAAGAGGCTTAAAGTAACTTAACACAAAAGTTAAAGCTTTAGGAAATTGATGTTAAGAAAATGTTTATTTTTATTTTAAAAGTTTAATTTTTGCTACATACATTTCAAATAAAAAAAATTAAATTATAAAAATAATCTAGATCAACTCAAAAGGGCAGATAGTATTACACGCATAGTATTTTGCTTTAAAAGTGGCAAAAGATCTTAGTTTTGTTGTCATAGTATCACCAAAGTTTTAAAAAATATTTCAACATGAGAATCTGGATATTAGCTCGTTTATGGTCCTACGAACCGAATACTATCCAATTCAAAACGCTTGGTGCGCAAAATTAGGTTACACCAGTGCAAGATGGATGTCATCTTAAAGACTGAATGAAACCCAAATAAAAAAGATTTTGTGAATGCTGATTTAGTATATTATAGTACAGAAAATACGTATTCTATTCTGCTGATTTCTAATTATAGTCCACAAACTCACAGTGGTTTCTCTTAAAGTTAAAGCTTATTGAATTTAATATAAATTTTTTTAAAAAGAATAAAAATTTATATTTTCTAAGTAGTCAATCTTATTTTGTTAAATATTTTTTCAAACGAAGATCAAAACGTACAAGTAATTAAGAAGAAACAAACTGAAATCGTTGTTATCGTACTATATCATTCGTCAGGAATAAACATGCAAAATCATGACTAGATAAAAGGTCCATTATGTTGTGGTAAAATATCTCATAGCATAACTTTATCTTGTATCCGATATATCAGAAAGGTTTTCTAGTAAGTGTTTCACAAAAAAAAAAAAAAAAAAAAAATATAACTGATTACATTCAAGCTGGGAATTTGCACGGAAGGTCTTTCCTTTATATGGTCGTCACAGCTACGACAGTATTCGTTGAAAGGCAGATAGATTATATAAGCATATTTATCCATTACCTGTTATCAGTTTCGAAATGTATTTTCGTCTTCGTTAGAAAATTAGAGAAAGTCCACAGATATGTAGGCCACGTTTCCTAGGCAATTTTGTAGCTAATCATTTTGCTTTATCTGTTTTTTTTTATTGTTTTTGAAAATTGGATTTAAAATTTTCCTCAGCAATATTGTGACAATGAATGACTAATGAATTATTAAAAGCAGAACTCAATGATGTTACCATTATCGATATCGAACGGAATTCTCATTAAATTTGTATTGAAGAAGATTCTTTATTCAAACTAAGGTTCATTATATCAAATAAGCTTTATGTAGCTTATCTCATATCATTATAATCGCTTGTAATACACCCAGATAAATAACGACCACATTCTTGTATAAAATAACACCATTCAGTGTCAATAGTTTAACAACCCCATATGCGTTGAAATTGTAAACGACCTAGTCAAATCAATTACGAGGAATTATTACCGCATTGTTATCATATTAACACTATACCAGAGTCGAATTATTAAATAACAATGTGTATTCGATTCGATGGTGAATGAACGGTGTCAAAGAAAAGCGACACCATAAGTTGTCAATGTGACTGCAATCGTTGCCGATTTTGCAACGCCACATATCCCTTAGTATACAAAGTGTAATTAAATGACATCTTTGGTCACAACTTCTACTTGGATATATGTATGTATAGCCAGTCAACCCAACGGAAGGTCTAACATTATTAGTTCAATTTAATTATAAGTATAAAATTAAAAATATGTTACAAATATTAGCAAAAACTGTTAGAATTCTTCAAATCAAAAATTTTTAAAATTTATTTCACAGTTTAAATTCATTTTTTAAATATTTCAGAACTGAAATCCAAAATATTATTTGCTAAAATGTCTAATGCTATTTTTTTAGAAGTAAAAATCGAAAATATCCTTGAATTTTAGGATTCTTCATTAAAATTAAATAATACATAAATATTTAAAATTTTAAAAACTCGTTTACTTTTAGGGTTCCAAAAGATTTGAAATGTTTTTAATGGCACATCAACGCTATTTCCTAGTAATAACTTGGTAATGGCATGTAGTTACTTTTCAATGACAACAACATACAGTTTGCAATACATATATGTAGTTTAGTAATTGATTATTTATAATCCGGTATGCAATTACTTATTTATGATCAGATTTTTGAAAATCGTGTTTAAAATATTTCTGGTTATTGTTAAGTTTTTAAAATTATAAATAAAAAAAACATAAAACACTGCTTTTTATATCCTGACATTTCATTACTTATTTGTAATATAAAAATATAATTTACTAATAATGATTTCAATAATACTTTTAAATCAATGAGTCATTGGACAACTTGGTAGTGATAAGTTCTTGTAATGATATCTAAATAATGACATTCTACTTGTAATAACATGACGTAAGTAGTTGCCTCCAATGGCCTCGCCGCACAGTGTCATATTTGGTAGTTTTAGAATGACAAAAATCCAATTTGTAGATATTGAACTGAAATTTTGTATTCTGATAGTAGACAAGGCCGTAAACATTCCTACCAAAAATGGGTGCCTTATATTTTAAAATTTTGAAATAATTCTTAAGAAATTGCTAATATTTCAAAAGATCGCTAAAAGGTTTTTAATTTTTCGAAATTTTTCAACTCCCGGGAATCGAGATTTTATTTAGCATTCCCGGGATTTTCCGGGTATTCGGAAAAAATACAATATTATTTTAAAAAGCATTAAAAGTGTAGAGTGTTTTATGTCATTAAAAAGCTTATAAAAATACGCGTATTTTAATGCTAAATTCATTTACTCTTTTCTCATATAGAAACATTTATATATGAACGAAAATATTTTTCGTAAAATTCCAATAAAATTCGAACAAGCTTGAAGTTCGGTATAATTGCTTGGGGATTATATTGTATTAGTTTGGTCTTATTTTTTCAAATATTTATGTGTAAAAAGTTCAACACTTTTTTTGTGAAAAATAGAAAAATTTCGGACTCATTTGAACCTGGTCCTAAATTTTGGTTATGTCATTAAATGCGCGTTGAAAAGGTTTTTTTTGGCAGAAATAAATCATCACGAAAGGATGATGTCAGGACAAAAATTTTAAGAATCCGTATCTTAGAATGTAGTAAATTTTCAGTTTAGCTGGGAACCTCAAATCTTTTTTTCTCTCCATACAAACGGCGCCACTCTAATGTAGGTACATTAGAGTGGTATTTAAATACAATATTGTCGTATAGGACGAAAAATTCCCTTTAATTTATTTATAGTTCACCATATTTGGAAAATAAAAACAAATTCGTGTTCAACGATCACAAGTCTGTTAAATGTGATTATTTAAAATTTCGTCACAAAATAGAAAAAAAAAAAATTGGTAAAATCGTAATCGGTCTTCCCAAAAATCTTGTATGTGATATATTTTTTACGTGCACCAAGTATTCAGGGACCCACTTTGGTCCGACATATTGTTTCTTTCTGTATCTGGAAAATCAGAAATCATATTCGTATGTAGTGATCGGTTGTTACTTCCTAATCCATCCTCAGCTAAAATGCTGGAATTTTCATTTTTATTAAGTCTTCATATATTTGGGAATAATTTTTGCTAAACCTAATCACCGGTTACTTTTGCTAAACAACTTTTGCCTGATTGGTAACCCTACTCCTTAACCTTTACAGCTGGCAATTCCTTTCATAAACTTAACTATTCAATGGCAAGGATCGTTTTTTTTTACTTGTGTTTTTTCGTTGACTTTCGTTAACATTCTTTAACTTCGATAAGAAAAAAAAATTCTAACGGTTAAAGATGGTGTAGTGGCGTGATTTGGATGATTCGAGAAGAACACGTTGTTTTGAGCAGTCGATTGATACCGCTGACGCGCAAACGATTGGAGAGTCGAAAACGAGTGCTTGAAGACTTCACATATTGGAGGATCGAATCCACGTTATAAAGTTGATGAACCACCATAAATAAAAGAAAATTTAAATTGTTAAAAAAAAAATGAAGAAAAAAATATATATGATAATTAAAATATAAATCAAAAGTTATTAAAATATATAAGAAAAATTATTGCATTTAAGTGGAAAATTGTAAAGAAATAAATGAAAAAGTGTAATGATAATTTTTTTAACTTAAGATAAATAACAATATTACAAAGTTTTTTGTGTTAAATTGTTAATAACAGTTTATGACAACTACAACAAAAATGTGTAACTAGCTAACTTTACAAAATTCTTGCTGTGTGCCACCAGTGCTAGTAATAAACGTACTTCATCACATAATTCAACTTTTAACGCTTCAACATCATCATCGTCTTCAGCAGTGATAGCACCTACTCCACCAATAACTCTACCACCCTCTACACGTAGTGAACGTAAACGTCATTACGTTGATAAATCGGCAACATCTACAAATTAATCTTCAGCATCTATCGGGGATCATCCCACGGATTTAACGTCGCCTTTAAAGAAACGCCGTTATCATAATCCCAGAGCAATACAGTAGCCACCAAGGAATAGATCCCACCAACTACACTTTATAACCTTCATTTCACACCCTACAGTCTACAATCACTTTAGAGCCACCATCATCATCACCAGCCATCATCTTTAACCCACATCATCTACCAGCCTATATTCGACCAGAACACATTTTTTTTTCTAACCTCCAAATGGGGAACACCTAACCTGTCTTCAATCCCCCGGTCATATTAATTCCATTTTTTTGTTATTATTATTTTTTTGGCATTAATTTATATTTCAATCCCCTACGGGTCTGTTATTTTAAGATCGTTGTCCTTAACAAATTATTTTTTTTCTATAAAGAAAACCTACTCTGTGAATAGTTTTTTTTTCTACTCTTTACAAAAAAAAAAAAAAAAAAAATAATTATTTTATTTTGAATGTGTAAATCTAATTTAATTGATTTTTTCATATTCAATGTTAACAATGTTAACATTGATGAATCTTTTATAGAACCTAAAGTTAGCATTTGGATTAAAAACTACAATTTTTTTCTTGATTTCAAATTTTTTTTTTCATATATAAATTTATCACTAAAATATTGCTTTATTATATTAAAATCCTCAAATATTTCAAATAGTTAGTATGAGCATTAACCAATGTTTCGCAATAAAAATCGTCGTTTACAAATTCAAATTTTTTTTTCTTTCGGGTAAATAATTAACAAAAGAAGAAAGGTTAGGGTAATTTTCTTTTCAGCATTCATCGAAATCTGGAAGGCCTTCGAGATCTTCGACGCAGCATGATGGTGAGTTACTCATTTCTTGAATTCCTACTTTGTTCAGTACATAATTTGTAAAAAAAATCAATAACTAAACATTTTTTTTATTATAATTTTTTTAATTTTTTGTATTTTTTTGTTTAATGCTCCCACTAACTAACCAATATTAGTAGCATAGATATTTTTTTATTTTTTTTATATATATATTTTTTTATTTTTATATATATATATTTTTTTTTTTATATATATGTTGTTATTTTTTTTCCTTTTCATTTTTGTCAAAATTTTGATTTGTATCGGATAAAATATCCCCAAGAGAAAAATAAAAAAAATTGAAAATCTCTGTAACATAGTTTTAAACAGTTTTCTGTTAAAAAATGTCATTAGCATCTTTGAATAAAGGAAAAAAATGAATTTTTCTAAAATAATGGCTTAAGTTACTTTTTTTTCATAAGGGGTTGGTATAACATCTAGTGGACTGTGTTAGGGATCTTAGAAAACAGTACTGATCACTAAGATACAGGTAGTGGTAGGGTTATGAGATCAACTTGTCAAAACATCTGACAAGCAAATTTTTTTTGGGTTCAAAATATTAGCAACAAAATTGAGTTTTGCATTCGATTAATTTATTAGATTCATACTCGGGCTTTGTTGATTTGTAAGTATGTTTCTTTTGGTCCATTATTAGAATTGTAAGAACTTAAAAAAAAAAATAGGGAGTCTATAACAAAAAAAAAAATAATACTGTGTAAAAATAGAAGTTTGTTTATGGGAGGACCGAACCCCCCCATGCCCGACTGTTTTGCTAGTCCTATTAATGGCTCCCGCAGTCCTCTTCATAACATCTTTGACATTAAACAATTTTGTTTAAATAAACAAATCCATGCAAGTTTTGTATGTGTTCATTACACGTATTCAAGGATTACAAATGTGATTATTTAAAATTTTGTCAAATAATAATAACAAAAATTTGTCCACCATATTGGATCCGTTATTTTGAATTTATAATTTTTTTATTACAGAGTCATAATTACCATTCCCAAAAATCTTATATGTGATATTTATTTTTTACATAAATCAGTATGGACCATAGTAAAACAGACATCGAATAATTAAGAACTTATTTTTAGATTTATGAATTCATATTCATTAATTTAAATGAGATTAACAAACAATAATGGAAATTAACCAAAATTGACTGTAGATCTTATTCATAATTCATAATTCTCGATAAATTTCAAATTGTATTGTATTATAAATAAGTTCTTTATTCTTTTATCAGACACAGTGTCTATACACAGAAAAAATTATTTAATAAAATTTTTCAAGTAATTTGTTATTATTTTTTTTTTTTGAAATTTAATTATATTATTAATTCATATAATAATTTTTTTTAAAAAATTGACAGATTTTAAAAAATTCATAAAAAATAAAAACATTTTGAAAAATAATTTTCACATAGAACAATTAAATATACATTTGAGACAATTATCCATAATTTCTGATCTATTGTTGCCAATTTGTATAATTTTTAAGAAAAGGAGTATGAGATTCTTAGTCCTTAAAGGTGCCAGGATATAGAAATTTTATTTTAAGTTTGTTGCCCAAAGATCTTTTGAGTCGTGGCGCATATGGCCTCTTCAATCAATCAATGGACGGGTTTTTGGAAAACTAATTTTCGTATAAAAGTGAGTACGAGACAATTATTTTTCGCTATTTTTTTAAACAATAAAACATACATATGGATATATTTGTCTATGTGTCGTACCCTAGGTTCCTTACATTGCATATCTCACAGAAATAACCGCACACCGTAAGGGAGGTTATCTTTCCATTATTATGGCTCTTGGCTGTGAATGTCATATTGAGACAGTTCGATGACACGGAAGATCTTAGCCTACGCTGACGACGTAGTAATGTTGGTCTCGGGAAAAATGTTTACCTACGAATAGCGAGGTCATGCAATCAGGTCTGCGGTAATTGTCCCTTTGGGCCAATATTAATGCATTGGGGTCAACCTTGAAAAGACTGAACTAGTTCTGTTTACCAGGGGATATAAGGTTGAGGCATTTAGTCTACCAGTATTGAATTGGATAGAACTCGAATTATCAAGGGAGGCCAAGTACATGGGTGCTTACTTGGACAGTAAATTGTCTTGGAGAAGAAATACTCAGGAAAGAGCCAGGAAGAGGCTTAATGCCTACTGCACATGCAGAAACTTTATAGGTAAGAACTGTTGTATATTGGGTATACACATCGGTTGTGAGGCCTATCCTCACTTATGGGTTTTCGGTCTGATGGGAAGCATTAAGGAAAGGAACTTATAGAAACCTTCTCTCTAAAGTTCAGAGATGTATTTCAATTTTCATTACAGGTGCCGTGAAAAGCACGCCTAAGGCAGCACTGCACACCATTCTCCACCTTCTTCCATTGGGGAGTTCGTGAGAGCAATGGGTGTACAGACCTTATTTAGACTGGAGGAATTGGGATTAATAGGGAACTTCACAGCGGCGCATGCTAGAATTCTTGACGAAGTCGAATTCGATCGTCGGACACTATCACTCGTTGCCCCAACGGGTTATGTCGGGACTATAATTGACTTCGGGGCTTCTCCCGTTATTGAAATCCCTAGTAGGAACCTCTGGGATGGAGCGTAAAAGCTCCATGGAGGTTGTGCTGTCTTCACAGATGGCTCGAAGATGGAAGTAGGTACAGGGTCGGGTGTCTACTTTATGGGAAAGGATATCAGACGACCTTTTAGATTGTCTGATAGTTGCAGCATTTTTCAGGTAGAAATTTTAGGCTTTTACAAGGCATTAGGAATATTGAAAGGGAACGTTGAAAGTTACTCTGAGATAACTACTGTGGATAGTCAAACAGCACTATTGGCAATGACAAGTCATTGTGTTAGGTTCAGATTAGTGTTTGAGTGCAGAAAGGAATTAAGAAGGCAAATGGATGCCTACAGGATAAGATTCTGTTGGGTTCCTGGTCACTGCGACATTCTCGGTAATGAAATAGCCGATGAGCTAGCTCGCTTTTGTTTAGGCATCGGTTGGGATTCAAATTGGGTCATATTTCATAGCCATAAAGAAATGGACTTTAGGAAGAACGAATCATGCATGGAGAATAGAACGGACTGAAAGGTATCTAGAGCGCTATGGTCTAGTCTTAAACTAGCAGATTCGAAACATCTTCTGGGCATAAGTCTTAGGAATCAAAGGATCATTGTGGGTATGATTGCTGTTCAGTTCGCAATAGGACATTGGTGGGACATTGGCACGTCAGACTTTTGTTGAACGTGCGATAATGTGGATGCTATTGATAGTAGAGCATATACTCTGTCATTGCGTAGGGCTTCAAAGTAGTATGGTTTGAAAGCCATATACTACACGAACTAGGGGAGGTTATGGGCAAAGGACTTAGTAACCTGAGAGAGTTCGTAATGGGGATAAAGTAGTGTAGTGTTAATCGTTCTTTATTGCTAGGTTGTACATTTCACATTCTTCTATGGACCGACTGGTCTTCACGCCTACACCCAGATTTATTTGATTATTTGATTTATTATTTAATTTATTTGATTAAAAAATTAATTGAAATTTACACAAAAAATCAATAAATTTCTCTTAGTTAATATTATCCTTTTGATGATTGAAGCAAAATCAAGTAATTTTTTAATTGATATAAGCAATTTCGTAATTGAAACCCACTTTTATTTATTTTTTTCTGTGTATCTGTTATGAATATTTCTATTTCGTATTATATCTTTGTAACTAATTCTTTCTTTTTGTTCATAAAAAATTGTCAAAATTTAAATTTTTTTTGGTTAATTAACATGACAAAAGATTTAAACGACAAACAGTGTCTTACGCCAGTAAATAATGCCATGACCTGTTTAGTGAATTAATCAAATTTGTATAAATTAGAATATAAAAATATAGAAAAGTATTAATAATATAAATAATAGAAAAAAAGACTTGAGATGTAAACAACCCTCGATATTTAAAAAAAAGCTTAATGAAAATGAATGCTTACTATGAAATAGAAAGCGATACTAATCAGAAATTAAAGAACCTTATTTAAAATTCATTCTTTTTTATGCTAAAAATTAGTTTTAGTTCATGTAGACAAAAAGACGTCTTAAGACTTAAAAAGAGATTTAAAAAATATATATAATGATTGGCAGTTATTAATTATTTGGCATAAATTTTAGATAAGCATCAAAAAAAGCTTAACATATTTAATATGCAAAAATGACAGTTTATAGCGAGTGATTCATAAGAAAGAAAAAAAAAAATTGCGGTTCATAAATATTAATTTGATTAAAAAATTGTTAGTTGATTAAAATTGGTAAGGTTTCTTTAAAATGGGAGTTAAACTAATGCTATTTGTGGGATTAAAAAAAATATGTTCATATTTTTAATTACATATTTCCAAAAAATTTTTTGTTTTTTTTTTTAACAATTTTTCCAACTTGTTTTCAAAAACCTTGAAAATTTGATTCCATTTTTTCCATGGCCTCGTTGACAGCGTAAAACAACCCACTTAAGCGGGGTTTTGCGAGAATTGTTCTATAGTATTTACGTTTTAATAGAAAAATTCTTAAAATTATTATAATTATTTGCATTTTTTACAAAAAACCCAAACCAAACTTGTTTTGTAAATCGAAAAAAAAAAAAAATAAAATTAAAAAACAATTCCAACTGCACTTGTTGTACTCTGGTTTAAAACAAATTCAAGGTTAAAATAAATAATAAAAAAACAAACAACAGAATATGCTGATCTAATAGATACAAAACAAAAATAACACCTAAAAGATACAAATTGCTAATTTTAGCGAGCAAATAAAATGTTCTTAAAAAAAATAGCAGCCTTAAACAGCAGCCTTAAAATCCAACCGCAAACAGCATGTCAACACATTTGGCGGTCAACCAATAAACTTTATATTGAACTCTAAATCTAAATTATATATTTAAGTTTGTGTTGAAATGATTTTTTTTTTCATATTTAATTTCAAAATTTGATTTATGTTTAATATATTTTTTAATATTTTTTTTTTGGTGTTTGGTTGCGTATGAGCTACATGATTTTTAATAATTATTTAGCTGACAAGGTTATATATAGATTGGTTTGTAATTGCTTTATTTTTCATCTGCGGCCCTTGCAAGATATTCATGGGTGAAGAAGACAATTTAGCAATGTCCGTCCTTCCTAGTGTCCTTAAGGAGAAGTATGTTATATCAACATATTCTTAATACTTACAAGAAAGCAACCAGATTTTTTTTTTTTTTTATTTAAAAATAGGAATAATTAAGAACTTTGTTTTTTCTTAGTTCTTATTTTATTTTTATCAAACAAAAAAAAAAAAAAAATATTTTTTTTTACGATTTTTTACTTTACTAAGTTAGTCCATATTAAGGTGAAGTGTATACACTATTCGCCTCTAACTAATATATCACTCCTACCTGTTTTTCCCTATGAATTATTTTCCCATACAATTAAATTTTATTAAAATGATTAAAATTCTATCATAAATTGTCAATTAAATATTTTAAAGTTTGTTTAGTGATCTTAATCATAATTTAGATTTCTAATTCTGTTTCGTTTTTTTTTTTTTTTTTTTTTTTTTTATAGTAATTAAATTATATTAAATAACAATTTTCTATTCAGTTGTTTTAATCGTGACAAATATAAAAATTGTGTTAGTTAAATTGCGATTGTTGGATAATTAAATAATTAATTAGTTTGAAATGGAAATCGATTTGAAATACTTGCATTAAGTAAATCAAATAGTTTGTTAATTGTTGAAAGTAAAACACAATTGATTGAGTCATATTAAAGTCAGGTTGAGATAATTGCTCTCAGATATGAAAATCTTAAGGAATTTAGAAAATTAAAATGTAAAGAAAAATATAAAATATTATTTTTATTTTCTTAAGTTTTCTCTATGATAAATTCATAATTTTCACTTTTATAAAGTTAGTTTAAATAGGTTCAATAAAAATTACTTTTAAACCTGTTTTAAGAGTACATGACATAAAAATTAGCAAGAAAAATTTTTTATTAAATTTGTTGTATTGTCTGTACTAGACATAACAGCCGATCTACAAGTAGGATTTTTCTGTCAGAGAGTGTCAAATTCGCTCTCTCTCATGTGTATACGAAAATATTAGTATTATAAGAAATATTATGAGACTGTTGTGATGAGATTTCTCTAAACTGTCAAAAACTACACACATACGAAGGTTTGTTTGTGTATGTGCATGTGTATTTTGGAAATTACAAAAAAATAGCTTTTGTAAAATTTTTTCCCTTTAATAATAATTGTTTTACATTTTACAAAAACATTTTTATAAAAATTTTGCTAAAAAAGTGCAAATTTCTTAAATAAAAAGACATGTTACCTTGTGACTGATTGTAAATAATGTAAACAATAATGAATACGCCATATTGTTGTTTTTGTGCAACTTTTGCCACCTTTCACAAATTCGCACTACGTTTGACAAACGTTTGATAAAAAATTGTCTAATGTAGACACTATGGTAGACCTGGGGTAATAAACAAAACATATACATACATATATATATATATATATATAGGTATACATAAGTACAATTTCGTAACAATATATATATATATATATATATATATATATATATATACTGTTACGAAATTGTACTTCAATTCGAATATAACGATTTTAACGGCTGGTTTAAAGTTGAATAATGTCTCTCAACCTTTCTATTTATGTTAACAGCAGTTAACATACCTGTGGAAATTATTAACATAGCTGTGGAACATACAACACTCAATAAAAAGCTTTCACAATTGTTTGTAAGAATGGCAACACTAAATGTTTAAGCGGCTAACATTAACATCAAAAGCTCTAGAATCCGAATATACTAGTTTGTCCGTTAAGATCATTTTAGAAATAGAGCTTTCAAGAAGCATCTGTGTGTATCAGAACACATATTGACTATTTAAACTGTTGATGTTGTACATTTTAAATAAAATAAAGAGTTGTTACAACTTTTAAACTACTGAACTGCTTTTATTTGCAATCAAAAGTATCCAGTTTATTTAAAAGGAAATAAACCACAGTTTTTAAAAGGTAAAAATGTAACAATAGATATATATATATATATATATATATATATATATATATATATATATATATTATTTTCTGGTTAATGTCACGTTAACGAAATATTATTTTTCGTTTTAGAAAAAGAACACGTCCCGCCTGTACTACGGTGTCTTAAGTCCTGTGTACTACAAATGTCTTAAGTCTGGATGTTCAGTTTGATTTTTTTAAGTTTTTAACGTTTTACTTGGTTTTTAATTTAATTTTAAACTTTATAATAAAGTGCTTATTAAAATAAAAGGAATCAGTAAACTACTGCCAATTTTAAAATATCGTTGTTGCTGTTCTTATATAACTTCTCACAGTTGTTGGCCACTGGTCTCACCTTATTTAAAGTTGAAAGGAAAAAGTGGCCGAATTTCCCTAAATTCGCTTCTACAACTCCTGCCATTGGACAATACTAGGAGGACGTGTTCCATTTTTGTAAAAACTTTTCAGCTATTTTTTTACATTGAGTATTATCTTCTTTCTTTCACTTCGGGTTACCAATTACTTTTCATTTTACCCACAGGGTAAACACGACATTATTTTAAAAAATCTTATATTTAAATTTTAAATTTTATTTTATATTTATAAAAAGCTATAGATTTTTGTAAATAATTAAATTAATATTTTGATTCTTAATTTTGAGCACCATTCTCTAAAGGGTGCAGTAGAACTATAAAAAATACACCTTAAAAGTTTTTAAAGTAAAAGAAAAACTAATAACAATATTTAAATAAAAAAAAAAAATAAATAAAAAAAATTACCACGTGACCATTGTTAAATGTTTCTTTTAAAAAGTAGTTAATAAAACGGAATAAATATTCAACTTAATTATTAGTTAATTTGCATAAAACACGTTTTAACAATAAAATTGCATAAAAAACAAAAACCCATATTAAGGTTATGGTCTTTTTTATTACAAACTTATTTAAAAAAAGTATATGATAATTTTGGTTTAAAGTTCTTTTCAAAAGTAAAAAAAAAACAAGAACACCTTCCTTTATTGGAGACAAAAGAAAAATATAAAAAATAATGATTAATAATTTTGAAACTGTGAAATAGAAAGGTGATAATTATCAAACTAAGATTAAAAATGCTGGCAGCTATTAATTAAAACACTTGGTTTTAAGTCGCACAGAGGGGTGATATTAATTGAAAATTAATATTTTGAAAAAGTAATTAATTCTAGGTAAAAAACGATAAAATGAAACATTATTATCTGTTAAAAAATTACTTAATTTTTCACTCTCCATGTAGTGCACTGTCAGAGTCACACATTGTTAGAAATTTTTAATCGTAGCCCTACAAACAAAATACTACGAAAGTGATTCGATTCACATTTGGCAAATATTTGATCAAAATTGCGTGACCACAGAAAACAGCGTCAAACCAAATTCGATAAAATGTCAGCTATGATTAATGATAAGTAAAAAATCTTTTCCCATTAAAAAAAAAACAAAAAAAAAATTAGGAAATATTTTATATAGTGGTTACGTCATTTTGGTCAAATATTTGACTAGTCTGAGAAAAATTTTATTGCCGCAATAATCATATTCGTATTGCGGAAGTTTTCCCCATTGGGAAAGATTATACGTCACAGGCGATACATCTAAGCAATATGAAATCAATATGCTTGGAAGAAAAATAGACAATATTGCTAGATAATCATCTAGGTGAGAAAAAGAAGATACCGCCAAATAATCTTCTGGAAGATATAATAAATATATAGAAGAATTATAACAAAATAAATCTTGAAATAATATAATATAGAAATATTTGACATAAATCTTAACATCATAAAACACGAAAACTGAAACGCTCACATAAAATATACATTTTTTTCTAAAAGACAATATTCTTCAATATTTTTTCATTTTTTAACAATTTTTCGACAATTGAAAAATTTGTGACTGAAAAATAAAAGTATTGCATCAGTTTCATTAAGATGATCTCAATAATGGGATATCATCAATTTGTTGTGGAGGTGATAATCACCTTACTGAAAAATGGGTGATATTTTGAAGATAAAGATAATAAAAATATTTAAAATTTTATATATTTTTTGTTTTTTATTGCTTAATTTTCTTTAAACTGATATAAATGCAATATTAAAAAAATATTGCTTTGACGATTTTCATTGAAATAATAAAAAGAAGATATTGCGTGAATTTCTTCCAGTACGATATCTTCCAAATTCTTATACGGAGTGGTAAAAACTGAAAATGAACAATTTTCAATTTTATATTTTTGTAGAAATATTTATAATATTTTTTTTTTAAATTGGTCTAAAAATTGGCATTTTTTACTTTTATATAGAAATTCGAAAAACTTTTACACGAACTTGGGTGAAAATAAAAAATTTGTATTCTTTTTATTATGTGTAGTATGAAAATAAGAAAAAAAAAACATTTTGCGGATTTTCTGCGATTTGGAAGAAAAAATATTTTCAAAAAAATTTCAAGGTATAAAATATTCTTGCTGTAATAACAAAAACTAAATAAAATTAAAATGATAAAATTTTCAAATAAGTATTTTTCCATTAATTAATTATATTTATTATTTAAGAATAGAACTATATAGAATTTTCGGAAAATATTTAAAATAGGTAAAAAAGTTTTGTCATTTAAGTTACTTTAACGCGCAAACGTAATGGTGAATTTGTATTGACGTGACAGGGTCTTATATAGAAGTTATGGTTATTTATGTACTGATCCTTCTGAATTTTGGCTCTAAGATTAATACTTAAATGAGATTTATTTGTGCTAAATTTTATATTTAGGCGATCACCATGAAATTTGTTAATATTTCTTCAAAATCAAATATGAGCCATGTTAAGCTAAAACAAATTTTAAATAACAAAGCTAAGAAGAATTCTGAGGCTAAGAATGATCAAAGCTTCTCAACAAAAAAAAAAAAAAAAAAAAATATTTTCAATATTTTATATTAGCCTGGACATACGTTATTGCTGACTTTTCTCATGTTCCAAGGTACAAGTTTCGTATATCGAATAATCTAGAATATAGTCCTAAATAATATCGAACTAAAAGCAATAACAATTTTGAAGACAATTTGTCATATGACAAGTTTACTCAAAATGCGACGAGATATTTGATTGTTTTGCTTCTTTGGTCTGAGTAAACTTGAATAATCATAACCAAGGACGGGAAGTTCATGCAAATGCATGTCTTTTGCCTTTTATCCTAGAACAGAGTAAACAAAATACCTTTGCGAATTAGAGAATTTTTAGTGCATATCTTTGCATATTTTTTTGAAAATACATGTTTTTGCATATTTTGCCATAAATGCATATTTTTGTACCATATTTAATGAAATATTCCAATTTAATTTCGGGGAAGTATTGTCCTAAAATATTCGAAAAATATATAGCCTAAAACATAGAGATAAATACAGACTTTCGGGGTCAAATGTCCAGACATTTATCTGAAAGCAAAACAAGTTCTTTTAATATCAATTTATGTATATGAAACATTTGTTTTCGTTGTCATACGTTTTTGTAAAACATCGAGAATTGATTAATTCTGTTTAAAGAAGCTACCAATGAGATTATTCTGTCTGAGAGCACAATAAGTTGTATAGAGCTACCCTTAATATCATTTTGAAAAAATCGATCTATCATTAAGACCACAACCATTGTAAGAAGTGTTGCCAATACAGTTGTTACAATTTTAGATTGAAACGAAGATGCATTCAAACATCATTTAAAAATTCATCCATCACATCTGTTGATGTCGCAGGGTAATTGTCTATGTACAAAAGTTGTCTAATAGGGCATTCAGACCGATGCGAAATTACTTACTTTCGTGATTACGGCCGAAATCAAGTTGAAATTACGTAATTTCTCATACATTTTGACACTTGCGAAATTACATAATTTTGTGTAACTTCGGCGTAATTACATTGAAATTAGGATGCCTATTTCCGTGCAACTCTGTACATGGTTGGAAAAACCATGTAGTGCATATTTCAACCGTGAGAAGAAAAAAAACAATTCACAGCTGATCTTAAATTTAAACACAAATCTTAAAATTAATTATAAAAGTGATTTTGCAAAATAAAACGTATCCTTTTTACATTTTTAATTGTTGCAAATTAATAATTTCCAATTTGATAAGTAATTGTTTCTTATTTGTTTTCATTTCAAAATACTTTATTTACCCCTATAAAAATTTAAAATGTAAACAATAAGTATCAACTGTTCACAAAATTACATCAAATGTCATCTAGCTAGTATGAACACTCTAGATTTCAATCGTAATTTCGGCATGAAATTTCGTAATTTCGCGCCGGTCTGAACAAGACTTAAGGTTTTTAATGTATATTTATTTTTAATTTAGATCCTGTGTGAAATGGTAGGAAAGTATGGTCGTTAGTAAATTTTTGATGGTTATGAGGTGAATAAAATTTTACTAGCTCATAGGGCTAGTAAAAATTTTGACAAATGAATATAAATTTTTTAAGTTTTAAAATTTATAGAAATATTTCAATTGAACAAAATTTTTGGAAAAATAACATAAATTTTGAAATCTTTTAAAATTTTCAAACACATAATGTTTTTTAAATTTTTTTATATTTAATATTCACTCACTTCTTTATGATTTTTTAATAATGAAATTTAAATTTGTAAATATTTTTAAGTTTTCATTTCACACAGCAGAAAAGAAAATTATTCTCACCATAGCAAAAATATATTTTATCGTTGAACCTTTATATCATTTCACACACGCCCTTAATATAATCCTGAATTAATTTTTTTAATAAAAGTTAAGAAATAAATGCATATTTTATTTGTTATTAGGGCATATTTTAACATTTTTATTGCATTTAACACGATTTTTAAATGCATGAACTTCCTGTCCCTGATCATAACAAAGAGTTTCATAAAAATACATTGATGATACTCCCCAGCAAAAACTTTGCTTTTTTTATTTTTTGTCTGAATAACTAGTTACTCTTGTTCGAGTAGTAATTTTTAGACTCTAGCGGTACTCAAAAATATGTACCTAACGAAAAAAGAATAAAAAACAAAAATATTTTTTTTTGCCATCAGTGAGGTTTGAACTTGGACACAAATGAACCATTCATTTTTAATGACTAACGTCTTACTCAGTACACCATCTCGCGTTTAATTTTCTAAGTGACAAAAACTTTTTTTAGTATAAAATATCTTTTTAGAGATTATGTTTTAAAAAAAGTAACAGCATCAGAATGGAGTTGAACCAACAACCTTCTGATTGTTAATCCAGCGCTCTAGCCAAATCATCCACGTGATTGCAGTATTAATGTGATATTATACTATTGAGTATTATTTATGTAATACAGTGTAGGCAAATAATAATGACGCATCATTACCGAGAAACTACTTTAATAACTAGTTGTCATTACCGAAAACGAACAAGTTTTTGCTGGGTCATAACATGCAATAGTGTTTTTTAACATTTTCTGGCCAGATTTAGAATTTTGTCGTTACATTAGAAACACCCAAAATTGGAAATGTTATTTTAGTCCCAGAGAGTATTAGTTATTTAAACTACCCAGAATTTTAGCAATTGTAAAGAAATTAGATACAACTGAAAAGCGAATTTTAAAAGGCACTAGCAATGCTTAATCGTAATTATTAATTTTAAATTCTTATAGAGAGATACTGTGAAAAATTTCATAAAATTACTTCAAAATTTTTTACAGAAATCGTATCTAAAAAAAAAAAAATCTAGTTAGCAATTAATTTTTATATCAAATGATATATCAGAAAAATCTGAAAGAGAAATACTACAAGTGCTTTTTAATTCTAACATATTCCGTCTATCTTTTATTTAAAAAATGTGTTAGGTTTTATTTGAACGCACACCTTAGTTAAATTATTTTTTTTAAGATCAAAAAGAAAAAAAAAAATAAACTGTTAAAGAACAGTGATTTCTTTTATATCTATTTATTTCTATTACAATTTTATAAATAAACTTGAACATAAATTCCTTAAAACTATTTGAAAATCATTAACATTCTTAAAAACTTTGTTTTCCATAACTTTTTTTTTTTTTTTTTTTTTTTTTTTGTTTCTTGGTTTCGTTATTGCATCCAACTGTTTATCCACCTTGACAAATGTTTAACCATAAATCGTTTGAAGTTACATACCAAAAAAAAAAAATAAAACCTCAAGTAGTAAAACTTGCAACAGAAAAAATAAACTTTAAAACAATTTAAATGAAACTTGTTATACAAACATACATAGATTTCGTGTACAGGAACTTCATGTAGTTCTTGTACGCCAGTATAAATGTCTATGTCAATAGGATGTGTATCATAATAATAATAAAAAAAAAAAACAAAAATCCATCTAATTTAAAATGAATACTAGAAAAACAATACAGTACTCATGATACATTTAGATAGATAATATTGAAACAAATAAATAAATAAATATAAGATTCTATAAGACATGATTTATATTCTAACTAGTGTTTGTCTGTCTGTCTGTCTTTCAGTCTGTTCATGGTCAATAAAACTAAAACAATTGATCTTAAACTGCCAACCACTAAATGAACTGACTCTCAGTTGGTTGGTTTATTCGGTTGGTTGCTTTTTTTTCTTTCTTTCCTTCAAAAAACTTTTAGACTTCTTTCAGTCATTCATGTATTACAATCATGCTGTTGCCGCTGCTGCTACTGCCTGGCAGTGTCAAATATTTAGTTTAACACCATAAATCTTTTTTCCTTTATGATCTAAAGAGTGAGAGAGTAAAAAATCTGTTTAACCGCAAATCAAAGTTTCTTGATGTGTTATTGTATTTTTTCTACTATTTCATTTTATTTTTATGTATTTCAATAGAACATGTGTTAAAAGATAACAATGGCTGTTTCGTTTGTACATATTCTGTCTAAATATATTGCAATTTAATTTGAAAACAACAATGTTTGCAAAATGTGTGTGTTTTTTTTTTTTTTTTGCTGTTTACAAACACAAAGGTCAGTAACATTATTCACACATTCATATATGTTGAGAAACCAAAAAACTTTAAAAAATGAATACATACATTTACATATCTATTAAAAACCGCAAATTTATTTGGAGGTTTCTAAACACAATTCTAAATTGAATCATATTTAGGAATAATTTTATAAAAGATATAATGAATGGTTGATTTTATAAGAAATTTGGAATGTTAGTAACCTTTGTTATTTTAACATTTGACACTTAACCAATTAAGATTCTTTTATTTATAAAAAAAAAAAATATTTTATTGTATTTTTTGTATAAGAATAAAATATAATAAATTAAATTTAAAATCAAAGGAATCTATTAGAACTTTAAAAATCAATTTAGTGCTTTATTATGGTTCAATAAACGTAAAAAGGGGGCCAATAGAATATTAAATGGCATAAAAACTAATAAAATAGGTATTGTTAATTTAAATCATAAATTCCCTTTTTGTACTGTTTTGCATTAAAAACTAATTGTAATGAATTCAAATTAAAAGTAAAAAAAAACAATATAGAATATTTTAGGATTTTTTGCGGCCAAAGATTTCATTATTCTTATTG
This sequence comes from Protocalliphora azurea, assembly GCA_932274085.1. NCBI lineage: Eukaryota > Metazoa > Arthropoda > Insecta > Diptera > Calliphoridae > Protocalliphora > Protocalliphora azurea. The sequence goes on along the minus strand of OW026521.1, from coordinate 4,794,786 downwards.
GCGACTTGTTTGTCAAGACCCACAGTGGCTCAGAAATTTATTTCATTGGTCAAAAGTCCAGTTTTTTGTTAACACCGATTCCCAAAATTTTAATGCCATTCAATAGTAAACATATTGAAACTAAGGTGGTCAAAAAATTAAATCAGATAGTGACAGTTGTGGGCGTGGCATACTGTTAAAGACAAATATTTTATGTTATTTTATAAAAAAAATGTGATTTTTGTAAATTTGATCAGAAGTAAATTATCATTACTCGCAAACTATTATCGATAATTGGCTGTTGTGTTGTTAAAATAATAATCTTTAAGATGTGTCACTATATCGTTTATAACTGCTGTATTATTAAATTTTTTCTCAGGTATATACTATATTTTAATCAAATTTGAATTTTAGTGGAATAGAACTTTTGAGGGTCATAAGGGGTTAAACAAATTTTATTACCAAAAGAATGGCGAAAGTGTCCTCTTTAACCCCATATATACTTGCGTCTGGATTCGTCTGTAGAACAAAATTTGTTCTATTTTTATTTTACCTACCTATACCCTATAAGTTGTGATAGGTATCTTAAGTATATTATATAATTATTTTATTATTATTTTTTTTTAGCGTATTTTACCTATTCTTAGCCCTTTTTAGATTTTTATCACTTTTTTATTGTACTTATTTATGCTTCCTAGGAACATAGTATAACATAATGTAAGAAAAGGATAAATGCCAGTGTTATTCGAATATAAACTCAGTTGCTATAATAGATTTAAGCAATAACAATGAAATTTTAAAATTTCTATAAAACATGGAGAGCTTTAGCTATAAAGAATTATCCGAAAAGTATTTTAAAAACAAAAAGCATGAAGATGTTCTGAGATAAGTTTAAAGAAAAGTAAACTTATATATCCAAAATCATTTCTACACAAGATCGATTCTTTGTCTTAATGGAAAAGAGAGCGAAAAAGATAGTTCTACATAAAAATGTATGTTGATGAACATTGTTGCAATAATTTTAGGATTTCGGAGCCAACCAGCAGATAAATTTTTTAGTATGACAACTTAAATGCTTCAAGATTAAATTTAATACATGAGTTACATTTTAACTCTTTTTGAAATGAAATGATTTTTCCGTCTTTTTTTTGTAAAGTTGTTTAAACAAATTTTCTTTTTATAGTCTTCATTGCGAAATAAAAATTTTATATACTCAATATTGAAAAGTCGCACAAATAGCAAATTTTAATAATTATATTCCACAGGATGTTATTCTATGGTTAAAATTCGGAAATGGCATAGAAACGACTTTATAAAAAGTTCTTGGCATAATATATTTACAAAAAATAAAAATAAGGTTTAATGTGAAAATTCGATAATTTGATCGAATTAAAGTGCACTATTTATCGTTTTAATTAATTGTTTTCCCTGCCATAACGTAAATTTTTCTTTATATTGTTTCATTGTTCAGCATAATTTTCCTTATTCGTTCATTGTTGTCTTTATCATGCATAATATTTTAAATCGAAACACTGGTTCCTTTTGTGGTTTTTTTTTGCAGCTAGTGCTAGTTGATGCTTAAAAGAATTGATTTTAATTTAATTTGATTTAATTTGGGAATATTTTGTTCCAAGATGTTTTTCCATTTTTAAATTGTGTGATGCTTTCACTGAAATTTTTATTTAAAAAGAATATATTTCAGGTTCACTTCGTGACCCCCTACAAATGTCCTCATAGACCCCTTGTGAGTAGCGGACTCCCATTTGACAACCGTTAGTATAAAATATACGGCCCAGCCGAACATAATACTTCCATTTGTTTTAATTTGGTTTTTGTTTTCAGAAGTCATAAATTCTTTTTTAATAAAGAAGAATGTTTACTGAAATGTCTTTACATAATATTTAAATTAAAAAAATTTCTTTATTATTTTTATGACAATTTACAAACAACCTTGACAAAAGTCATTTCATATTAATGTTATTTTTTTATTTATTTTTTTTTTTTTGCATATTTTACTATTTGTATAGAATATTTAAATAAAATTACTCACAAATATTATATTTTTTACTTGATTTTTTTTTCAAAGAAACTTTGTAGTTAGTGTTTATAAAACGCATTAATATGTTAAATTAATGGTGATCAACGTTTGTGGCATAATAAATGCCTAAAACGCATAAAATCTTAAGAGCAAATCAACTTAAAAGCTCGTGGTAACTATTTTATTAAATTAATTCCCGACATGTGTTTTCTTTTTTTCAATTTTTTTATAAGTGTGTTGAGGGTGTGGGAGTTTTTTTTTTTGTATAAAAAAAGAGAATATAATTAAATAGCCACGAGTAAAGAATTTTAAATATTTTCCAAGTATTATGGATTAATTTTGTGATATGTTATTTAAAAAGCTATGAAAATCGAGTTAATGAAAGTTATGGCCAAGGTTGTTTTAAGTCACTTTTTTAAAGTTATTATTATTTTTTAAATAATTATTATCTATAAATTAAAAAAATCAAAAGGAAAAAAGAAAACAACATTAATTAATAATAAATTGCCTAAAATTAGGCTTATATTTGTTTGTTTGTTTGTGTGTTTGTTTAAGTGTGTTAAAGCAACATTTATAATGTTTGGGTCCTAAGTCTTTTGTTTTGTGTTTTATTAGAGTAAATATCAGCGAGTGTTTGTAAGTATGTTTCTTTTAGCTTATTATACTTCTCTTTTACTTGCATAAGTTTTTGTTATTTTAAGGAAATTGTTAAACACATTTCACTTTTTTTCGAATTAATACACTTTATTTTTGTTATTTTTTCATTTATTAAAAAAAAGAAACACTTTCGTTTTCGTTGAAGTATATTTTTTTTCTTGTTTTGATTATTTTGTGTATATTTTCTGTTAAAAATTTATATTCCGTTAAATTTCCTGTTAAACTAAAAATGCGCCCACGCATGCAATTTAAACATTTCTTTTTGACTTTTTTTGGGTAATATCAATTTATATTTCTTGTTGTTTTTTTTATTTATTTGTTTTTTTTTTACTATTTATTTTTTTTTACTATTTAGCTGTTTAAGTTACTGTATAAAATTTTAAAAATTATCATTTAACAAATCTTTCATCATAATTTTCCCTTTTAAAGTTTTTTGTTTATTTTGCTTTAAATAAGAGTTTATAAACTTTAACATTTTAAGCAATTTAACAAGAAATCATCAAATAAACACCTTTCTAAAATAATCATTTAAATGTTAATGAAAAATATTAAAAATTAGTTTAAAGGGGAAAAGAGAAATGATTTTAATTATCCCCGTTTAAAGAGTATGTGTTTTAAAAAGTTGGTTAAATGGCTATAATTACTTTAGGGGTTTTACATGATAAATGAGTGTTGAAAATAAAAGTAAATTATAATATTTATAAATGAGAAATATATGCAAAATACCAACAAATTATAATTAAGATTACCTCCAAGTTATACCTGCATCATTTTCTAATCTTCTTAAGTTTTAGGGATATTAAAAAAATTGCTTCAAATTCTTACAAAATAAAAAAATAAAATAAAATAAAAAACTGTTTTTAAAAAAATCATAAAAAATGGAAAATTAACAAAAATATGCCAGTTTCTCTTTTATCATGAAGGTGGTTACGTTAAAAATAAAATAACTCATATTTCTTTAGAAACGACTTTATTCCCAAATAAGTGATGGTGTCTTACTGTTTTCTTACTTTATTTCATTATTTTTTGAATAATTTTTAAATAAAGTACCTTCACTTAATTGTGAATTAAGTAAGCATTAAAATGCACTATTTTAAATTAAAGATAGCTCGTTTTATTTTCGACATACCTAGCTTTATGTTAAAAAAGAAAAGGGGTAATTTTTGGATGCTTTAGACTTTTTAATATTTTTTTAAAAACAAAATATTTTGATCATTTTTTTCGACAAATTTTTTCTTATACCTCGGTGGCCTACCTACAACGAAAAACGCTCAATGCAACTCATTGGCTACAAACGCAAAGACATCTCGAGACTAATAGCATTGTTTACAGGTCACATGCAAGCAGACTTGGTCTCCCTTACAATGAATATTGTCGTAGTTGTGACTCAGTGACATCATTAAATATCTCAATGCTACACGCTGGATCTAATTAATTTGTGTTCTCATTGTTCTTCCCTACACTTCTATCTCATTAAAGACTCAATACAACTGACGAGTAGTGTGGTTCCATCAAAACGGACTCTAACGAGTCTAATTGATTACCCGTAAGGTTACGGGCTACCACGTAAACCAATGTTATACTTCGGAAGCAGTCAAATATATATATATATATATATATATATATATATAAATTCGGTTTAATTATAAAACTACTCATCCTACAATTCCTAACGCACCCAGAGCGTAGATATGCGGATTTATTTTTTTATTTTCTTACCATGTTTTCTATTCATCCTACAATTCCTAATGAATTTTAAAATTTCTATCAGGGAGCGGATATGCGCGGATTTATTTATAATTTTCTAAGCATGTTTTCTATTTCAAAGCACTCTGAAACTGCCTGACCAAGTAGAAAATTAAAATTCGGCTTACTTATAAAAGTATTCCTACTACAAATCATAACATAGCCAGATTTTGAAATTTCTATCAGATAGAGGAGATACGCGGATTTATTTATTTATCATTTTATGTAATATTTTTTAAAGTCGGTTTTGGTTTTTGAGAAATTAAATTTGCTATACTCATTGTTTGCTCTCCAAATCCTATTGGAAACTGATTTTGTATTTCGACCAGGGAGCGCATTTACGCTGACTAATTTGTTTTGTTTTATTTTAAAAGATTTGCTGATTTAATATTTTCAGCATTATTATCTCATCAAATTTTAACGGCTACAACTTTTTTAACTTCCATTAGTTAGAGGAAAAGCGTCAAAATATTTTTAAGTCTTTCGAATTTGTTTGTATATATTTGTATTATTATAATATTTTTCCTGGCATTAGCAGGCCTATATACAAGTATATGTATATAATTTGTAGATAATTTTAATGACTTTTTTTTTTTTTGGTATTTTATTAAATTAAGTCAGATACTTCGTTCTAAAGATATGTTGTAATATGTGTTGCAACCTCATTAATCTCTTACAAAATGGTTTATTTCTAGAATTTGAGTAAATTATAAAAATGTGATTAATAGGCTTAGAAATTTAAGATCACGAGCCAATAAATTGATTGTTAAATTCGATGTTACAGATTTAGTGTTGCCATAGTAATTTATTGCTGTTAGAAATATTGATACATTTTAAGTTCTTTTGCTTAAAAAAATCAATATCAAAGTTTGTATGTTGAAATAGGATTTTCCAATACCCCAGTTATTGCAAGTATTTCTGTTCCTAAATATATAACTTTTAAAGTTTTCAAAATATTGGTAATTTAATACAATAAAATCTATACATGAATGAGGGAGCTATAAATGATTTTGATCGATTATACAAATGAGCAAAAAAGTATATGACTTCGTTAAGTTAAGTTGTTAAGTTATTAAGTATTTTTATACAAAACTGTAGATTTACTTTTTACCAAAAACGTTTTTGCACCCAAGTATAACTTCTTTGTATAGTTTTACCTTGGTACTTAAAATATGAGTCATTTATTGATGAAATTAGTTTTTTAAAAATAAAAGTGAATATTTTCTTTATTTGATTTACCTTTACTTTTATAGCCTTAATAAACATGAACTTATTTTACAAAATAAGAACAAATTATTGTTATGTATTACATATGTATTTTAAATTGCGCCCATAATTATTGTTAAATAATTTTATTAAATTAAGCAAAACTTTCATTTTTTTCGATCTGGAATGTGTCAACTTTTGCTTTGTTTTGTAATAAATTAAAAGAGATTTAAACATTTTGTAAAAGTAAATTTATTTCATAAATATTTTGTTAAACGTTTTTAGTTATTAATTTCAATACAAATTTAATTAAAGTTCTTAATTCAAGGTTTTTTAAATGATAAAGACTTTTGTAATTTAAAATTTCTATAAAAATGAATGGTTTTAGTATTTTTACTATAAACACGCTAATTATTCCTAGTTTTTTTTTAATTATTATTGAATAAAACTGATGTTTATTATTATGGAAATAAGTTAGTTCCAATGGGCATTTTGCTGGTTACTTAAGCCAGCTCATAAGAAAATTGTTGTTTCACTTAGTTTGCATTTTAAACATTTTTTTTTTTTTTTTTGAATTTTATTAGAAGTAGAAAATTCCACTCCTAGATCCAGAAGCATTAACGTCGAGCATCATTTATAATTATATGATTATAATCTCCTTCTCTGATCCTAGGAATTGAAAATATGTTTAAGTTTTATACCCAATTTACATAAGCATTTACACTTGCACAAAATCCAGTTTAAATGAGTTTTCAAGCAAAATCTAATGAAAATTTAGTTTCAAATAAGATTTTACCAAAATCTCATAAAATTTAACTAGATTTTGAAAATTATTGTTATCCAACACTGTTTTTCTCTCAGTGTGTTTGTAAAATGCAACATTGTGTTAAATATAAAACTGACCTTTAAATGTAAATAAATCCATGATACAAAAAAGATGTTGGTTTCAATTAATTATTTCTTTACAAAAATATGAATTTTTGAAATTTTATTTTTGTAAAAATTTTTAATGAACATTCCCAGATTTTATAAAATGGGTTATCACGTACATTTTCGGGAATATCTTCTATACAATATATAGAGCAACGATTGGAAATAATTTCAATTTCCATTTCATTACCCCAAAAGTCGAGTCAGATATATTTCTTTTTAGGAAATAGTAATTGAATTTTTATTGCTTCAACAAAAAGGCTTGTTTACACTCATAGTCTAGGACACTTATAACAATGGGTCGAACACGTAGATTCGATTTCTTGGTTTCTGACAATGATAACAGTTGATGTCAATGATTTTTCAAGTTAAGTGGTAATAACTTTGGTTCAATTCTTAAAATCAATTGTTTTCTCATCGGTAACATACATACAAAATACACACATATTTAGTACAATAGTGGCCAACTCAGAAACATTATATTCACAAGTTGCTAGACTTAATGATGCATATATTTTGTTGGTTACTCTTACGATTACAGGCATTTTTATATAACATGTAGGAGGTACCGGTTTTTACTTGGACTTCAATAATGACAAACCATGCATCCCAGGTTTGGTTTCCTTTTAATATTTGGTATACAATTTTTTAAATTCTATTTCTATACAATTCTAAATAATTATTAAATTTATGAAAAAGTCTAAAGTTTATATAAATATGGTAGCATTATTTTAACAAACTTGAGCATGTCAGAAAATGATTTTAAATTAATACAAACAGAATGAAACTTCCTTCTTCTTTATATCATGAATAAATCTTTAAAAATTTAAATAAAACAATCAATAAATAAAATATGATTTGAAATTAATTATAAATGAATGTAATATTAAAACAAAATATTTAGTGAAACAAGGAAAATGTTTATGGATTTTGCGTAAGTTGTTCAGAAATTCGTCAAACAAAATCTACTTAAGTTCAAAAGTAATAATATAAATGGGGTGGTTTTTTTTATTGAAATCTAATTCAAACAAGATTTCAAATGCATTGCGTTATTACAAAAGTTTCCAAATTATTGTGTTACAAATAGGTAAATTTTTAATTTAATTTTTAAATTAAAAATATTTTATTCAAATTATTCTTCCTTTTAAATATGACTTTTGTTTTAAAAATTACCCACATAAATCAAATACAGCTGTTTAAACCAAAATAGAGGGTTTAAACATTAAACCAAAATTGAATGTACCTTTCAATACATATTTTTTTTTTTTTTTTTTTTTTTTTGTAGAGAAAAACTTATAAAAGTACGTGTATGTACTTTACATTAACATAAAAACTCATAATTCAAAAAAATACTTTCACACGTGTTTAAAGCAAATGTTGCAATAAAAATGCATTAAGTGAATGTAAATTATATTATTATGGAAAAAAAGACGTAAGTTAATATGTTTTTATATTATAAGCAAAAAAATAATTTTAGTAAAAGGTGATGCGAACTGCTTTTTGTCATATTCAAAATGTAATAACTCAGTAATTAATAAATATATTTTCATAATTCTTTCACAAACTAATTAATATAAGTTCAAGTATTATGTGTGTAAAATATTATACTAAGTGGAGTTGTATTTATTAAGTTATTATAAAAATAGGAAAAAAGGATGAGAAAAAATTCAGGACATTTTGTGTAAATTCTTACATGTAATTCTTACATGTTAATTTGGAAGAAAGAATTATATATTTTTAAAATTTGCAATAAATTTTACTATAAAATGAAAAAAAGGTAGTTAGTTCTAACCTGTGTTGCCAGAAGGTGAGAAAATAGAGGCTAAATTGGACTTTAAAAAAGGTCAGTAAAGGCTAAATGCCCCAAAAAATAAGACCAGAAAACAGCTGATTCTTTATTTTTTTTTCTCATTAGTTTTAAATATTTTTTTAAAGATGTTGCAACAAGTTTTTAAATAAATTACAAAACTGCTACCAACAAAATGATTTAGTAAAAAATCATTATATATACATTATATTACATTTCATCTAAGAAATGACAAAATGTTTTGAAGTGATTTTTCGTCATTTTTGCATTATAATTCGTTTTTCGCTTTTATATATATATATATATTTTTTTTTAATTATATACATAAATAGTTTCTACGGTTAATAAAGTTTATTAAAAAATAATTATAATAATTGATTAATTAAGTCATTAAGCGTCGCAGGCGAAAATTTTTGTTCAATATAAGTAATCTCGATTTTTTGTGCGAATTAATACACAAAAATGCTTAAATGTAAAAATAAAATTAGTAACAGCAAATAAGAAATTATTTTCTTCTTGGTTGAAATACTAAAATTTTAGCCTTTTCAAGGCAATTTTAAGAGCCAAAAAAGGCTAGAAAAAAATCTAGAAGCTTTTTTCTAGAAGGCTAAAAGCAAACTAAAAAGGCTATATTTAACCTCAAAATGGCTAAACTGGCAACACTGGTTCTAACTAATTGTATATTCGACTAATTGATTATACAAATTTATAGAATTTATATAGAATTTCTTATATTTTTCACCGATATTGTTAGGAAATTAAGAGTTGCGAAATTGAACTGAAACATAATCACGAGATCACTGTAATACAGATAAGAGTAAATTATCTTAAAAACTATGCACATTTGTATGCTAATTAATGATCATCTGAATGCCTTTTAAATTTTGAACATAATTGAGCAATATATTTTAAAATATTGTAAAACATTGTGCACAGAAATTATTCTGAGCGTGATAGACCAATATTTTTTTTTTTATTATTTAGAGAAACCCAAGTCTCAAGATGTATTTAGGCATATATTTTTTTAATTACTTAAAAAGCTAGTAACTTTTCGGTTAATTCTTTGCTGGTATGTTACGGATAAGTTCTAAATGATATTACCCTCAATTTATACCATTTAATATAGCAAGAACTAACTAAAATTGTATCACGATAAAGATTGTCAAGCACTTAATTTATTTGACTATGTCTGGCGATCAGTCATTGATTCCAAATTTGAATTAGTGTAGTTTTGATACTAAGGATGTTTAGATATGTTTTTGCTATAATTTAACCAACTAAAAACATTTTATGCTTCAAATAAACCAGAGTTTTAAATAAATTTCAAATTTATTTGTTGTTTTCCATACAATTTGTCGAAATGAATTTTTCTTTCGTTTTATAAAAACAGGGGGTAGGTAAAAAATGAGGTTATGAGACAAATTATTCCAAAGTGGATAGAGGTTTTATTTGGGTCAAAAGTATAGATGATCATTTTTCATTGGGCATCATTAGTTTTTCCATAGTGCAAAAACTAGTGATTTTATAGCGTTTCAAAAATGGCAAAAAAACACTCCGGACCACCCTTTAAAACCCCCTTTTTTAAATATTTTCAAGAGAGCTTAAACATTATTTAAAAACAATTCAAAAATATTAGGCATTTCAATATTTACTCTTATAAGTAATATATTTTCTCTTGCTAAATTTCTGTGCTGGTTTAACAAAGAACAATAAAATAAATACATAAGGACTGTGCATGAAAAAATCCATGCACACTTATAACTTTTATTATACATAAAAAGTTTAGTGATGCTAACTTGTTTATATTTGTTATTATTTTATTTGTTTATACATACTTGTTATATAATTCAGATTTAAAAAAAAAAAACACAACTCGATCATGTAAAATAATTGTTAAGAGTACAAGTGAGTTAGGAAATTTAGTTTTTTAAGTCATAAAAAATACAAAGGAAAAATAGAACCCTGATAATGGAAAAAAATTCATTTACAGACTGTAGGAGCGCAGATAACGTAATAGAAAATTCAAGAGAAAATGTCTACATCTATGGATGGAATGTGAGTAATTCTTTAAATTGATCTGTATCTTTTAACAGAAAAGTTAAAAAAAGCTGACCTGAAGGCCTACGAAGTGAAAAAAGCTCCTAATAGGAACGCTAGGAAAAATATGAAAGCAAAAGAGAGAAAGCAAATTACTTACAGTGCTGCCAGATACTTTTTTTGGCCAACCCGAAAATTGTAAAAAAAATTTCCCCAAAAAATCTCCACTCAACAAAATTGATGTTTTATCATCCACATTAACCCACTGCTTTAACAAAATGAACACGAAATTCGTTTCGACAATTTATATGGAAAACAACAAAAAATTTTCAAATTTATTTATTGTTTTCCATACAATTTGTCGAAACGATTTTTTTTGTTCGTCCTATAAAAACAGGGGGTAATTTTTGTTTGTTTATTTTTTTTTTTTTTTGATTTTTAACAAGTATTTGTTCTTTCTTTTTATAGAGATCATTTTTGGATGAATATTTTTACATGACTATATACATATGTGCTGGAAAAATACATTATATATTAAAATTCAGATTCACCCTCTTGTAAATCAGAGGAATTGTTACCAATTATTTAATAGTTGGTTTGAATTCTTGACAAATGATTTTATTAGTATTAACATATTAATGACCAAGGTAATATCTAGCAGAGATAATTGTGTAAACATTTGTTTTTCTATTGCTTGTATTTGATGTATAAAAATGAAAAAAATCTAAAAAAAAAAAAAAATATTTTGAGCGAAATTCAAGCTGTTCATACTATCTAAATGACATTTGATGCAATTTCGTGAACAGCTGATACTTTTTGTTTACATCAATTTGTTGAGTACAATATTTTTTTTCTTTAAAAAGTAATTTTACTTACGTTTATCCTTTGTTCTTTTGTCATAATTTAACAAAAAGATTTTTCTATTTTTCTATATATAAAAAGCTGTCAGGTGTGTTTTGTTTACATCTCACTGTTGTAATATTTTGTACAGAGTTAAAAAAAAAAGATATTTTTTCAACCATGTTCAGAGTTGCACGGGGATGGGCAACGTAATTTCGCGGGAATTACACAAAATGATGTAATTTCGCAACTGTCAAAATTTATGGGAAATTACATAATTTCAACTTGATTTCGGCCAAAGTCACGAAGGTATGTAATTTCACACCGATTTAAATGCCTTATTAGGCTCTCTTTGTGGGGAGTATATCTAATTGTGGGCAGTATTATGAGTTAAAAGGAAATAGTAAGGACACAATTATACATCATATATTTTGCAAATAAAGCATTATATTACCAAAAAAGTCAAATTTGAAAAGAAAATTGGGAAAAACGAAAACTTAATTAAACTGTCAAATAGCATTTTTTGTTATTTTTCTGAAAATTTTATTGTCATTAATGTATTCCTCAAATTTTTTATTACTTTAAAATCGTTGTTTGACACTTATTTAAATAAGAAATAAGAAAACTGCACCTCTTCAAAAAAAGTGTTGCCAGTTTAGCCTTGTTAAGACAAAATCTCAAAATGTTTGTTTTAGCTTTTGGCTTTTTTCTAGCCTTTTTTGATGCTTAAATTTGCCTTAAAAATGCTAAAATCTTAGCATTTGAACAACAAGGTAAATAATTTCTTATTTGATATTACTAATGTTATTTTTATAGAATCATCCATTTAAGCATTTTTGTATATTTATTTGCACGAAAAAAAATCGAGATTATTTATATTTAACAAAAAATTTCGCCTGCGGATCTTCATGCTCCAAATTAAAAATAACTTAATTAATTTTATGGACTTACTAAATCGATTATAATTATTTTTTAATATACTACAATAACCATAGAAACTATTTATGAATGTAATTAAAAAACAAATATTATAAAGGCGAAAAATCATACAACATTTTGGTATTACCTCATCAGAAAGTAATTATAGTTCATAAATGACAGAAAATACATATATTTCATATTTTTTATATGAAATATATGTATCGCAAGTTTGAATGAACATTTTTGGGCGATTTTTGTTGGATCATTTTGCTGGTTGTCGTTCTATGTTTATTATTTTTAAAATTTATCAAAATAATGAGAACAAGAAAAAATAAAAAAGGTTTTAAATAAAAAATTTTTAACTTATTTTTTTAGCCTTTTTAGACCTTTTTTTAAGTTCAATTTAGCCTCTTTTTTCTCACCACTTGGCAACACTGTTTATAACAGCCGATTGTTCAGCCGCATTCAATCGGATTCAGTGGATATTAATGAGTTAAAATGCCTTCAGAAGTTCTTACTGCATGATATCTCAAAGTTTGGTTTTTGTAACCGAAAATTAGCATTCTACACATGCATTGCATATTAAGCACTGCTTGATAAATTTCTTTATAATGACATGTAAATTAAATTTAAAATGATTTATATACTTTTGTCTAGTATTCTAACTTTATTAACTAAACAAAAGATGCAATTATTAGATAATTTCCCAAAAAAATCCCCAAAATGTTTTTAATATCCGCAACAAATTCCCCAATCCCTAAACCAAAATGTTCATAATTTTATACAATAAAAATTCCCCTAAATTTGGCGTCAAAACCCCAAATCTGGCAGCCCTGATTACTTAAACAAAATTTTTTTCAAAAATATGAGTGCTACCTAAAGGGAAATAAAAAGTACTTATTGTCGAAGTTTTTACAACATACTGGTCATGAATTCCATATCACAGATGATAGCGGAAATGTATCAGATAAATATCGTGTAAAAAAGATCAAATTTGTCGAAAAAAATTTTGGTCTGTCAAGACATTTGTACATGTGGGAAGAAAAAGCACTTCATTTTAACAGAATGACACTTTTAACAGAGAAATGTACGAAAACGTGTGCCGTGAGAAAAGATTCCTTCCTATCATTAGAAAACAACGAACTCAAATTTGTTTGGCCTTATATACTATATATTCTCATTATTACAACAAAAAAGTAGCTGAGTTATATCAAACAAATGGTGCTGCTATGTGACAAAGGAGTCAAATCCACTAAACTGTCTATAAATCAGTCCATATGAAATATATTGGGTTATAGTCCAAAAATATTTAAAGAACATTTGCAGCTGAGTAAAAAATAAAATAGAGTTTAAAAAGAAGTGGAACCATTCCAAGAATAAAGTAACCGAAAACACAATATAGCTTTTATTTAGGTTGTTCCAGAAAATACTTAATAATGAACTGGAAACGAATAAAAAATAATTTTTTCTTTTAAATTTAAAACTGGAATATAACAGTCTTTAATAAAACAAAATTTCAAAAAGATTAAACCATTACTTTAATATATATAAGCTGAATTATATGCACTTATTTTTTCGTGCGCAATCCTTATTTCCCTAGAAAAGGAAAAAAATATTAAGGGTCCTCATGAAAAAGTGCAAAACCCTCGCAAACTGTGCAATGTGTGCAAGTTTGCACACTTGCATATGAATTGTAAAAAATTGTATGGAAATTCATTTATGAATCAGCTGTCTTTTATTTATATTTAAAAGTTATATAGAGATGTAAAATATTATAGCTATGTTATCTAAAATAAAATCATTGGGTGTATCTTTGATTTCAACAAAATTTTTCAATTATTTACAAGGATTTCTTATTTTCTTATCCTTAATATTGCATAACATTTGAAAAGGGGGTTCATGAAACATGTCGAGCAAATATGCACAATTGAGCAAATGGGAAACTTAAGCGATTAAATGAATACCCTTATTATTATATTATATTAATACATTATTGTGCCTACTTTTTTCAGCATTTCATTATCTTTTTATTAATATGTATTATGTATTTATACAAATTTTTTATATTAGTCTCCTTCAGTAATGCCTGATAAAACAAAAGATTTATATAAAAAAGAAAATTGTTATCGCAAATAAACATTTAAAAGAAAGTTTGCGAGATTTTAATGAAGGTTTGTTAAACAATTTTATTATTTTCTATTTTATTAAAAAATTTAAATAATCATATGTACTGCTTTACGGTTGACTACATAAATTAAATAAAAAAAAGTGTATTGATTAACTTTTGTTTCCTGAAATATTTGTTGACAATAAAATCGGTAAATTGTCATTATTTATTCTTCAATTGTAGAGTTGCAAATATTTTTTCTGATTCTTTCTTAAATTTAATTTATTAAAATGAATCAAAAGTCAACAAACCTTAAAATAAATTTTTTAAATTTTCATTTTTATTTTCAATTTGTAAAAAAAATGTTTGAAATTTTCTTCGGAAAATTTTAGGTTTTTAATGATTTTTAGCTACATTATCATAGTGTCTACGTTAGACAATATTTTATCAAAAGAAACGTCAAACTTAACGCGAATTTGTGGAAGGTGGCAACAGTTGCACAAAGACAACAATATGGCGTACTCATTATTGTTTTTTATATATGCAGTTTGACAACTGTAACCACCAAAATAATAATCAGCTGTTTAACTAAGGTTACCTTGTATATATTCGCACTGATTTTGACATTTGTTTTGATAAAAATTTGTCTAAAAAAAAAATTTGTGGACACTAGGTGTAGGAACAGAAGATAAGCGCTTTTTAACAAAATGATGTGCTGCAGAATGCGAGCGAAATTATGCAAATTTCTAAACATTATTTTTTACAGATTTTCCTTGGAATTTTGCCATTTTAAGTAGATTGTTGTTATTATTTTCATGAATAACTATTTTCATTTACCACCTGCAATCCAATCTAATAAAACTAAATCAAAGATTTAACAAAATTTTTGCAAAATTACTAAAATTTTCATTGTGAACAATTAATTAATATTTATGAACAAAATGTTATTTTTTATGAAAAAGTTTGAAAAAAAGCCATGTTCGATTCATAATATTTTTGAGAAAATTTTTCAAATATATGATTTTTTTCTGTGTATAAGCATTTGAAAGATATCTTCCTAGAAGAAATTTACGCAATATCTTATTTTTATTATTTGGACGAAAATCATAAAATATCAAAATATCGCCTTTTTTCTGTAAGGTGGTTATCACCTTCGCAATAAATTTATGATATCCCATTGAGATAATCTGGAAGAAATTAATGCAATACTTTTATTTTTCACTCACAATTTTTTCAGATGTCGAAAAATTGTTCAAAAATGAAAAAATATTGAAGAAATTTATTTGCCTTTTAGCAAGAAATGGATATTTTATGTGAGAGTTTTTGTTTTCGTTCTTTATGATGTTAAGATTTATGTTTTACAAGATGGAAAAATTTTCTTTTTTACATTACTTCAAGATTTATTTAGTAATAATTTTTCTATATATTTATTACATCTTCCTGATAATTATTTGGTGGTATCTACTTTTTTCACCTTGATGATCATCTAGCAATAGTGCCAATTTTTCTTCCAGGCATATTGATTTCTTATTGCTTAGATGTATCGTCTGTGACGCATAATCTCTCCCAATGGAGGAAACTTCAGCAATACGAATATGATTATTTCGGCAATAAAACTTTTCTTCTAAGCAATATGAATTCGAATCACTTTCGTATTATTTAGCTTGTAGGGACATATTTGTTGGCGATTTAATCAAGCATTTGTATTCCTAAAAAAATTCTACCTTTTGCTATTTGCTTCAATATTGTTTTTATGTATTGTGTTGGTGTTACATTTAAGTGTTCATTTAAGTACAAAAAGCCTATTAAAAAATTTCATATTAATATATATATATATATATATATTTAAGACATAGTAGAAACTATTTATATTATAAAAAAAGCTCCTAAAATTATTTACCCATCCACCATAAAACTGCAAACAAGTTAGCAAATTGCATAACAATTTGGTTTTTAATGAAAAACGAAAGAAACTGTAAATAGACCTTCTTGAAATGGTTAAAAAAAAATAAATATAACTACAAAATACGAGTAGTAGTTTGGTTTATAACTTACAGCTGTTAAGGAAAAAAAAAAATAAAAAAACTGTGAAAAAAGAGTTTTACTATATCTTGGATTCCAGGAGAAATCAATAAAAAATACCAGTTTTTGATTTTGTAATCTACGATTCTGTGAAATTAAGCAGACATTTACGCATTTTCGGGAATAAAATAGGTTATTCATTTTTATTTTTGTACATTTCAAAAAACTTGCGATTTAGTTGCAGTTCCTGTTTATACAAAATCAAATCAGATCAAAAATATACGAGTACACAGACAGAGCTATTTTCGAATAATTTCAATTAAATTATTAATCAGAATTTTACAATGATTTCAGATATTTTTATGATTAAACAAATTTCTCAAAATCGAAGTATTCTAACAAATTATATTCAAATTTTACATAGAAAAATCTAAAATCCAATTCCAATTGCGAATGATACATACTCAATTATTTTATTAATTGAAATTCAAACTATGAAAAAAATTGTATATTCGATTATTTAAATTATCACTTCTTTTTATTTATATTTGATTAATTTATTAATTAATACAATAAGAAAAATAATTTAAAGCCGATAAATTATTTTATTTTTAGTAAAAAATATTAAAAAATTTGAACTTTGATCACTTGAATAATTGATACAATTAAAAAAGTAATTGGAATTGTTTTTATTTATGATAAGTCATTTAATGGATCATATTTTTTCTATGTAACAAATTTCAATTAAAATTTTACATAGAAAGATCTAAAATCCAATTTCAATTACAAATAATACATATTCAATTATTTTATTAATTGAAAATAAACCTATGAAAAAAATGTTATATTAAAATATTTAAATTATTACTTATTTTTATTTATATTTAAATAATTTATTAATTAATAAAATAAGAAAAATAATTCAAAGCTGATAAATTATTTTATTTTTAGTAAAAAATATTAAAAATTTGAACTTTGATCAACTTAATAATTGATACAATTAAAAAAATAACTGGAATAATTTTCATCTTTGATAAATCGTTTAATAGACCATATTTTTCTGTGTAGAAATATCTAAAATAAAATAACATCCTAAATGTATTTTTTACCTTATATTATATATATTTACATTTTTATTTATGAATTGTATTTTAAATTTATCTGTTAGCAGAAATTTGTGACCGATTATGGCCAAAAGGCTAGGTTATGAAATATTATTCAAAATAAATAAATAAAATAAATAAATAAAATCCAATTTCAATTACGAATGAATCACATTGAATTATTTTATTAATTGAAATTCAACCTATGAAAAAATTGCATATTCAATTATTTAAATTATCACTTAATTTTATTTATATTTAATTAATACATTAATTAATACAATAAAAAAATAATTCAGCCGATGAATTGTTTTATTTGAATTTTGATCATTTGAATAATTGACACAATTAAAAAATTAACTGGAATAGTTTTTATCTTTGATAAATCGTTTAATAGACCATATTTTTTGAACGTTTATGCAAAGAGTCTATAACTTTAAACATATAAATCTTTAGCAAACATATGATCTAGAGCAAACATCGAATTGTAGAGTTATCCATGACCCACTTATTTTAGCACTTGGAAAATCGGTTATTGTAGCAAAAAGACATGTTTCTAAGGTGCTTCAATCAAATCGGAAAAAGTGCCTTATGACTTTGTTCAAACGTATCAGAAAAGGTATTGACTGTCATGAATATTACTCTTAATTATTTATAACAACTCATCCGAAAGTCGATTCATTACTTTATTTTTCATATTGCTCTTTGGGTAAAATTTCCCTCGATATTTTTACTCTCTATTCTTTCCTATGACCCATTTCTATAATAATAATATTTTTGTATAAGAAAAATACAAAAATATTATTAAGTTTCTTCTAGTTTTATGCTACATTAAAAATCTATAGCTAAGGAAAACCTGATCTTAGAAATTAATTTACATCGTGTTCAAGTTCTTGGACAATTGGACTCATTAAACTATATGGTCTTATAAGTGAACTTTTAGTAATTCAATTGCCAAAAAAATGCATATACAATTAAGAGTTTGAATACTTTTAAGCCCACGTTTTAACTAGTGCCTTAAAAATGTAAATTGTTCTTTGATGATTATAAACATTTTAAGGAAATTTCTCTTACAATTCACATGCGTGCAAATTATATCTTCAAATCGTTTAATAACTATATTTTTCAAAAGTCGAATTTTATTTCTTACTAGTCCTTTTGAAACATATAATTTTTTCACCATAATGGAAAAAATATAAAATATAATGTTTCCTATTTAAAATATTCCTACAAATAGAATTATTTTATTTTCCATTTATTATACAAAAATGCAGGAAGAGTTCAAAAAAAAAAAAAAAAAAAAAAAAAAAACAAAGAATACAAAGAATAGAAGGCTTGTCAAAAAAAAAACATGACTTTAAGATTGTGTTAGTAAAATTTTATTAATGGCCTGATTCAGTACGACAATCAACTTCTTTGAAAATAAAATTTGTATGAAAATCACTCATTTTTTCAAATGTTTTTTGAGTAGTTTTCATACAAATTTTATTTTCAAACAATTTGATTGTCATACTGAATCAGGCCCTAATATGTATTATTGCTGAAACCACTTTCTCCACAAGTTCCTCAAAATAGTATTAAAAAATTATTAAATATAGTTCTCACAATTATATTCGCAGATTTTCATAAATCTTCATCATTTGATGCGGATTACATCCGCAAATATATATATAATTACATTTTTTGGCTTTTTGTTGGTGGATATTTTAAATTCTGTTTTTTTTTTTAATACCAAAAGTAGCAACTTTGTTCGTTCAATTTTAATTTAAACATAGAGAAAAGGAATTCTTTTCCCGGGATTTACCGCGAAAAACTCAAATTTTAAGTCATAAAAAACTTAAGTTGACAAGAGAATAAACAATAAGCTTTAAGCTTTTGAAGATATTCAATAAAACATTAACATAACTAGGATAAAATATTTTAGGATAATTAAAATATATCTATGATTTTTAGTTGAAGAAAAATGTTTTGAAAGTTGGGACTATCTTATTGTAAATACATAAAACAACTTTCCAAACATTTATATTTTATTTATCCTAAAATGTTTTACCTTAGTTATGTTAATTTTTATTATTGAAAACCTTTTAATTTGGATTACTATTTGCTTGTATTAATACCAAAACTCGTTAAAAATATCAAATTTATTTTCTTGGGTAAAACATTTTTTGATACCACCCTAATGTAGTATGAAAAATGAATAAAAAGCCAAAAATTTTTAAAAGTTGTAAATGACTTGAACGATGTAAAGAAATCTTAAGTTAATGAACTGTAAAATTAAAAGGATATTGGTAAAAATATATAACCATAAAGAAAATACAAATTTAAAGCGTATTTTGAAATCTTTTTAAAATTTTAAATAATTTTATTATATTTTGTATTTTTATTTATTTTTGTTTATTTTCAATAAATATTTTTTAAAACGTCAAAAAATTTTACAAACTTATAAAAATCTTAAGGAAAGGAATAAAAATACTTAAGTTTTCAAACATAAAACTATTTTTAGAACTTAACCTTCTAACAGTCAAGCCTGCCCCAGGGCATTTTTCTTATTTTAGGTTTTTTGAAAATAATTTATATTTTAACTTCTTTTCATATTCTAATTATTTGGTTAATTAGTTGACATAATAAACTAAATATTTAGGCTTTAAATCTTCAAAAAAAAAAAAAAAATTGCACAAATTATATTTTAATCTGTAAAATCATCAGATCATCAATCAGATTTTTATTCCCACCATTAGAGAGTTAAGTATGATTTCTCTACAAAAAGCCATGTTCACATTTTGCAAATATTTGATCAAAACTGCGTGATCACTTGTTTTACAAAAATATTGTTTGCCGTTTTGTAAGAGAAAACAGCGTCAAATTAAATTCGATAAAATTTCAGCTAGTGATAAGTAAAACAAAACAGAAATTAGGAAATATTTTTTATAATGGTTGCGGGTAAATATTTGACAAGTCTGAACGTACCTTAAGTAAACAGTATAATATCGAGACCACTTTTTTTAAATAAATGACTTTTTTTATGGAAAATTTCTTTTGGCGTTTTTCATAAAAAATTATTAAATATATTAAAACTATTCATCGCATAAAATTTTCCAATTTTTAAGTTTATTAGAAAAATACAAAAAACGTAGGAAGAACGCTTTCAAAACTACATCAAAATATTGCATTTGCATTGGAAATGCATTTTTCTACTATGATGTTTAAAGAGGACTACGTTTCCATTTCAATTGCCGTCAAAATTAGGAAGACCTAAGGTCACTTCATATTTGATGTCTCATGGAATTCATGATATAGTTAGTTTATTATAATATTTCATTTCATTTTTATTGGTTTTTATGTGCAACATGAGTGCGTTATTTTTGTTAACTTCTTTAGCAAAAGTTATGGCTTGTTAGCTGAAGTTGTAGCAGTTTCCCACTTACTACAAGTAAGAAAAATTATTTATTTATTTATTTATTTGTAAAAATATATATTTTTTGTCGATTCCACCATTTCCACCAGAGTAGCAAAATTTTAGGAAAAATAAAATAATCCATGTTTATGTTCATGTAGTGAAAACCACATAAATCGTTAAATAAATGTATGAATGAGTGCTCTAATTTTTCTATCTATCTGTATATATTTTTATGGATTTAGAGTGTATATTTTTCTTTTACGTTTATTTGTTTTTTTTTACATTTTATATTGCAGTTGAACATTTAGTATTGCAACAGAGTATCTTTGGCAATATAAAGTTATAATGAAATTGATATCAAAAACATAAATTAGATACTCAACAAAATTGTTGCATATTGCTTTTGTCTAGAGTAGATAGTGTTTTTAGTGGATGTATGACACCAGCACCACCACCAACTAAATAAAAATGGGTCATAAATAATTCTTAAAACAAAAGATATTTTCTTTTTTTTGCTTTAAACCGTTGCTTATTTTTAACTGAATAAATACACAAAAATATGTTATTAGATAATAATAAAGGAATGTAACAATTAAAAGTCGGTTACATGTTTGTGGTCAAAAGTAAGAGACAAATGTGACAATATGTCTTGTTAGGTGAAATAAATTTGTTGGTTTTAGGGAATTTAATATGGTGATTTATGTTTCTTTAAAAGTTTATGTTTTCGTTAGGAACAATGAAGTTTGTGTCTTAAATCTTTTGTTTGATTACAACAGTACTCTACATACATCAATATAGATATTAAATAACACTAGTCAACATACTACTTGTTTCCTTTATTATAATTTTTTATTATTTTTTTTTTATTTTATATATATATATATATATATATATATATATATATATTTTTTTTTTTTGTTTCTATGGCAAATATACAGTTTTATTATTTTAACAAAAAATTAATACAAATGTTAACAAAATTTCTATGGAACATTATCAAATTTATAAGATTTCCTTGAATTGACTTTAAGTAGATCTCGTTGCAAACTCCAGCAGTAGTCTGCCATCATCCTACCTTCCCTAATAATGCTTTTCCATTGTCCGAAGATCCTAATGAAATCTTTCACCCTACTCCCCACTAAAATCACACAGATTTTGTGAAAATCGGTCTAAATGCAAGTGTAAGAAGTGAATTTTTATGCTCGTGTTGCACCTTAACTCTTGCAAGTTTTCTCTTTTTACTTAGGAAATTACTCATAATCGAAACAAATTAATTCCAAGCTTTGGATTCGCTTTAGTCATTGATTTGACAAAATTAGGATCTTTCACGAGTTGCCTAATCTGTGGCCTTTCAAAAATATCAGCTTTAAATTTGTTCTGATTAAATCACTGAAGTTCTGAAAGGCTAAATTTGTAGTGTGGATCACAGTCTTAACTTGACGTACTTCGTTAGGGATCATCAGAAGATTTAGATGTACTGGGTTGTACCTCTAGTGATTTTAATTGAGGTCGTTTAGCAGAAGATAAGTTAGGATATGACCACATTTAAAAAATACGTGTCAATTTGAGACAGAAAAAATCACAGGATGTAGACCAGTGTAATATATTGCATTAAATTGATAGGAAAAAATATATAAATAAATACTATGAAAATCATTTGGAGGATAATATTGTTGCTAATATTTAACATATTTACAGATAATTTGTAAGTCACTTTTTTTTAACGATTTTGTGTTTAATAAATAATGTTTATTATTATTTTTTTTAATGTTTTCAAATCTTTATCTTTAAAAATAAATACCTAAAAGTTTACTTTATTTTATTGCTTTAGCTAAAAATTTGTTTTATTTATTTATTTATTTTATATTCATAATAAGATTAAAATGAAATACATAACATAAAATTCAAGTTGCTATTTTAAATACTCTATTTGTACATGATCAATTACCCATTAATTGTGTTTTTTCTCAAACTATAAATGACTACTGCTACTTTAATTTTAAAATTATAAAAAAAAATTAAATAAATTGGTGCAGTTAACAAAAAAAAGCCAAACACACCTTAAATTTAATCATTTTAATTATACTTTTTTATATATAAAAAGTGTTGTTACCACAATCTCACACAGCTCTTAAGTCAAAGGTCAATAAATAACTTTTACTAACATTTACAATTAAATCGAGCAAAAAAGAAAAAAACGTAATTGAACAATGGCCAGTGGTTAGAGTAAAAAAAACATGTTAAAGATTTGTTATCTATTTGGTTTGAAATAAACCACAAATAAGGAAGTTTTTTTTTATTATTATTTTAAGCTCTAAAAATTAATTGTTAAATTAGTGTTTAAGTAATATATATATTTTTTTTTTACTTTCAAGCCAATATATTACAAATAATCACTTTATGGTATTGTTTGATATTGTTTGGACTTGAAAAAACGCACATCTGCATTTTTGCTAAAGTATTTAGTGTTGCAGCAGTTATTGAATATTTAAAAATATCCATTGAATAAATAATTTTAAACCAAAAATATATCTTTTATTCAAGGGTTTAAAAATATAATATTTGCATTAATGTATTGCTTGAAACTTTCTCTATAAACTATAATAACCTTAATATTACCTTTATGTTAATATATTTCCCGAAAAACAGTACTTTTATGAGCAAACTCAGAAAAGATAACTATTGGATATTGTAATTTAAGGAATCGATAAGTTGATTTGTTTCGAATTTAATTTAATAGATATTTGAAAGCACTCTCAAATTATATACATCTTATTCCGATCGATTTACAAATTAAAGATATATACATTTTTTATACACTGGTGCATATTCCTATAAACTTTCATTTTTATAAACTAAAATTTAAAAAAAAATTACAGTTTGCTTAGTTTTAAAATATTCTTTATTCAAGTGACACACGAAAAAGTACCACAGAAATACATGTCTTTAAATAAATGCATAATTTTAGTATAATAAAATATTTATATTTTTTATTTTTTCAAGAAACTAAAGCCAACACTTTGAAATTTGGTTGCGCAAAAAATTATTTTTTTCTGAACTTTAGTTTAAGAGATATAATGGGTGATTCAAGTAGAGATACTTTTTTCAATTGCCTTTTTTGACAAATCATGTGTGAGTCGTGTCATGCTGTCATGTTATTTTTGTTTAGTATTGTTTGGCATTTCATAATGGAAAGACTTAAGCCTGAATAACGTTTACAAATCGTTCAACTTTATTACGAAAATTCACGATCTGTGAGGAATGTGTTTCGTGCACTTCGCTCAACTTATGGTCAACATAATCGGCCTACTGAGCGTACAATTCGCAACATCATTACCTATTTTGAGACTCAGCATTCATTATTGGATAATATTCAACCGAATAGACCACGTCCAGCATGCTGTGAAGAAAATATAGCGGCCGTAGCTGAGAGTGTACACAAAGACCATGGAGAGACGATTCGGCGCCGTTCGCAGCAACTCGGACTGACGTATGGAACGACTTGGCGCATTTTACGTCGAGATCTTAAATTGAAAGCATACAAAATACAGCTTGTGCTGTATTTTGTACGACCTTCCCAAGCGACATCGCTTCACTCTATGGGCTCTTGAAAAGTTCCAAGCAGATTCGACGTTTTCGAGGCAAATTTTGTTCAGCGGTGAGGCCCATTTCTGGCTCAATGGGTATGTATACAAACAAAATTGCATTTGGGACGAAGAGCAACCTGAAGAGATTCAAGAACTGCCACTTCGTCCAGAAAAAACAACGGTTTGGTGTGGTTTGTGGGCCGGTGGAATCATTGGTCCATATTTCTTTAAAAATGATGCCGGTGCGAACGTAACCGTCAATGGCGACCGTTATTGTGCCATGATAACCGACTATTTGATGCCTGAAATTGAAGCTCGTGATCTCAGCGACATTTGGTTTCAGCAAGACGGCGCCACTTCCCACACATCGCATCAATCAATGGATTTATTGAGAGACGTTTTGAGCCGGTCGATTGGCCACCAAGATCGTGTGATATCACACCATTAGACTTTATCCTGTGGGGATATGAAAAGCCTAAAGTTTATGCGGACAAACCCGGTTCTTTTCAGGCCTTGGAGGAAAACATCACGCGTGTCATTCGCCAGTTACAAGCCGAAATGCTCGAACGAGTCATCGAAAATTGGACTCAACGGATGGACCATCTGCGACGTAGCAACGGCCAACATTTGATAGACATAATCTTCAAAAAATAAATGCCAAAGAATGTTCTTTCAAATGATAATAAACATTCCTCATTAAATTTGAATTTTCTGTGTTTTTTTCTTTAAAAAAGTAGGGAACCTCGAAATGGATCACGCTTTACTTAATTAAAGTTAAAAAATATGATTCCTTATTCAAGTGGCAGGCAGTGTATTAAAAAACCAATAGGACTTTTTTTTAGCGCACCAACTATATGTATGTTTGCATTACTTGTGAATTAAAATATATGTATAAATTATAAAACTTGAACTATTAAGATAATTATAGTCGGTCTATCTCGACCTTATGATACCCTACACCATGCTACATGGGTGTTAGAATGATATTTGAGGGCCTTTTATAGAACTGTAGTGCATTATATTCCAATATGCCTGAAATTTGTGCAATATTTTATAACGTTATTAAAATCTATGTAAGATTTTAGTAAGACTTATTTATAACTGACTATTAATTTGTTATTAAGAAAATAAATTGTGAATAAATATTGACTTTATAACAATATTAAAGTTCCTTTTAAGTCATTTCGCTCTCTCTCTCTCTCTTTCTTCCGTCATTGACTAAAGAGTCATTCATCAAAAGCAAAATGTGTTGGCACTAAACTGTCAATCTTTGGCCGTCTACCTCTTGAAAAAACAACAACTACAACATTTAGCAAATTAATTGCTTAAGAAAATGTGCCACTATTCTTAAGCAAATTATAGACTCTTAAGAGCAAATTTTTTATTTTTATTTTGAAGTTTCTTATAAACTAAACGTTTTTGTAAACTATTCATAAATACTAATAAAACTTTTTTTGGAGGGAAATTGTAAATTTTAAGTCTATTAATATTAAAGGCTTTTAAACTGTAAAGTCTGCAAAAAAAAAATGTTTTTATAACGTTCATAAACTTAACAAATTGTAATAAACTACAAAAAGATCTTAATAAAACTGTTTTGAATAGTGTGAATTATAGATGGAAGTAGGTATTTAAATTAAGGTTTGTCTACATAAAAAAAAAAAAATACAAAAATGGCGTCAAATAAAGCAAAAAAGAATTATATACATACATTTAAAGTTCTTAACAAAAATTTTTCATTTTGCATTTTATTTTTTTTTTTTTTTTTGTTTTCTTTTTTTTGATATTTTTGGTTGAAATGACCTAGATTTTATATATTTTAAAAAATATAAATCTTTAAGAGTTTTTCTTTTACAATTTTATTGTTTAATTTTTTTTTATTTTGTATAATAAATAAACCAAAAATATATTTTGAATTAATATTTCTTTCGTGCTTATTAATGTAATATCCAAGAAAATATATCAAGTTTTTGAAAGTTTAGAATGTGTTTATAAATCAAATATAATATTGGGAAGATGACTTTTCACAAATTGAATTATAATTATTTTTGGGACAAAAAAGTTTCACACACGAATTTCATTTTAAATGTGAGGGAATAATAAATTCAAATATGACAGCATTTATTTTAATGTATAAATATAGAAAATGTTAGATAGAAAAACGGGTTTAAATAAAATTTATATTTAATTATTATGGGAATATTTATATTTACTAAGAGGTTTAAGTCATATTTATATGAAATAGTTAAATATTTGCAAAATTTAGCACAACTAAATTTCAAAATTTCAAAAACAATAAATGAATTCTAGTTATAATTTATTTAACTTATTTAATTCTTTCCTCTTGAAAGAAAAAACTATATTATAAAAAAAAAATACAAAATTGGTTAAAGATTAATTTCCTGTTTTTGCTTAAAATGAAATAGTTTTACCTTCAGACTATTTTTTGTTTATGAATTATTTTTTTTTTTTTTTTGTTTAAAGTGGCTACTACCTCTAAAGATAAAAATAAACAAATTGTCGAAACAAGTAGGTCATTGGCCATTGATAAGATCAAAATTGTATAATGAACAACATAAGTAAATTTCATATAATATTATTATCAAATAAACGTATTAAACAGTAGTTATATAAATTAGAAATATTAATCGAATAGCCTATAGTTGTAATATGTTCAAACGATTAATTTTGTACGTCTATGTGTCTATAAAAAACAATTTCATTTTTATAATAATAAACAAAGAATACAAAGAATGGAAAGAAGGTCTTTTTCGTACAACAACAAAATTTCGCCCTCCTCGCCAGTGATACTAATTTAGCTCTTCTCAGGCTAAATTAGCCCATTTTTAGTAGACCAAACTGCGAAAAATATTTTTTTATCCTGAAACTAAAAAACGAGCAAATCTAACGCTTTTAACAATTTTCGTTTAGCCATTTTAGCGAATTTTTACTTTTTCCCATTTCTTGCATATTACGGTCGCTTTTTGTTTAACGAAGTTTTTTTCTAATGACGTAATATTGATTTTGCTCAGTATTTAATTAATTTATTTTGACAATTTAAATAATATTTCACATCTTAATGTTTGCACTAAGTTCTAAAAATATTTTTTCGAACAATATAAAACCTCTAGTCCCAATTTTTTAAGGAAACCTAATTTGAGTTGGAAATTATTGAAAGAAATGAAAACTTTTTGATCAAGGCTTATAATAGTAAAAACTATATAACCAATAATTTAATTTACCAGTTTGCTATAAATATTTTGAGACGTAGTTTTAATTGTAACCCCTTTTTTTGCTCTTTTTCAAAAAACATGTCTTGATAGTACCGCTATAGTCTTTTAGCACTTTTTTCTATAATTTCTAAACGTTTGTATTTCCAACAGTTGGCATCACTGCTTCTCTCATAGAAGTTCTGTGTGAATTCAACAAACACACTTGTGAGAAAGAAAAACAACACAAAATGAACAAAACGTTCCCTTAAAATTTAAGGTAAATTACACTCGCGACATATTTTTTCGCTATTATATAATATTTTTATTATTTTTTCACGCATATTTATTGCATTTTAAATCGCGTAACACGTATATTTTTTAGAAGCCCTATAATTTCTTTTTTATTATTTTTGACATTCCTTTTTCGTATGTTGAAATTTAAATTGAACGAACATAGTTGCTATTTTTGGTACTAAAAATAAAACAGAATTTAAAATAATTTTAAATTATTTTCATATTCATGAAGAAAAAGCCAAAAAAAAAAATATAATTATATTTATATTTGTGGATGTAATCCGAATCAAAAGATAAAAATTTATGAAAATCTGCTAATATAATTGTGATCTGCTAATATAATTATGAATTATATTTAATATTTTTGACTACTATTTTGAGCAACTATGTGTGAAAGTGGTTTCAACACTAGTACATATATATAAAATTTGACTAATACAATATTAAAATTAGGTCTTTTTTGACAAGCCTTCCATTCTTTGTACTCTTTGACACAAAATTAATAATTAATATTGTCTTAAGAATTATGTTATTGAAATGTTATTGAAAATCAATAAAATCGATGCAATATATGTTATAATATATTGAAAATGTTATTGTTGTTGTTGTATATTATATATACAATATCATAAGGCGATATAAAAAGTGAAGTTCTAAGCCAATAAATTACTTTCTTCAATTGAATCTAGTTTCCCAGATGAAGCGCTAAATATAAAATGAGGTTGCATAATATAATGCAACATGTGTCAAGAACGGTTTGTTTAATATGGTTTAATAGAATACCAAAAAAATCTAATTCAAATTATCTACGATTTATATTATCTTCTTTTTTTAATCAACTTAATAATTTTGAAAATATCAAAAAAAATTAAAAAAAAATCACACATAATTTTACAATTTTTTTGTTTACAAAAGTCAAAAGCCAAACAAAAATGGTCTTTTTCCTTCTTTTATCATAAATCTGAATATGTTATAAATAAAACAAGCCAATTTTTTATTAAAATTGATCCATCGATTATTATACTAAGTCCTATTGAAAAGCTTTTAATGTTCTTGTTAATAATTTTATTATTTTTTGTTTATTTTTAACTCAATTCACTCAATTGTTAATAAAGTCAATATTTGTATATCTATTTTAATGAAATACAGCACGATTTATTTGCAGCTTTATCATAAAGGCGAAGTATTTGTAGTCATTTTCAATTTTTAGAAAAACACAAATTTTTCAATTATGTAAGAAATTATATCTAGTTTTTCGAAACAATTTATTTAAAATTTCCGAAACAATTGAGTAGTTTAAAACATGATTTTAGTATAACTTAAAGGTAATTTGAACTAAAACTTTTTGGCTTTTTTTAAAGCGAATCAGATAAATCGTTCTTGAGCTATGTTGCAATATGTGGCGTTACCTCGAAAAGGTGATTTACAGGTTTAAAACCATAGAATACAACTAAAAGTTTATGTGAGAGGCACTTCGAACTAAATTTAAAAAAAAAAATGCTAATTTTGTTGTTTGCATGAATTAGGTTTTTTACAATTGAATCAGATTTTTTTTCTCTCACATAAATATCTACTTATTAATCTATGTTTAAAACTCCACGATAATGTGTATCAAAATTGACTAAAAAATCTCGTGCCTCAGATTTAGTATTTCCCTGTATTATAGTTGTTGACAACTGTTATATTATGCTCGTCAATCAGTCTGTCTGAGAAAAATATTCTAATATCCATAATAAATAACACAGTGCAATAAGAAAAAATTGCCTCAATATTTCAAATGCAAAGTAAAAGCGTACCAGTAGTCTAACAAAACTCCCAAGGGGTTTTTCAAAGTTAGTTCGAATTTCGGTTTTATGGCCTCTTGAAGTTAGAACTTTTTGGAACCATTTTTCAAATAAAATTACGTTGTTAATTGTAGTTGTAGTTCTAAATGGTACTACCATCCATTATACTAGATTTTACTGGATGCCACGTCCTTTTTGCTCCCATTTTTGTCATGATATTGTTTACTTTATTTGACCTGACATTATGTTACTAATTTTAATGAAACTTGTCACATGTGTATATTCTTGAAGGAAGTACTGACTGGACTGACCACACCCACTTTTTCTAAAATAGATTATTTTGCTTCTCGTCTCTTTTGAAAGAGAAGATAAGCTTTACATTACATTAGATGACATGACCCGTTTATTCCCATTTTTATAAGAGCTACATAAAATTTGGAACTTGGAACAAATTTAACAGATAATTACAAAAACAAGACCTTTAAGTGGGCGTCACTTTTTTATCTAATTTCGAAAGTCGCAGGATGCGTCAAATTTTATTAAAATCTTAATGAAAATAGTCACAGTATAATAAAATTGGACGAAAAAGACGCGTATTCTCTGTTCCTTGTGTTATTGAAACTGCTTAGATAGCATCAAAAAAGTAGCAAAATTATTTTTTATTGAAAGTCTATACTTTTCTCCAAAAATTTAATAATTATTTTGTTTTTTATTTTCACGCATAATGAAAAGGTCTATAAAATCAAAATTCAAACTAACTTTATAAAAACTTTTGGAAATTTTATTCATTTTTATGATTGGTTTAAATTTTTCAAAATCGATTTATTAGAAAAAATTGAAAATAAAATTAAGCTATGCGTTTCTGTCTGTTTATCTGTGGAAAACAATTTCATATCTAGAATTCTAAATCCAAATAATTGAAACTTATTCTAGAATGGTATTAAAAGTCAGCAAAATTTGTTCAATAGGAAAAAAGTTACAAAGCAAAGTATTCGATTGTTGTTGAATTGTATACAGATTCTATATTAAACAATATTGTTCGGGCCGCAAAATTCATTATAAAAGGAAATTATTACAAAAAAAAAAAAAAAAAAAAAAAAAAAAAAAAACAAAATTTAAAATACTTTTACACAGAAAAAAGTATTTTAAATAATTTTTTTAATATAATCATTAATTAACGTTGTCAGAATCCACTTAAACTATATTGGAACTCGGCACTACATATTGTCAGGTATCTCAATACTAAAAAGAACTAGAAGCTAGTTTATTCTAAAAATAGTGTACCATTAGTTGGCTATGCTGACGAAAATTGGGCCACTGACAATAATGACAGAAAATCTTAAACTAGTTTTTGTTTTTTCCTCGCAAATGTCGCAATTTTCTGCTAATCAAGGAAACAGCGTGTCGTAGCGACATCCAGAGCATAGCCAGAATACATTGCTCTAACAGAAGCAGCTAAAGAAGCATATTACTTACGATATTTGCTAAATTAGTTAATTTATCCAACTGATGATGCAATTATTGTGTATAGTGATTCCCAAAGTGCTCAGCAAACGACAAAGTTTGGAGGCCGTCATTCGTGAACTAAGCTCGTGGATTATAAATATCATTTTATCCGGCAAGCAGTTGAAGAAAAACAAATAGAGATTCAGTACAAATCTACTAGCGAGATGTTAGCAGATATTCTCACAAAGCCATTACCTAATACTAAACACAATTTCTGTATTTCATCAATTGGTATTCAAGAAACCATTAAAAATTGAGGAGGCGTGTTGAATTATAACGTTTGTTTTATATTCAACTTAAATAATTTAATTTGAATATTTGTACATTGTTTCTATCAATCAAGTTATACATTGTGAAATATGTTTTTGAAATCGAAAATCTTTTTATTTCAATTGTAATTGAAACTTTATACAATATATTTTATTAGAAAATACATACGATTTATATAATTAACATTATTATTTAACTATTTTTAGTAATTTAATAAATAATTATATTTAATTAATTTTAAGCAAACATTCAATCATAATTCTAATTAATTTGATTAATTGAAATTTAAATCAATATCAATTATTATTCAAATTAATTAATATTATCATTTTAGTGATTAGAGCAAAATCAAACAAAACTTTAATTATTTTTATTTTTTTTTATTTTTTCTATGTATCATTTAAATTAATCAAATCTATTTAAATCTTTACTGAGTTCGATGTAAATTTTATTTCAATTAATTTTAATATTAATTTTTAAATTTAATTTATGTATGATTCCATATGAAGGTTTTTAAAATTTAAACAAATGCCAAGTGTTATATAAAATTTAACACTTCAACAACTCTGTTCATAATTGTTATTAATAATATAATAAAGCTTCCAGCTATTGTCTACGGCAGGATTACAAATTACACCTCTTTAAATTTAGACAATAATAATATTTTCAAATATTTACTTCCTTCTTAGCAAAATAATTAAACAAAACTTTATGTAGCTTTAAAACAAAATTGTTGTGCCTTAAGTCTTTTAAGTGACCACAACGGATTAATATAAACATGACTGCAATTAAAATTTAAAGCTCTTAAGCAAAACATAAAATAGATGTTACGCTAATAAAAAATAATGAAAGAAAAATAAATCTAAAAAAAAACATTACGAAAAATGAACAAAAATAATGAAAGAAAAAAAAAGTAAATATTTGCAAATTCATGGAGAGAGGAAGTTACGCGGAAGTTTTATTTGATTAAAAATATCAAATAAACTGATTTTTATTAATGTCTGAATATAAATGCTAAATTTGTGTTTTCTTTTTCGCTTTCATTAAATTAACATTACCACGAGTGCACAATGGGGAGGTAAGCGCTATGTTTGTAAAATAAATAACGTAATATTTAACATACTAAAGATTTAAAAGGAGAAGAAGAAGAAAAAAATGGGATACTAACAAGAGAGAGAAAATGAAAGTAGAAAGACAAGAAATTAAAACTAAACTATCATAAAAATAATAAAAGTACAAATGCACAAATAAAACACCAAAATGTAAATGAAATAATGAAATTAAAACAGACAAATAGACAGACGGTTGGACAAACAAACTGTGTCTCTTTTTAAAAGAAATAACCAAAAATAAAGTAACAAATTTTAATGGATTTTTATTTGCAATATTAGTTTTTTTACTTTGCTTAATACAAGTGTTCATATATATAACTATAAGTGACAGTTTCTGCCAACAGCAATTTAAAATGATTTGTATTTTAAATTTGTGGCATTAAAGCCAAAACAAATATAAGTGTTCTTTTTTTTTATTTTTCTCTTCTCTTCCTATTTCATCTAAATAATTTTACTTACCTCATCTTCAATCTTTTGCAAATTCAAACCATGTGTGGCATTCATTTCATTATCCACATACCACATGGGCAAACGATGCACTTGGCCATCTTTAAATAGACCCTGTGTCTGTTTCAGTGTCAAATTCAAATCTTTGCCAAACGCATTAAACGATACTTTATGCTCTTTAATATCTTTAATTTCTTTGTCTGCCTTTACCGCCTCATACACACTGTTCGAGTGTAAAGCTTTGGCAGATTTCTCTTTCAATTCACTGTAGTAGGGATTTTTACTTAGATCCTTTTTGACATGTTGTGTATCGTGTATTTGTTTGAGATCTTGCTGAAGCGGTTCAACGCTACGTTTTCTACGCCTATAATTTTGACTGTATTGTTGCGTGGCTGGTTCTTGACTGTTGTGATGTAAAAGTTGAACGACTTCATAGTGTGGCACAGCGTCGGGTGTATCGACATGAAATATGGATTGCAGTTGTTGAGGGGACATTTGTTTGTGAAACTAAAATGAGACGAAAATAGAAGAAAATAAAAATTAAAATTTATGTCGAAAAATAAACCAGCGGTTAATGTAGTTTTAATTAAAAACAAAAATAAATAATTATTTAATGTTTGTTAAAGAATTTGGGATATAAGGTTTTATACTCTAAATCAGTATGAGGCAACACACACTACTTTATATTTGCGCTTGTGTGTGAAGCAGTAAAAAACGAAATTGAATGAACGCATCTAAGATTTATACTGAAAATATTTTGCAATTGTCGTAAGTAAAATGAACAAACTACAAAACATATTTTAAGGTTAATTTTTGTAATTGACGACTTTATTTTAAACTATAAATCATTTATTTTCCTCGCTAAAATAAATATTTATTCAGATGATTGAAAATACAAAAATAATTTATAATAAATTGAAATTTAAAAGTAAAAAAATGAAACAATAAGATACATAAGGCAACAGCGGTAACGCCTTTTATAATAGATAAACATTTATGACTCAAAATGCGATAACATATAACCATCTATATTCTCCAAGAAAAAAAAGAATGAAATCATTTTCCCATTTTTCATCAAAAATTTTGCTTAGTGTATTAGAAGCGAAATCTTCAACAAGTGCCAAACTGCGACTTGATTTATTTGACGAAATTTAGAGTGAGCAGCAGCCGAACGAAGTCACATAAAGTAGTTAATAGTGTACGTGTGAAACGTGCAAATTATTCCATACAGATCTAAATAAGCTTATTATTTCGTATGAAATTTCTATTTAAATATAAATATTCAATTGAATTTTCAGAAGCCAAACCGTATCTATAAATATAAATTCAATTAAGCTCTTTAATCAGAGGTATTTATATAACACAAATTAGTTTAAAGCGTTTGTCTTTAAATAGTCTCAAATAAGCTTTAATCGTAGCTCTCTTTATATAATCTCAATTATACTTCTGATTGATGACATTTAATTAATCCTAAGTCCTTATGTAGTCTCAATAACAATTCTATCATATGTGTTTATAGAGTCCCAAGTATACTTGAATATCATGACTTCAATCGTAGGGCTTTATTTAGCCTAAATTTAACTTTAATCCAGGGCTAATCTATACTCTAATTCTAGATATTTATAAAGTAACAATTGAGCTTTTATTATAGATATATTTAGTTTCAATTAGGCTTCAATCCTAGGTATTCTTAACTTTAATTGTTGGTATCCTTATAATTCTTTTTAAACTTTACTTTGAAATCTTTATATTATACAAAAAACTCTAATTGTGGCTTTAGTCATAGATATTTAAATTGTATCAATTGAGCTTAAATTACAGATATATGTTTAACGTAGACATTAATATTATATATGTAATTAGCCTCAAGTATAGGTTGTTTTTATTATAATCGAAAAACAAACTATTGTGTTCAAAAAATAATAAAAATCCATTATAATTTTTTTTATTTTCATCGAAATAAAAGATATAATTATCATTTGTGATAATTATAAAAATAATTTCTAAACAAGAACAATTTCATTGAATAAAAAAACATTTAAAATGTATTAACACAATACACACACATACAAAATTCAAATAAATAAAAAAGCAGAAAATATTTTTTCAAACAAAAACAAAAGTATGAATAAAAAACAAAAATTTGAAAATATTTCCACACTGATATTTATTTTTAAAGATATTTATTTTTTTCATCATGATGAATATTTGTATTAAAAAATAAAAATTCCTCGCATACTTTTTTCAAGAAATGAACAAACATTTTGAACACATAGAAAAAAGTTTGAGCATAAATATAAAAATTTACTTTCATTGATTTTAGTTCGTAATATTTAAGAATAATGGAGAATTTTTAGTTTTTAATGTTTTTTAGCCACATGTGTTGGGAACAGAACATAACGCTTCTGTTATAAGTGTTTTTTAATTAAAATGATGCATGAGCTATAGAATGATAGAAAAAGGATAAATTGTTAGTATTTCGAAAACTAAGAAAATAATTTCTTATTTGCTGTAACCAAGAATTATCCATTTAAGCAATCTTGTGTAATATGTATGGAATTACTAAATTGATTATTATAACATTTATAAATAAGAAGCTAAATTGAACTTTAAAAAAGTTCAAAAAGGGCTAAATGCCACAAAAAAAATTAAGGTCAGAAAAAGTTAACTTTTTTTCGTCAATTTGAAAAGTTTTTTTCTCGTTTCCGTTTGTTTTTGATAGTTTTTGAAAGATACTGTAATAAATTTATAAAGAAAACATAGAACGGCACAAATCGCCTAAAAAATTCTATAAAAATTGAGTTGTATCAAGTTTTAGAAATTACTGATCTATATATAATCGAAAAAAAAACTGTAATCTAAGTTTTAATCTTTGGTATTTGTATAGAATTAATTGAACCTCAATTATAGGTTTAGAGTTTCAATTAGACTACACTTAAAATCTTTTTTAACTTTAATTGTTAAACACTATGATACTAGATTTTTTTTTACTATTTTTTTATTGATGAAACAACGTAAATATATTTTAATAGAAAAATTTACCAAGTATAAAGAGTACAACAATATTAAAAAAAATCCAAAGATGACAAGTTATTTATCAAAGTTATCGATAAATAATCATGTTGTAAAAAAATTTAAATTTTTAACTTATAATTGACATTTAGAGTAGGGTTCTATAGTTGGAGCAAAAAGTGTACTTTTCGACTTTTTCCAATTTTTAAATAATCGATTTTTTGACTTTTTTCAATTTTCTATTTGTTTACTTTTCGACTAGTATCGACTTTTTCCGACTATTCTCGACCTTTTTTAAATTTTCGTTTATATATGTATGGTTTTACTATACTATTTCCAACAATTAGATAATGTTGTTGATCTGTAAACTGCTAACGAAATATTTCCTTTAAATATAGTAAATTTTTTAGACTTTTATATTCTTTTCTCGACTTTTTCCAACTATTTTCGACTTTTTTAGACTTTTCGACAATAAAGAAGATTTCTCAAAAATTTTCTAATGAAAAAGTCGCTAATATATAAGAGAATGGGATAATATTGCAGTAAAATGGTATAATAATATGAAAAACTCTGATCATAACATTAAAAATGAACCACAAAATCGGACACAATATGATAAAATAGAATCATAAGAATTATTATTTATAATTTAATTTTTTTAACAAAAATCGATTATTCGAAAGCCGATTTAGAGAACCCTAATTTTGAGTTTAGTTCTTAAAAATGTTGTCAACTCTATCAGTTCATAGATAAATTCACCGATTTTGTGCATGTTTTATTTTGCTTTGAAGTAGGCAACATTGTGTGTTTGTATATTTTGTATTTTTTTCTCTATTTGTTGCTTTCTAGCATTCGCTATCTCATTTTTTCAATACTATATCAATAAAATATAAAAAATCTTAATATATAGTTCAAAAAGGCTCCAATGGTAAGTGTTTATTTCGTCTCAATTAACCTACGATCGAAGATCTCTGTTTAGGCCAAATTGAACTTCGATTATTTTTCTTAAAATTCTAATTAATATTTGTTTATAAGATTCTATATAAGCTCAATTAAGTTTCAATTATTCCTCTTAATGTACACGCAGAGAAAAAAATATGTTTACAGCATTGTCAACAACAATATTATGTTCTGATTATTATATTCATTGATTTTAAAATTACCGTGTTCATGATAACAATGTTTTCGTTTCAGTTTTATCATTCAATGTTTACTTTCAATAAAAATGAATGCAAAAATTTTATGTTGTTGAATATTTTTACCAGAAACAAAATTTTATTAATATGAAAAAATATAATTATTTCTACTATAAAATCGTATTTGGTTTTCAAACCATATTAATATTATTATTCCCATAACAAAAAAATGTTACAAATAAATATGCTTTTTAAAAATATGGTTGAAAAATCAAAACTTGTTCATTTTTGAATACATATGGTTTTTAATATTTGTTTTCCACCTTCATTATAATTCTCATTTAGTTTATACATGAATTAATATAAGTAGACAAAGTCTTGTTTTGTTTATATATATATATATATATATATATATATATATATATATATATATATATATATATATATATAACAATATAAGATATTTTTTAACTACTGTTAAAAAAAATTTAGTTAATAAAAAATATCTTGTATTGTCTTGCACAATGCATGATGGCACAATATATGACTCAATAAACAATTTATAAAAATAATAATTTTGAATTAATGTGTTTTATTTTAACATATGATTAAATGTAATAATATGATGAAATGGAATCATAATGTAATAAAATTGGATAATAATATGATAAGATGGAACAATATGGTATAATAATATGATAAAAGTGGAACACTAATAATGTAGAATGGAATAAAAATATAATAAAATTAAATCATAATCTGATAGAACGGTATAATATTGTAGTAAGATGGTATAATAATATTAAAAGCTCGAATCATAACATGAAAAAATGAATCATAAAATTGTACACAATATGATAAAGTGGAATCATAAGAATTATTATTTAAAATTATATTTATTATAAGCTATGACCATATATTCCAGTCATAATATGTTGCTCTTAGATTATTTTAATTCTTAGATTATGGTGTGGACTCACTACTGCATGTAGACTCAATTAAGTTGCTATTATACCTCTTAGGTTCCAATTATAGTACTTTATATTTCACCAATTAAGCTTTAATTATATGCTCTTTCTATAGCTTTTATCTACTGCGAATAAATCTTCAGTTAAAGACATTTATATAGTAATAATTAGATAATAATTTTAGTTTTTCGAAAAATCAATTATAACTATATATTACTATATATAAGGTACCAATTATAAAATTATAAATTCTGAAATCATTACAAACAAACAAAATCGTTCAATAGAGGGATGAGTTACGAATGAATTTTCAAGGTTTCTTATAAAACTGTATTAGACACAAATCTATTAAATGTATTTTCTAAATTATAAATATTTTAGAAAACAACATGCTTTTCTCAAAAAAATTATTTATATTTTATGTATTTTGTTCTCTCTTAAAAATATTCGTTTTAAATTTAACAAATATCTTTACCAAACCAAATATTTAAACATAAATACCTGCATAAAACCGTAACTAATATTTATTTATAAATTAACAAAAATTTCACAGATTAATATCAGGGTTTGCTTTTAATTGAATTCATAACAACCTAAATCAATTTTTATCTAAATGCAGATTAATTTTTGGCCCTTATTACAGTTTTTGTTTAACATTAACCTTGATCTATTTGGTAAAAAAGTTCGACCATTTAATGCTTTTAAGAAAACATGCACTTAAAATAAATCTAAAAAAATGCTCCATTTTTTTGTTGGTAAAAAAAAACAAAATGTGTATTTAATTAGAAAAAAAAGAAACCAATTATTTTAACACACTAATAAATGAAACGTAATAAATAACAAATAATCGTAAAAAAATTTAAAAATAAGGAAAAAATATTAAAATAAAAGATTTTAAAATAATTTAAAAAGATGACGACATTTTTATGATAACTTAAGGCAATTCAGTTTAAAAATAGTAAAATTGAGTTTTTATTTTATATACTCGTATATATATTTACTTTATAGAGACTTTTATAGTGATCCTCGTTTCTAAATTATTTTATTGTTTAAATTTTAGGATTATACTTCCGTTATGTATGCGATAATAAATTTTAATTATTTTTATGATTTATATTTTTAATAATGACTTTAATTATTTTTTTTTATAATTTATTCTTTATGATTTATTTGCCTCATTATTTTATTTAATAAAACATATATTATGATTATTTTTAAATTTACCAGCTAAAATAATAAAAATCAAATTAAAATCTTACAAAAGACTAAAGCCCATTAAACAAACATCTGTTAAGATAAATAAATATTCTATTATAATAACTAAAAATGTGATATTATTTTAAACTGGTTTGTTCAAATAATTTTAAGAGTTTTTTAATGACAAGAAAAAACAGAATATTAAAAAAAAACGACTAGAATTATTTTAAAACAATTCAATACAAATAATTAAACAAGATTTTAAAAATAAAAAAAAAACAAAAGAATTTCGACGCCAAAAGACAATGAGGGTGAAGTAGTTAGATGAAGATTTCTTATAAAATATTTATATAATAATTATACTTTATTAAATATTTATTATAGCTTTTAAAGATTTCTTTTTAAAATAAATATTCTTGATTTGTTAAATTAAAAAAAAAACAAATAAATAAATTTGTAAGAATTATTCACAAGTTTAAAATAATCCCTATTTGGATTTTTTTTTTGACTACGTGTAAAGATGTTCGAACCTTTCTATTGCTGTATTTAGATCCCCTACTTGTCATATATAAGACCACCAAAGCATTTGTCAATATCTCAACTGGTTTAAGATTTACAGAATTATCTATGTAAAATACTCTAACAAAATTACCTACACAGAAAAAGTTATAAATAATCCAATATATTACACATGGTTACAACATAATCACTACAACAATGTTATGTTCTTTAATAACTCTGTGTTCATGATAACAACATTTTTGTTTAAATTTTGTCAATGAATGTTGGTCGACTGCAAAAACTTTACGTTTTTAAATATTTTTAGCAGAAAAAAAATTTTATTAATATGAAAAATATCATTATTTCTACAACCATTAAATATTTGCAGTCTTTTTCCTTGTTTTTAAATCTTATTTTGTTTTTAAACCATATTAATATTATTCCCATGACAGTGAATTGTTTCAAATAAATATAATACTTATCATTTTCACAAACTTAATGGAAAAGTTCATAACTCTTTTTTTTTAGTATATTTTGTTTCTAATGTTTGTTTTCCAACTTCATTGTAATTCTCATTTAGTTAATATATGAAAAAATATTAAGAGACAAGTTTTGGCCATAATCGGTGTGATTGAAGCAATACAAGATATTGATTAACTACCATTAAAAGTTTTGAACACATATGGTGGTATAAATGAATGTAATTGATGAACAAATAATATCTAAATATTTATTTTTTTTTTCTTTTTTCTATTATTTTCAGAAAAAATTTATGCAAACAATTTTTATTTCAATATATGATAAAATGGAATCATAATCATTATTACTTATAATCATTTCTATTTTTCGCTGTGATCATATATTCCAATTGTATTATGTTGCTCTTAGATTATGGTCACTACAATTATATTTTTTCTCTGCGTGTACACAGAAAAAAGTTTGTGTATAAATATAAAAATTTACTTTCATTGATTTTAGTTCATATTATTTAAGAATATTGTCTTAAAATTAATACTTTTATTACATTTTTTAAAATGAATCAAAAGTCAAGAAGACTTAAACAAATTGTTTGAATTTTCATTTATATTTTCAATTTGTAAATGCATGTTTGAAATTTTCTTTGAAGAATTTTTAGTTTTTAACTAATTTAGTCACATGTTGGGTACAGAAGAGTATAACAAAAGCGCTTTTTTTTATTAAATTGATACATGTGCTATAAAATGGCAGCAAATTTATGCAAAATTCTAAACATTACTTTTTAACAGCCTTTTATTGGAAAATTGCAATGTAAAGGGATTTATTTTAAAAAAATTCATGCATATCTATTTTTATTCAGCAGTTGAATCAAATTTAATAAAACTAAAATAAGTTTTAGCTACATTTTTGCAAAATTTGTAAAATTTTAATTAAGTTCTATTTAATAATATCTATGAACAAAATTTTATTTCTTATGAAAAATATTTGGGGAAAAAGTCATATTTGATTCATAACATTTATGAAAAAAAAAATGTTCAAAATATGAATTTTTTTTCTCTGTGTAGTGAATAATTCGTTCAATTGAAAACTTCTTTAAATTTGCACCTCTCACCAAAGTAATTATATCAATTATTAAAAACTGTAAAAAACAGAAAATTTTTTCCAATTAAATAATTGATCAAATCAATCAAGTAGGTGATTGAATGAATTAAAAATTTAAGTGAGTAATAAAATTTTACTTAGATTTTATTTTTGATTTGTATTTACTTGAATATATTTATTAAATTTGAAACTAAAATGAAACAACTGTATTAATTATAAAAAATATACGATAATAATTTTTTCTGTGTATATAAATCATTTTTCATATTAGAGAAGAAAATAATATAAAATATTTTATAAATAGTTATTTTAAAACTAATTTACAACAGAATTACTTCATCTATCATTTAAGTGATCTCCTTCCGTCCGCCTTCTTTCCGTTACAGATTATTAAATATATAAAATTAAGACGATTTAAGCGCTCGTAATTAGACAAAATATTTATTAATTTGTTTATAACATTGTCCGACAGAAAAGTCCTCCCAGAAAGAATTATATGTGGACTAGAGGAAATTTGATGTTGTAAATAAGAATCGTTTTCAGCTTTTCTTTATCAGGTCCTGATTTTTTTTACTTGTATAATATTTCTGTTAATTTACTCAATAGTTACAGAGTTATTCAGAAATTAGTGTTGAAAATTTTTTCATGCAAAATTGAAAAAATTTTCAGTTTTTTATACTTTATCATAAAGTAGGTAATGGTACGCATAAAACAAGCCATATATCATTAAAATTGATGTTCAAATTTT
Source organism: Protocalliphora azurea (assembly GCA_932274085.1). Classification (NCBI taxonomy): domain Eukaryota; kingdom Metazoa; phylum Arthropoda; class Insecta; order Diptera; family Calliphoridae; genus Protocalliphora; species Protocalliphora azurea. Next base: position 4,752,647 of record OW026521.1, on the reverse strand, counting down.
GATTTTATTCACAATTATATATGAAAATACTCATAAATATTTATACACTTTAAATAAAATATTTCAGACGCCAATATATTTTCCAAGCGTTTGTATAGATCGTATGAGTTGAGCTAGGCCATCACAACCATATGTAATAAATTACTTGGATTTTATATTTTTAAAAATTATTAAAATACTCCCGTAAACTTTTCTTCAATCAGACCATTTAAACAAACGGGAGACCATACCATCAATGACATCCGGGTGTTACTTTTTTAAGAAAACATTGTGAAGTATAAGATACGTTATACAAATTACAAAATATGGAAAATAAACATTCAAATGATACACCATTAAAAATTTATGAAGCTAAATATAATAGGCTCCAATAAATAATAAATAAATATAATAATTTTGGAAAACAAACTCATAAAAATTATTAAAGGTAAAACTGATTTAACGATTTTTTAGTAAACCGTTAATTTTATCCTCTCGTAAATTACAGATTCATTAACTTTTCTTTAGATATCGTTTAATATACATATGTAACACTAATATTGGTGGGAACATTTGTTTTTGAAGATTTCTTGTGGGAGATCATTAAAAAATTAATGATCGTTTAGCAGCATGTCGTTCAAATTTGTATTTTAATAATCTTATGAATTTACAAAAAGAACAACACAAACATATCGTAATAAAAAATGACTCCGCAAAATTACCTATGTGAAGTCTTCATTGATTTTCTCGAAAATGCCTCAAAAATTTAGTTCTTTTTCATAACACACATTCATAAACAGAAAAACGGCGAAATTAAACAGTTTCTTTAGCTTTTATGTAAAGTTATTGAAAATTACTTAGGTTATTCAGTCAGCTTAGAGACGATATTTATGTGTATATGCTTTTATTATTTAATAATTTTTAAACTGTGCTATTTAATTGACTCTCTGCTGTTATCGAAGAAATGAACAAACAAATTATTGATTAGTTTAAAAATAAATCCGCACCTAAGTATGTGTCTTCAGTCTTTTGTTTACTTTTAGCACATACATACATACACATTTACTTATATATGATTTACTCTTTTTACAGAAAGGTAGAAAAATAAACAAAGATAGAATTATAAATACTATACTAAATTAAAAAAATAATAATAAACACAAGTAGCGAAAATCGTAATTTCTAAAAGTGCTAAAACATAGATTCTATAGCTAAAATAAATCTGTATAGAACCAAAATAAACAGTTTACATTTTAATAATAAGAAACGACAATTTTGAATTTATGATAAATTTCTTTATTAAAATTTTTAAATTATATTATTTCTTAAATCATTTTTTTATTCTTTCGCAGCATTACCAGAAATCTTATAAAAGAAGGATTCCATTTGTTGGCCATATTTTATAAAAATAGTACTAAAAGCTAAAACGTATATAGGTCATTATCAAAAAATTTAAACCTGGCTGAAACTGACTCCAATCCTTAATAAGTTTTGTAGTAATACTATTTTAAATTAACGGGTTACAGATCAGTACTTTCAAAATTTAAACTAATAGTGCAAAATCTTAGCAACACAATTTTCATTCTATAATCCCGATTGCTATACAAAGTTCAAAAATTTAGAAAAATCAAAATATTGGTAATTGAAGGCGTGGCATGCTATTAAAGACAAATATTTTATGTTATTTTATAAAAAATGTGATTCTTGTAAATTTGATCAGAAGTAAATTATAATTACTCTCAAACTATTATCGATAATTGATTATATATTTTTTTTTTTTTTTGTTATGTTGGTAGGGTAATAGTTTTTATGAATTAGTATGATGTGTCACAATGATCAGGCAATACGAATGATGGGAATACAGAAAGAAGTTTCTTTTCAGATCTCCAAAAAGCATCTGAAATAACAGGTGTTGATATAAATCTTAGTTCAATATTTAAAACAATTATCAATGTCTTGTGTGCAATGAACAAATTACTACAAAATTTGGTGATTATGCAAAGTAAACTGCACGAACATATGCAACCGAATATTCATGGAGAAATATGTCTGCAACAGTTCACAAAATCTTTTATCATGGAGAAGATTTCATTAAGCATCATTTAGTACCACTTGCAGGTCTATCAGAGGAAGCCCAGGAAAAAAGGAATAAGGATTACAGATTTTATAGAGAGCACAATACCAAAAAAATATCACGAAGTTCTACAAATAATCTCTAGCATTCGAAGTCAAATTAGAACATCGGGACTTAGATGCAGAAGCAAAAGGGCTGCTAGAGGACAGAAATAATATAGAAATAAATATGAAATATTTGCAGGCTATTTTCCAACTGAATTAATAATAATTATAATTTTCTTTTATTGTTATTTAAGTAAAAAATAAAATAAACATTAAAAAACTTTTAGTTATTATTAAATTAATATAATTATTATAATTATTAAAATATTAATCAATTTTTTGTAGTTAATGTTATTTAAATCAAAAACAAAATAAACATTAAAAAGTCGTCCTTTTTTTGTTCAAAATCAATCGATTCTAGTGGAACCTGTTCTAGAATTGATAAACTGGGAACCTGTTTACTAAATTATGTTTTTCTTTATCTGCTTATAACTTTTTTTTATAAGTAAAACTAATTCAAAAAACAAAATTCCGTATTTTTATGCCAAATGCTATAAAAAAATTAAAAGTCCAAATTTAGCCTTAAATTTCTCTCTCAACAAATGCTGAACCGATTTTAATGAAATTAAAACTGGAGAAAAATTCAAGAAAACATCTCTCCATCAAAATAATCTAAAATATCGCTAACGATTCAAAGGTCCATTAATTTATATTCTAGGTCAAATAATGTTGTGATTAGAATATTAGAATTGAAAAGCCTTAGTTTTTTTCCGGGTTAATTTCAAG